>VWZX01005818.1:1086302-1627678 GCA_013399015.1 Galbula dea
AGTTGCCGCGGCCCCGCCCCGCTTCACACGCGACCTCACCTGCGCTGGCGGCGCGCGGGGGTCGCTGCTGGCTCGCGGTCACGTGCCGGGGATTGTCATGGTGACGCCCAGGTGTGTCCGGAAGTGCTCGGTCCGCTTCCGGCGGCATCGCGCCATATCCGGGGTCACTCGGGATGCTGCGTGCTGTGCGCGGAGGTTTTCGGCACTTATTTTTGTTGCCCGCGCGAAGTGGCGGGGGTGGTGTCGGCGCCGTTGAGGGATGGAGTGGGAGAGGGCCAGGCCTGGCTCCGCTAACCCCCGCCTGGTCCCTGCCGCAGCGGTGCCTTCAGTGGCGGCTCCTGCAACAGGTGCCGTCGCCCGCCACCCCGCCCGCCGTGGGGCGATGGCTCCTGGCCTGCAGCGGCGCCGTGGCCGGTGCCGTGGTGCTGGGCGGCGTCACCAGGTGAGCAGGGCGTCCCCCACCCCGCCGGCACAGGTTTGCGGCCGTGAAGGCGCTGTTCAGAGTTAACGCCGTCCTCCGGTCTTTGCCGCCAATGACCTGCTTAGGCTATCCCTTCGGCCCGCAGCTGCCCCCTACGCTTGGTACCTGCCCCGAGTCTGCCTCTGAGTTCCTCTCCTGTCTTTCCTCCATTGTTGCAGGGGGGCACCGTGGGGTAGGGCTGGGAGTACCAGAGAGATCGTCCATGTGCGTGAATGCCAGCTAGGGGTAACTTTCTCTTACACGTTTTTGGTAATTTTAGGTATGATCACTCACAGGTTTTCTGATCTGCATCCTGTTTCTAACGGAGTTTTAAGAGTTGTCTGGTGCAGCCAACAGCTCTCGCATCAGTTCCGGAGACTGGCACACTGCTCAGAAGTGGATTGTGCTTGCTTGTGTCTCTATGTGCTCGTAGGCTCACAGAATCAGGCCTTTCTATGGTTGACTGGCACCTGGTGAAAGAGATGAAACCCCCAAGAACACAGCAGGAGTGGGAAGCTGAGTTCCAGAAGTACCAGCAGTTCCCAGAGTTTAAAATGTGAGTGTGAAAAAGTGGAAGGGGGGTGGGATGGAGCATTGTTCCTGTGACTCAGCCACTCAAGAAATTCATGTAAAACAGGAAACATTTTCCAGCATCACTGGGAAGGCACACAAAGCCTGTCTGATGGTGGCTCCTTTGCTGTTACTTCCTTTCTCCAAGGAAGGTGATTTCTTGTCGTGTGAAGTACAGCATAGGACTGCTGCATCACATGAAGTGGTTCTTTGTTTTACTGTCTTTAACAGCCTGAATCATGACATGACACTGACAGAGTTCAAGTTCATTTGGTACATGGAGTATTCACACCGGATGTGGGGCCGTGTTGTGGGTTTGGTCTACATCCTACCTGCTGCTTACTTCTGGCAAAAAGGCTGGCTTAGCCGCCCTATGAAGGGCTGCGTTCTTGCACTCTGTGGGCTGGTCTGCTTCCAGGTAAGCAAGCTCTGCAGCTGCAGGGACTAGCAGCAGCATCTCCTGTGAATAACCAGTTAATAGTAGTTGAGAGAGTAGGATCTGTGAAGTAGTGGAGGGTGTCACTGCTGGTAGCTAGTTGAAGGTAGAGGAAGCAAGTTGCTTTGCCCCTAATGTTGGTCTAGTCTTAGCAGTTGCTGCTGCCTTGTCTGGCTCTAACCCCTTTACTGTTTTGTCAGGGACTGCTGGGGTGGTACATGGTAAAGAGTGGGCTGGAAGAGAAGCCAGACTCTTACGACATTCCTCGAGTCAGTCAGTACCGTCTTGCAGCACATCTAGGCTCCGCACTGGTTCTGTACTCTGCCAGCCTGTGGACAGGGCTGTCTCTGCTGCTTCCACGACACAAGGTATGGAATGGTGTGTCAGGAGTCAAAAGCACTGGGTGGTATCAGTTCAGGGGGTTGGGGTTGAGGGCTGAGGAAAGGCAGTGAAAGATGATGGTGCTTCCATTTTAGTCTATGTTCCTGTCTCTGATCTAATACTGCATTACAAAATACTCTTTCTGTAAACTTCTTGGTTAGGGGACACTTCCTTTGACTTGTGTTGTTCTGCTCAAAAGTGGTTAGTCTTAGAGTTTGTCCAAGCTCAGGCAGGGCTGTGCCTGGCTGGGCTAAATGGTTTGTGCCAGTTACTGTCCAGTGGCTGCTTCCAATTTCTGTACAGGGTTGGACTCAATTAGTTGCGTATTTGAGGAACCACTGAAGTGTGACTGTGCTGCATGGTGGTCTCTAGATTCCTCCTGTAAAATACAGGCCAAGGAGTTGGCCTATATATGCAATGAAGGCTTTTCTTATCTTCTGCAAACCGCACTGGAAATGCTTTGCCTTGATTATTTTCACCTTTTTTTCCCCCCTTATTTTACAGTTACTTGAAACCCAACAGCTCCTTCACTTGAGACAATGTGCTCATGGTACTACAGCTCTAATTTTTCTTACCGCTCTCTCAGGTAAGACTGTTTCTTTCTGCTGCTTCATCTGCAGCTCATGCCTCTCTGCTTTGTGAGGTTTTTTTTGGTCTGGTGGGGACTCTGAGCAACCCAATCATGTTCTCTGGGAAAACTTCATTGCTGTCAGGGAGCTTACAGTCAAGAACTTCCCTTACTGATTTTTCTTAGGCAGGCAGAGATGCACTATCCAGCCTGCCTGTTGCTATGTGATCTCTATGTGCATCTTAAAGAAACTGAGGATTTAGCTGAGCTCTTGATTCAGGGCTGTACAACCTAGAGTGCCACCTTTACCTACTCTGGTAGTCTCATTTTCTGCTCTGGAATTCCAGGTGCCTTTGTGGCAGGTCTGGATGCTGGTCTTGTGTACAATTCCTTCCCCAAAATGGGGGAGCACTGGATCCCAGATGATCTCCTTGCCTTCTCCCCTGTGCTGAGAAATATCTTTGAGAATCCTACAACTGTACAGTTTGATCACAGGATCTTGGTAAGTGCTGTCTTCCTGCTATGTCTGTGCCGTTTCTCTCTTGCCTCCTGCAGCCAAACTGTCTTTTTTGGGCCGTGTTTCTGTCAGCTTGAGTGATATCCAGGGCGTCCGAAGGTCCTGAGAACATGTTACCATTTTGCTTGGGCAGAAGGAGGAAGTTTACCACTCCTAACTCGTTCTCAGTGTGGTCTCCTCCTTTAGGAACATCTTCCTCCTGCACAAGTTACAGACTTCATTTCTGTGTTTTTCCATAACGAGAGCTGCAGACCAGGTAGCCCTTGCTATTGGAATGCCTGAGAAAGTTGTGTGAAATAAAACTGAAATCCCAATACTGAATGCTTCCTCCAGCATTTCTGAACTTCCTTTACACCAATAGCACCCTTTAAAAATATCTTAGCTAGTTAGAGCAATCCAAATATTAAATACCACTGCTGGCACTGCTGCAGACTAAGCCATCACTAAGACGAAAAAAGAGAGATTATGTGACTTAGAAGAGGAATCACCTGGGGTGACCTGCACAAGATTATGCTGGTGAACTACAGCCAAGTGATGAAAATAAAATCAGTTTTCTAGATGACAGCTTCCACCTTTAGCTGTCAAGGTGAACAGATGGGAAGAGGGTAGAAACAATCCTTAATGACTTGAAGAAATGAGGAAAAGCTGTTGGAAAGCAAAGCATTAATTTGGAGAAAAATTAAACTCTTTGTAACTTTAGTTAAATTTCAGGGTTGTTAACCTGGGAGCATGGGAGCTCTGGGATTTGGTTATGGCTATTAACACATTTCTACAGTTAAAGAAAATCTATGAGCAATATTTTATTGCATGGAAGTTGCAGCCAAAGGCCACAGCAACCCATTTCCTTTGAACTTTTCTAGAAGGGTGGTTGTTTCCCTTTCCTTATGTAGGGTATTGCCTCGGTCACAGCTGTGATAGCACTGTATCTCTTCTCACGGAAGATCCCACTCCCTCGAAGGACCAGGATGGCAGTGACTTCCTTACTGACTGTGGCTTGCATGCAGGTACTGTCTTTTTTTTTTTTTTTTTTTTTTTTTCTTCTCCTAGTCTTTCACAGCATGTTTATAAGACAAGAGCTGTCCCTGGTTGGATCCATGTTGGCCCCAAGAGCCTGGACCCAAAGAGTTGGAGCTTCCCATATCCAGGGCCTCACCATGCTGTGTGCACAGTCTGAACTTGAGGGTGGGAGGTTTGGCTGTGGCCATGGGCCTTTCTGTATCATACTTTGTTCTGGGGATGTGTATCAATGCTGGACTCGCAGCTGCTCTTACCCCTTCCTCCTTCTTGGCAGGTGGGCCTGGGCATCAGCACACTGCTGCTGTATGTCCCCACACCTCTGGCTGCCACACACCAGTCAGGCTCCCTGGCATTGCTCAGTGTGGCGCTCTGGGTCATGAGCGAGCTCCGGCGGGTCCCCAAGTAACCCATCGGAGGAAGAGCCCTCTCGGGGGAGCCACGCTGCTGGGCCCGGAGTCGACAAGGGCCTTCCACGCCGGGTGCACAGAGGGCTCTGCGCCCGGACAGGCTGTGCGCAGGGAGGAGGTGGTGGCTGTGAGCGCGAGCTTTGTAACATAAAGGAGTTTTTACGGAGCGGCTGGTGTCTGGCTGGGTGCCTCCTTTCCGGAGCGAGGTGAGGAGGGATGCCGGCAGCTTCGGCGTGAGTGAGCCGCCGGCGCCGAGTTTCGGCGGGAAGGGGAAGGAGGAGCAGGCAAGCTCCCTTTGGCGCTCCCTGCCCTGCGCTCCGCGCACGCGCGGTATCCCGTCTCCACCGACGGGAGGGGGCGGTGGCGGCCGCGCTCCGGCCTCGGATTGGCTGCCGGCGCGGCAGTGTCAGAGCGGCATCCGGTGCGGCGGCGATCGCTCGTTCTGTGCGGAGCGGCCATGACGGCACACAGCTTTGCGCTGCCGCTCGTCCTCTTCACCGCCTTCTGGGGCCTCGTGGGCGTCGCCGCCCCCTGGTTCGTGCCTAAAGGGCCGAACCGCGGGTGAGTGGGAACGCCGGGGGGAAGGTGGGGCTGGGGGAGGCGGGTACCGGGCCTCACCTGCCTAACGCTGGTGTCTCCGCAGGGTGATCATCACGATGCTGGTTACCACCGCCGTGTGCTGCTACCTCTTGTGAGTTTCGCAAACCGGGCACCGATACTACCCCCTCATCCTGTCCCATATTCGTTTTGCTTCACCGGGCACAGTGGCTGCTGCCCTGCCTCCTGTCCATGGATGAATGGGACAGCTCCCGGGCTGCTGCCTGCCTCCCTCCCAGGCACTTGACGTGCCCTAGGCAGCAGTCCCCCTGCAAGCCCCTTGAGGTAGCAGCATCCCGGGATACCGTCCCCTGACTCCACACCACCAACAACAGGTTGGGTCCTTTTGCAGCTGGCTTATCGCCATCCTGGCCCAGGCAAACCCGCTGTTCGGGCCACAGCTGAAGAACGAGACCATCTGGTACGTGCGCTTCCTCTGGGAGTGAGCAGTCCCCGGGAGCTGGCACCTGAACAGACATCTCTCCCCTAAAATCCTCACCGTGAGTAGGCAGAGGGCAGGGGTGGCCGGGATGTCCCTCCTTGCCTGTCTGTGTTAGGCTGAGGATGGAGCTGCAGCTTGTTCCTTGCTGGGTGGGATATGCTTTGGCTTTTGTGTGTTGTGGCCGTGGTGAAATGGTCTTAGCGTGGGGCTGCTGGCTCTGCGCTGGCTCTGCACTGACCCTGATCAACCCAGGTGCTCCCCCTGACCCTGTGGTTCTCTATGTTTGGGGTGGTTCCCTTGGGGGTATAGTTTGGTGCTAACTTCTCTTTTCTCTCTCCACCAGCTCTTGCTACTGTTCCAGCCTCTACCCTCCCCTACCAGACAGCCCCCAGAGGTGCTGGGACAGAGGCTGGACCCACTGCCTCATGTACCCTGAGCACTGCAACCTGGACCAGTCATGTCTGGGCCCCCACACATGGCAAGCAGCACCCCTTGGTAAGCATGGCTTTGGGAGCAGCCACACTACCAGGGAGAGATCGTCCCAGCTGGCTAAGTGCTGCAGTTAGTGACACTGAGCACCATCCTGAAAGAGATCTGTGTGTAATGCCAGCAGATTCTGTCACTGCAGTGCTTGCCCTGCTCCCTCCAGAGTTCTCAGCCGTAACCCCGCCATGCCCTCCCCAGCTCTTAATGAAACCCCTGCTCCCAGCCCAAGCTGCCCAGCTAGTTACAATATCCCTGGTCATTTCAGGTACTGGTCATTCCTCTGCATGAGAAGGGAGGAGCCTATAGCATCCTCTGTCATATGATCAGTCCCCTGTGGGTAGGGGTGGTCCTTGTTAAGACAGAGTGGATGTGTGTAGGAGAAGGGAGGGCTGACCGTGGAGAAGTGTGCAAACCCCTTTGGGTGTGATGGTGCAGGGCAAGGGCTTCTGCTGGAGGAAGTTGAAAGGGTGCTGTGTCTCCTCCCACCTCAGCAATGAGGGTACTGCAGTAGTGTCTAGGTAACCATCACCTCTCCCCAACCTGTGTCTGTGTTCCAAGAAGAACTGAGTAAGGCATTGTGGTTTTGGTTTCCCCTTATTTATCATATACTTTATCTGTATTTATTTATTTATTTGCCTGTGTTTGTTAAATTTGTGATGTGGAAATAAATCCTTTTTCTAGTAAGTGGTGCTGGAGGCAGAATCGTTTGCTGCTTTGAGGCTGAGGAACAGTCTTGGGCTTTATTCAGACTTCTTCCCTTCCCCCTAATCCTGCTTTTGCACCATGAGAACAAGGCTGGGATCCTCAACTGTTGATCAGGAGGTCAACAGCACATTGGTGTTTGGAAAGTTTTATCCTTGATGCCACCTGTGCACTTGTCCTGTGGGATCAGGGTCACAGGTAGGCAACAGCATGTGCTAGAGGGAGACTCAGGTACCTGCCTAGCCTTTCTTATGGTAGACAGCTGTGCTGGGGCCATCCCTTTGGCTGTGCAGCGGTTCGAGAAGCTTAGTGGACCCTTTCCCAGGCTGGGGAGTAAGGTAAAAAGCAGGGAGAAAAATCTTCAAGGGTTCTGAGAGAGCAGGCTCAACTTCTTTGTCTTAGGAGAAAGGGGGGCAGCAAAGGATGATGTCTCCAGGGATCACACCAGTTTAGTTTGGAATTGAGCTCAGCTCTCTTTCTGCTGGAAGGGCAGAGAATATCTGCTGGTACTGAAGCAGCTGGGTTTGGTGCAAAGCAATGCTGTGCAGACATCTGCTGGCCTCCAGTCACATAACCAGCCAGGAGCTGTTGCTGCAGACAGGGTGCTTGCCAAAAAGAAGACCAGGGCTGGATGGCTCACAGTTTTTTTTATTGCTACAGGAATGGGAACAGCTGAGCTCAAGTAAAAATTGACAAACTTCATTGGGTCATCGGGGGCTCCAGCCCCAGAGGAGGAAAGTGTGTGCCTATGTGCACAGCCACAGCCCAGGCCTGCCCTCGGGCAGTGAGTTGGGCTGGAGTAAGGTGGTTCCCCCATGGGCAGGCCCAGCCTGTGCTCATGGTGGAGACACCCACAGCTCCTGCTGCTAGTGCTTGATTAATGTGTAGGATGCCACAAGGCAGATGTGCCCAGAGAGGAATGTATGAAATGTATGAAAGGAAATACAGTCCACTTTGGTGGTGCCTTGGGAACCAATCCCTGAGCCCCTAGGGCTGTGCCTGGGATGTTGACTAGGACTGCGGGAGCATTGTACTAGGAAGGGAAGACATGGCAAAGCGCAGGACAACTCTTTAGTAATGCTATGAGAGGGGCCAAGCTGCACAGAGCAGCTTGATGGAACGTGTGGTTCACCTGATTCCTGCAATAACTTTGCTTGCAGCTGCTGTTCTCCAGCCCATGGACTAGTATGGGATAGCAGAAAGGCCACCCCATGTGATGAGCTACAGTGCTTTACCCAGTCTGCTCTGCAAACTGCTGGCTGAGTCATGGGGTAGCCCAGTGCCTCAGGCCACAGCCCTGGGTTAGCAACCTCCCTGATAGTGCCCTGCTTATCTGAGGGACCTGCCAGGGCTGCAGCCTTTAGCCCAGTGACAGCAGAGGACTTTGTTCTGTATTATGTAGCAAGGCAAAGGCAAGAGAACAAGGAATGCAAAGATTAGGACTGGGGCAAGGTGGAGAGGAAAGCTCCAGTGTCCGTAGCTGCCTCAGCCCATAGGGTCTGGTTCTAATGTGGAGATGGAGTGCAGAGTCGAGATGATCTTTTAAGGAAGTCCAAGCCCTCGGAACCCAGGCTGTCAGCCAGTCCTGGTTCTGCTGGTGCAACTGGACAGTGGGTACTACCAGTGTCAGGGCCCGTTTCCCTGGCCTGGTGGCACCACCACCTTGTCCAGCCAGAGCAGGCTGAGCTGGGCTGAGCGCAGCTGCCGGCGGTGGACACGGCGCAGCCGCAGGAGGTAGAGGACTATGGCCAGCACTACAACCAGGATGCAGGCAAAGAAGAGATAGTGGTTGTAGACAAAAGAGAGGCGCAACCAGGAGGCATGTGCTTGCCGGCTGCTCTCCTGCCGTAGATCCCTGCAGAGAGGAGTAAGGACTGTCTGTGAGATGCTGTAGGGTACTGCACAGGGTCCGTGCTGCCACTTCTCTTGCTGGGGGTGGCAGAGCCTTCATCTGGTGTGGTAACTCCTGCTTGACCCCAACCACCCTTCCCTGAGTGATGCCATCAGCAAGCTGATGGTACCTGAGTGGTAGAAACCGTGTCTTGTAGAGGATGGCTCCCAGTGTCCACTGCACCTCCCGGTCATATACCAACTGGGCTGTGCGCAGGCTGGGATAGTCCAAGGGGAAGTGGAAGCCCTGGTGAAGGACTTGGTACATCCAGGCTGATTTGAAGCACTGATACCTGCAGGCACAGCATGCAGGAGCATCAGCTAGATGCACCTGCCTGTACCACAGTCCTTCACTACAGTGTAGGCCCCCACCAAGGAGGTCTAGCCCTGGCACCGTCCCAGCAAAGCCACTTACTTCAGTCGGTGCTGGTCAGCATGTGCAGAGTAGAGGCCACCATGGAATCGCTGGGTCAGCACCTCCCATCGCTGGCTGCAGTACTCCTGGGAGACAGAGAAGCTGGGGGTCAAAGCAGAGAAACAGCCCCCTACTCCCTCCCAGCCCCATTTACAGTGACTCCCCTGTCCCTGACTGAGGGCAGCACTCACCTGTGCAGCAGAGGTGAAGGTGGAGGCACTGTAGTGGCCCCCCAGGCGCAGCACATCCTCTGTGCAATAGAAGAACTCAGAGAAGCCATAAAACTCGCTGTTGCTGAAGTCGATAGGTGCTTTGTAGGCCCCCACCAAGGAGGTGTGGCTACTGTTCGGCCCAACCAGAAGGGGCTGCAGCAGCTCCACGCAGGTTGGCCAGTCCCCTCTCCCCCGTACGTACAGGGTTTGACGGCCCCTCACCACTGTCTCCTCCAGTCCCACAGGCAGGCAGGGGTCCAGGAAGGGTGTCTCAGGGCTCAGCCCTGTCTGCTGGCCATGTAGACTAGAAAAGGGGACAAGAGGAAAGGCAATTTCGCAGGGCATCTTGTGCCACCTCTAAAAGCCCAGTTTAGTGCTGCCCCACATCGAGATATCCCCTGCACAAGACCAGGCTGTTTCCTTGTAACCCATGGAACCCTGCCACCTCCTGCTGAGGCTGAACTCTCCAGATCTGTCACACTGACCTGCTGCCACATGCTCCAGGTTACCTGCAGGAAGCAACAAGGCACAGCCCACCCCACCCAGCTTGCAGGAATCAGCACCCCTGCACAGCTCCTAGGGCTGTGGAGGCAGGATTTGCTCCCAGCATAGGAGCATGTGGACACCAAGCCCCTTTGCCTCTGGTGACAGCTTCATGTGGTGCTCTGGGAAGGGAAGGAGACACAGGAGACAGAGAGGTCGAGGTGGGGATGTGACGGAAAGATGTGCTGAGTGAATTGGTGCTGGAGAAAGAAGGAAAGTCAGAGTGAGAAAAGCCAAATGCCACCAGAGGGGCCCCCCCAAGAGACTGTTCTGATGGGAGGAGGAGGAAGGCAGGAAGCTGCAGCACTGGTAACACCTGCTGGGCTTCAAAAAGGGCAGTGCCTGTGCACCCTGTGCCAGCCCAGGCATCTGCTGCTGCTGCCACATTGCTGCCAGCATGGCTATGGGAGCTGTTATCACCACAGGTGGTTCTTGGGGCAAATCCAATGGGAAAATGGTTGTGTGAAGGAACTAGCACCCCATTTTGCAATGCCTCAGCAGAGGCACTATTACGCCAGGCAGTGATACCGGTTGTGCGCATAGGTCTGGTTCAGCACAAGCTCCTCGTAACGCTGCCGGGCAAAATTGCCCCCAAAGCCCAGGAAGGTGTTGACGTAGACACGGTACACGTGGCCAGTATGCTGCACATCACAGCCCAAGTTGAATTCTGCCAGCAAGCTCTTAGCAGCCTCCTCCTAGGGACACAGAAAGGTCTGTGATCGGCAGCAAGACAGGGAAGGCAGGGGCTGCTCTTGGGCCTGGCCAGCCAGATACATACCTGCTGTGGGGATGAGAATGCTCCAGAGTCAGGCACTTCATAGGCAATCTGCAGGGAGGCACCCCCCATGTCTAGGATCCCAACTGTTCGCTTCCGAACCAGGGACTCTCCCTGGTCCCCCAGCGCTACAGTGACGACCGCATCCTCCTCTGCAACCCACAGCAGTGTGTCAGTGAAGGGCAGCATCTCCTCCCTTCCACCATTACCCCCCACAGTGGTCTCATGGGGCTGCTCCACCCCTGCAAGCAGCCCCTGAGGATGACTTGCAGGGCAGTTGGTCCTGGGAATTGGAGCTGGCTGCCCCCCCAGCTTTGTGGGTTCCCCCAAAGCATCCACCACAGGAACACTATTACAAGCCCTCTCTCCCAGTTCTCCCAAAATGCTGCAGGTGCCCCTCTTCACACAGGGAAAGGCAGGGCAGGTGCCCCTTCATGTCCCAGAATTAGGAGAGTTTCACACACGTAGCTGGGGTCAGGTATTGGCTGGTCAGAGGGGCAGCTGCAGCCTACTCCAGAGCTTGTTATTAGTTCCAGTGCTGTGCGAGTTCCAGCAAGGCTCTGCTCAGACCCTCTCAGTTGCTCTACAAGCACACAGACTCACCATCCTCGTGATCAAACCGGCCCAGGACAAAATTGATACCGATCCAAGCATAGACACCTGCACAAGATAGAAAAGTTCGTTATAACAACATACTAAAGGAAATCAAGCAGTGCTTTGTGGCAGCTCCTACCTTCCTGTTTTCCTGAGATCACTTCTGCATGTGATTTGGAGAAGAGGAAATCAAACTCCAGGGGCACATTTTTCACTAGGTTCTCCAGGATTGCAGCTTGCTGCCTGCAAGGACACAGGAGAGGTACAGGTGCTAAGGGACTTTTACCAACAATGGTCTTTTTCAGGAGTGCAAGAGACAGCAGGAATCTTGCTGCAGTATACCCTGTGTCCAGCCTCACCTCTCAGGTAGCAGCCGCATGCCTGCTGTGCAGAGGATGTAAAGTAGAGTTTCCTTGTGTTTCTGAGCTGGGACGTGGGCTGCCGCAAACTGAAGCAGAGGGCGCAGGTAAGGTGTAGCTTGCTCGGGGTTTGCTGCCGCTGCCACAGAGATGCCTACACAGGGAAGGGAGGCTGTGGACCACCCAGCCCCACCAAGGGCAGTGGTCGTAGCTATCCGATGTGCAGGGGCCTTGGAGCCAGGAGCAGAAGGGTTGCACCGACCTGGTTTAATTTTCTTGACAACGGGGTGACTGCTCCGGTCCCTCATCTGCTTGATGTCCAGCAAGTCGTGGGGATTCCCGTTGTGCGGCGGCCAAAAGTAGACGAAGACCCGAGACCCACTGCTTCCGCAGTCAATGACCACTCCGTAAGTGAGGGACGAGTCCTCGGTGTCAGTGGCTGTCAGCTCCTCAGCCCGTGACAAGTACCTGGAGTCCGGGAAGGGACGGGGGAACAGGATGCTTCAACACCAACGGGCAATAGCGAGCCCACGGCCCCTGGCAGGCCCGGTCCCCGGTCCCCGCTCACCTCTCGGCGCGGCGGGAGGCGCGGGGCGGCGCGGCCCAGCGGCGGGGAACGGCGGCCGCCAGCAGCAGCAGCAACAGCCCCACGGCGAGGGCCAGCCCCAGCGCCGCCGGGCGCTGCCGCGGTACTGGGCACGGGCAAGGTCCCGCTGAGCGCCACGACGGGCAGGAAACACCGATCCTGCGGGCAGAGACCACAGCTCAGCAGCGGGCCCTGGCCACCCTCGGCCCCTCCCGGCCCGGTCCCGCTCACCTGGCCATGTGCGCCGGCTGCCGCCTGCCCGTGCATCGCCCCGCTGCCGGCACCCGCCGCCGGCACCGACGGCCACGTCACCAGGCACTCCCAGCACAGCCAATAGGGGCCTCCACAGCCGAACCCCGCTGGACGATGCCCCGCCTACCTCGATAGCGAAGCCAAATGGGCCCTAGCGCCCCACCCCGGAGAAGCCACGCCCACGCGGCCCGGCGACCAATCGGATCGGGGCGTGACGGCGCCCCCAGGTGGCCATGAGGGCCGCGCCGGGCTGCGCCCTTGATCCTGCGTCCGACCTTCGCCGGGCAACGTCACCCAGAGACTTCCTCCCTCGGGCCCTATCGTAGCCTTCCTCCCGCCAGCTCCCAGCCAATCTGAGGCGCCCAAATAAACAACACGCGCCGAGAGCCAGAGTGGCGGGCAAGACGGCCAATGGCGACTCTCTGGCCCCGCACAGAGGAGCAGCGGGCAGGCCAAAGGTCCTGGGCTCACCGTCCAACGGGCTGCGCGGTGGGGCGGGGTGCGACGTTGAGGCAACCAATGGCCTGTCCGGGTTGGCGGGGCGGGCAGTTCAGGTGACCAACGGACAGTGCGCTCGAGCGCGCCGGAGGGAGAGGCCAGCCAGTAGCGGCGTCGGACCCGTGGTGGTGGCGGCCAATGAGAGAGGCGCGCGGAGGAGATAGGCAACAGGTCAAGCTAATGGGAGAACGGCGGGGCCGGGCGACAGGCGGTGGTGGCCAATAGGCGCGGCAAGGCGGGACAAGATCNCCCCCGACTACGAGGCGCTGCCGCAGGGCGCCGCCGTCTCCACGCACATGTTGGCGGGAGCTGTGGCGGGCATCATGGAGCACTGCGTGATGTATCCCATCGACTGCGTCAAGGTGCCGGCACTGGCGGCGGGGCGGGGGGACAGCACACCGGGGCCTGCTATGAAGGGAGGTGGGGGTTGGCCCGGCCAGGCCCGCCCGGGCCCGCGGAGGTAACGGGCTGCCCGCCCGGGCCTTGTGTTACAGACGCGGATGCAGAGCCTGCAGCCGGAGCCTGCCGCCCGTTACCGGAACGTGCTGGAGGCCTTGTGGCGCATCGCCCGCACCGAGGGCGTCTGGCGGCCCATGCGGGGCATGAACATCACGGCCACCGGCGCCGGCCCAGCCCATGCCCTCTATTTCGCCTGCTACGAAAAGTTAAAAAAGACGCTGAGCGACGTTATCCACGCAGGGGGCAATAGCCATGTGGCCAACGGTACTGCTCCCGACGTCCCCCCGGGCGGCCACAGGGACCGGGGGCCACACCCTTGCAAACCGGGGTGGGGAGAGGTCGAGCTTTGGTGGTAGGGAGGTAGGTCTGTTCTGGTCCCACTCATTCACTGGGCATTAGCTGCTGTGGGATCAGGGTGCCATGGATGTCCTAAAGCCCTGTGCTGTTTCCAGCCGTGAGCCAGCTGTGTGATGCCACTGTGGCATGGTGCCAGGCAGGGGGAAGCACCAGTCCTGTGCCTGCTGGAGCTGCTCACGGGTATCTGGCTTGAAGCAGGTTAGTAGACAGCACAGAGCCCAGCTCAGAAGGGTGCCACGGGAGAGGAGCTGCTTGCAGATGAGCCAGAACCAGCCACAACCCCATGGTTTGATGACTTGAGCTCACTCCAGGAGCATCACGTGGTTTTGGAGCCCATCTTGCCATGGTGCCTGTTATTTGACTCAAGAAGCTGTCATGATGGGGAAAGAGTAGGGGCAGGGGATGAGTAGGGCATGTCCTGCCCTCGGCAGGTATGCAGAGTGCTATGAGGTTTCTCCCTCTCTACTGGAGACAGGGGTACTTGCCGTCCTCTTTGTCACCAGGTGGCATCAGCCTGTCCCTGAGTGAGTTCCAGTCGGGCCATGGGACTTCATAGCCTGTCGCAATCCTTTCCCTCTTTCTTGAGCTCTATTGAGGACTGGCCAGCCTCTTGGAGGAGAGATGGAGGCCCCCTTCAGATCTCAGCCTCTTCAAAGGACTTCCTCCTGTGCTTTTGCAGGGGACTCGGGGCTGTGGTGGAGCCCCAGGGTCCCTCATTTCCCCCCTCCTCACATGTGGCAGTTCTTGTTTTGCAGGTGCAGCCGGGTGTGTAGCAACGTTGCTCCACGATGCAGCCATGAACCCTGCTGAAGGTAACGGTGGTCCTGGCCAGATAGGGAGGGGAGGATCAGGGGCTCCCCATGCATCATGGAGGGTGTTCTTCTCATTACTCACCCAGCTGCAAGAAACCTTTGGGGGCTGCAGCTCCAATTAGGGACCCCAGTGGCTGCCCATTGCAGAGGGGGTAGGTAGAAGAGAGTAATTCTGGGGAGTGCGGCAAACCCTAGCTTAGGAGGAGCCAGGAGGGCACCAGCCTTTTGCCCAGAGGTTTGGCTGGTGACCTACCTGGAGCAGGCAAGAAGGCAAGAGAGATGTGATCCGTACTGTTGAAGCCATTGCAAGTGTGTGGAAATGGGACATTGCTGTGGCAAAACCTCAGAAGGTGTGGTATAGTTCTAGGCCTGTATTCAGGAAGAAAACTAAAAGAATGAGGTATAAAAAGCATGCTAGAGAAGTCAGTAGAAGGGAGACCTTGTGTAAAGAAACATCTGGAAGATACTGATTTTGTTGAGCCTGGTATATAAGAAAAAGGCAAAGGGAGTTTGTAAGTGAAGTCTATGAATGTGGTGGGAGAAAGAGGAATACACAAGGAGAGGCCAGTCTTGAACATAGTTTTTCCTCTAAAAATGGAGGGCTTGTGACAGTGTAGGCTCGAGCTGTTCTGGGCCTAGCAAGGCTCCTGCCTGCCCACTGCCTTGCTGGCACTCTGAGGAGCAGGCAAGTGGGTGACCAGATGGTTGTCATTTCTTCCCCGGAGTTTGTTGTCTTGT
The DNA here is from genome assembly GCA_013399015.1 of Galbula dea. Lineage (NCBI taxonomy): Eukaryota > Metazoa > Chordata > Aves > Piciformes > Galbulidae > Galbula > Galbula dea. The sequence goes on from VWZX01005818.1 coordinate 1,101,376, forward strand.
CACAACCAGTATTTTGTAGCTGCATCAGTTTTACCTCCTTGTGCTCACATTAAGATGGAGAGACAGGACAGCGTCAGGCTGTGCCCTGCTCACTGCCACCCTGCTTGTGGATGTGTTGAGGGAGTTTGGCTTTTGGTTCTTTCCCTGAAGTGGCTGCACCTCAGCAGCAGCCTCTAACAGTTCCTGGCTGGTGGGCTCTGTGATGTGTTGTGGTTATTCTGGGCTGCAGCAGGAACAGATGGGGAGGGACAGGCTCATTCAGATCAAGAGCTGTCTGGAAGCAAAGAGAAAGATGCAAAGGGGGTTTTCCTGACTGTGCAGTAGGTCTGTGATGGTGGATGGGGAGGTACCAGTCACTTGGGAGCAAGGGTGGGTCTGTAGTAGAAGCACCTAGGTGTTGAGATGTTCCCTGGGGCTGTGGCAGCTGTGGGCTTTGCAGCTGGTGATGTCTGTGCTGTGGTGTTGCCTTGGCTGCAGTCCTGCCTGGGGACACGTTGGTCCGTGTTGCCCATCATTAACTCAAGCCAGTGTGACCAAACTCTGGGTGCTTGGAGGAAGCCTGGCTTTGCGCTTACCCTTTCTCTCTCCTTTTCTCCTACACGCCTGGGTCCTGGCTGCTACTGCTGGCTGCCACCATCTGTCTTAAGTGGTCAAACAGAGGATGCAGATGTACAACTCGCCTTACCAGCGTGTGACAGACTGTGTACGGACTGTGTGGCGCAACGAAGGGGCCGGAGCTTTCTACCGCAGCTACACCACCCAGCTCACCATGAACATCCCTTTCCAAGCCATTCACTTCATGACCTATGAGTTTTTGCAAGAGCAGCTCAATCCCCACAGACAGTACAACCCAGGCTCCCATGTGGTCTCTGGAGCCTGTGCAGGGGCTGTTGCTGCTGCTGCCACTACACCTTTGGACGTTTGCAAAACGCTTCTCAACACCCAGGAGTCCCTGGCCTTGAGCTCCAACATCAGTGGACACATCACAGGCATGGCCAATGCCTTCAGGACGGTGTACCAAGTGGGCGGCATAACTGCCTACTTCAGAGGGGTCCAAGCAAGAGTCATTTATCAGATGCCCTCAACGGCAATCGCCTGGTCTGTGTACGAGTTCTTCAAATACATCCTCACCAAGCGCCAGGAAGAGCGGCGGGCTGGGAAGTGAGACAGAGCCGAACACCATTCCAGACCTGCTTCACCTCCCCTCCTGGTTTGTCTTCTGACCCCTTTCCCTTTTGGTTTGGTTTGTGTTGAAGAGAGGGGGCAGTAAAGCCCTTTGGGGTTTAGTGGTGGCATTTTTTGCCTGTGGCTGCTGTAGTTCTCAGGCTACATGGCTTGCTCTCTCGCAGGGTCCTCCAAGATGTCCTACTGGGAATTGCAGCCCAGGTCACGTCCCCTGGCACTCTGGTGGAGCTGTGCTCCTGTCTTTCCTTTAACCAAATTCTCCTGTCATGCAAAGCTTGCCCCTCTTCAGAGAGGATGGTGAATGTCCTGCCCTGCCTCTGGTATGGCCAAGCTGAGCACACAGTCTCCAAGGAGGTGGCAACAGCACCGCTGAGGATGCTGGGGTCTTTGTCTGCCTTTTGGCTGATGAGAAGTGTAAGCCTTGCCGTTGTCTTGTAGCACGCACACGTGATGCTGACTGCCCCGGTGGTGGAGGGGGGATGGCACTTAAGGACGGGAGCCTGTAGATTTGTTACTGTTCCTGCTCTTGACACCTCCAATAAAAACAGTTCTGCTCTATCTTCATGTCCCCTTCTTACTCCCTGTGGCCCAGCTCCTGGCACCATGACTTTCTGACTGTGCTTGGTGCTGAGCTTTTGAGTAATGTCAGAGGCAGAAGCAAAGCGGAGTCTGGAGGTGGTGATGGGAGGAGGAGGCCTGCCTGGCCAAGCCACCCTGGCAGTGTCCAGGGAGGAGGGTGGTCCCCATCTCCTTCGGCTTGTGCCCATCACCTGCTGCTGGCACAGCACGTGACCTCGCTGGACAAGCTGAGGTTCATGTTCCTTCATCAGGCAGTCCTTTGCCCTCAGTCTAACCAGGGATACTCAGGATGCTTCCAAACAGAGGTGTTGGCAGGAAAGTTCTGGGTTGTGTGCATCAAGGATGGCACAGGAATTTCGGCATTGGATGAAAGCTTAAGGTCTTTGTGCATCTTGCATAGGAGATTTGGGCCTCAGCAGGACTTTTGCTCCCTGATTTTGAGTAATTAAACTAGTTTGATATTTGATGAGCATCCTAAAGCTCCATCAACACACTTACTCAAAGTGCTAGTATTTTTTCCAATCTAATGATAATTAATACAATAGTTTAGTTTCTGAACATGTTAGCTGTCGTGATACTGATTTCTTCTAGGGTCCCAGCTAGCTCTGGACCTTTGTGTGTTGAGCACCAAGTATCTCCTAGTTACACTGATCCTCGCAGACGAGTACTCTGCATTCTTCGAGCCATGTGCCCTGTGGGTGATGCTTAGCTCTTGTGGGATGCTCCAGGAGCACACTGCTTGCAGGAGGGGCATGCATCCCATAGTGCCATGCCCAAAGTAATGCCCTGGAGGAAATGTGTTCAGAGCTGTGGTAGGTGCTGCCACCTAGTACCTGGGTCGACTTGAGGCTGCTCCAGAAGATACACTGGCCTACACAGAAGGCTGTTGTGGTGGGTTCTGGTGAGGGGAAAGGGGCTTTCCTGTGGCTCAAAAGGCTGCTGGGTGAGAGGGAGAATGGGTAGTCCTAAGGGATATGAGGCCTCCAGCACTGCAGGGCTGGGTGCTCAACACCCAGCCCAAGTAACAGCCAGGGGCTTCACTTTCCCTTAAGCATCTCTCTTGCCTTTGTTCCTGAGGATGCATAATGAATGCTGAGTGACCACCCATGAGGTTTCCTGTGGCTGCCCCGCAGGTCTGGTGTGCCTTGGCACAGGGTGGCTACTGAGTCCACCTGGGTTGTGTGCCCATCCTTTGCTCCCTGGCATGGGCTGCAGACTCCTGACCCCTGCTTTTTCTGCAGAAGCAGGAGGATGAGAAACTCCTTAAAGAAACAAAAGGCACTGGAAGGCAGGAGCCTCCAGTTTTCTCACCATTTCAGGAGCTGGGGCTTTAAGAAATAGTCTGAGTATTGCAAGATTTAGCAGCCCTGCAGCTCCTCCACACAAGAGGGAGAAATCTGAGACACAGAAATGGCTGGGAGGGACTGGGGAGGAGTAGCTTGACAGGCAGGGCATTAGATGGGTACAGCTGGGCTCTGCCAAGATGGGTCTCCCTGCCCAGAAGCTGAAAGCTGTTGGCAGCAGAGTTGCAGCTTCACCTTTAGCCCTCACCATGCACTGGAGCAATGAGAGGCCCCACAGAGGTGTGGTGGGAGATTCACAGTATTAAATCTGTCCGCTGCTGGAAGAAGCCCCATAAATGTCAGTGGGTGAAGGCATGATTGAAGGTGATTCCAGGATGTTTCCAGGAATAACTGCCTACAGCAGAGCTGGAGGAGGGAACAAGACTCCCAGGAACAGGAAGATGATGAGTCAGTGCAGCATAGAGATGCTGCCATGTAAGCAACTGGCCTGAGCACTCCGCTTGTGAGGGCATGACCTTTCTCCTCTCCTGGTGCTTTGCCAGCTTACCCAGTGGCAGCTGGATGTTGCCCACTGCAGGCAGAAGCAGCCCTGGGGAGGATGGTGCTGCCTGTGAGGATTTGACACTGCAGGGAGAGCAGAGCTGCCCAGAGGAGTTTCCTTGGGCCAGGCCATAAAAGAGTGGAAAAATCCCCTGTTGTGCATCCATCTCCATCCCCTGAGCTGAGCTAGTAGCACAGAGCAAGGGCTGGCCATGACAGTGCACAGCTGCTCCCCAGCTCTGCCAGGGTGGGAATGTCCCCTCTCCAGCTGGCCTAGTTCCTCTGGCATGATGACATGCTCAGAGGTAATGGAGTTATTCAACCAGCTAAACCAGTGTTCAGCTACAGCCACTGCCTTTTCAAGGTCTGCTAACACCTCAGTGAAGCCATGCTGCTCTGGGCCTGTCCCATGGCCTCCTAGGTATTTGGCTGCACTTCGAGTGAGATCCCTCCTACAGCCTCTTCTGAGTAAAGGGACTATTTTTGGTTGAGCAGCAAGGAAGCCATGCTCAGCCTGGCAGAGTTTTGGAGACAACCCCTTTTCCTTTCACTTCCCTGCAAGATCCCCAGTCACATCCAGTGCTGGTAGAGATTTGCTGCCTTGCCTTCACATGTCCAACAGCCCCTCAAGCCCTGTCCCGGGTGGAGTGAGTCTCCTAGGCCCCTGAGCAGACACAGCAAGACAGCACTGTCAGCCTTGCCCACTCCAGGTGATAGATCCAGGGCTGCTGCAGCTCTGCCATGGCACAAGGCCAAGCTATTTCAGGAAGCTTGAGTTTGCCATGCCAGGAGCAGCTCAGGAGACCCCAGCTGTCTTCCTGGGGTAACTGGAGATGCCTGCACTCCCACAGGTTTAAGGGCAGAGCTGGGGTGAGGGGACCTGGGGGAGAGATCCAGCATGTCTGTCCCATACCTTCAGCCAGGGGCTGGTGAGCTCCTGACCTGCTCCTGCCTCAAAGACCCCATGCAGGACACTGGGTCCCAGCCCACAGGAGCCTTTGCCAGCCCAGCTCAGGGGCAGGCAGGGTGGCCAAGGGCACTGCCCTGCCAAACCATGTCACTGTCCTTCCTCTGCCAGTGACCTGCTCTAACTCGAACTTTCCTGCCCTCCAGCCCTTCTGTGGTGGGTGCCAGATAGCTCTGCTCAATAGGAGATGGCCAGTGCCTGTGGGAGTGCAGAGGTGTGCTCCCAGCTTCGCTCCAGCCTCAACCCATTCTGGCTCTGGGATTCCTCAGGGCTCTGTCAGACCCCAATAAAGTTGTACAAGTTCTCATGACCCCACAGCCTTACAGAAGTGGTAAACACAGGCGCCAGGGCTGCCTGGACACAGAGCAGACGTTGCCTCTGGTGGGCCTTGGGAAAGCCTCTTCTGACTCACATTGCTTCCTGGGTTGAACTGCTGAGACAACTCCTGGCTGGGCTGGTCCCAGCCTGCCTGGCTCCAGCTGAGCCTCATGGTGCAGAAAAGGAATATAGCCTGAAAGGTAAAGCTGAGGCTAAAAACCTGCTTTCTTGGGTGTAAAGAGCCACCAGAGAGAGAAATGTCCAGGACTGGGCAGGGACTGGCCTTGGTGTGTCTGGTTTGATGGGGAGATATTGGTAATACTCATACTTAGTGCAGGATGGTGTGTCTAAGTCCCCTGACAAGGAACTGAAAAATGGCCCTGGGAAGATTCTGCTTGGCTGAAGCTGGGTTGTGGGCAAATGGTGTGTCACACTAGGGAGGTAGCAGAGGTATGAGAAGAGCTTCTTCTGAACTGGATGAGGTGACAGAGGGGTGTCAGCAGGGGTCATTCTCCCAAGTGCACACAGGTGAGGGCAGCTCAAATGTGTTGTGACACTAGAGCCTTTTCTAGGATCAGTCTCAAGAGCCTGAAACAACGCCTGTTTGAGGAGAAGGGGGATGGCTCCAGGCCTACTCCCCCCAGCCCAACATGCCTGCAGGTATTCCATTGCTGGTGGTGCTAGCCCCAGAAAAACCCTGCAATCCATCCCTGAACAACTATGGCATGGGAGGGTGACAGACCATGCCTGGCACAGCCAGGCAAGTGCCAGGAGAAATGCAAATCCAAGCAGTCCTCTCCTCTGACCCCTGTACCTTTTGGATGCCCATTAGACCTGAGCAGCATGTCACTCAGAACACTGCCAAAGGCTATAAAAAGGGGAGCTAGTAGGGAATTGGGCCAAAATTGGGTTGTGCCTCCATCAGTGACACAGCTCCCTCTGTTGAGGACACAGCTGTAATGGGCACCAAGCGCTGTATACCACAATCATAAACGTCCTTGGGCAAGGACTTGCCGAGGATGAACATGGTAGCTGGAGCCTACAGGCAGTGCCAAGGCATCTGGAGCTGTAGGATGGGAGCTCCCAGCATAGGGTGAATTGCACCAGTGACAGAGAAGATAATGAGAGCTAACAACCTGCTGAATCTGTCACAAAGACATGCTGGGTGCTTGTGCTCAGCTGAAAAAAACCCAAAAACCAAAGACAGCAAAACATTCCTCACTAGAAAGGGACCTGCACAGTGGCTAGAGGCTGGGAGGGGACCCTGTGCCTGTCCCCAGCTCTCCCACCACAGATGAGTGACACATATCATAGAATCACAGATTCGTCAGAGTTGGAAGGGACCTTAAAAATCATCTAGTTCCAACCCCTCTGCCTGGCAGGGACACCTTCCACTAGGTTAGGTAGCCCAGAGCCCCATCCAGCCTTGCCTTAAAAACTTCCAGGAATGGGGCTTGCACAACCTCTCTGGGCAACCTGTACATACAACATACGGGTGCTCTCCTTTTGCTGCATGTACAAGCCCCAACGATGCTGCCAGCAAAGCTCCTGCGTGTGTCGAGAGACCCCCAGCTCCCACCGAGCTCAGCTGTGGGAAGACATCAGCCCGTGCAGAGCCAACACAACCAGCATGTCCCGCCACTGTCCCCAGCGCCGGGGACGCGATGCCAGTAGGGGAGGCAACTCTGCTCGGCTGCTCTGCCCCTCCAAGCCTTGCAGGGGCACTCAGACATCCCCAAATCGAGCTAACACCAGACGCAGAGCCCTTGCTCTTGCGTGAGGTGCTGGGGACAGAGGGAACCTATAGCTTCCTGTCCCCGGGTGCTTACCGATAGATGGCGGTGGCGTATCTCGCCTGGGGACAGGTCCCGGCAGCAATGTCCCAGCTGGCAGTCTGAGTGACCTGAGCTTCCCAGGAAGCACCTCGCCGGCAGCCGGGGACCCCCTTGCCGCGGCACCGCCCGCCTGCAGCAGTCCTGGGCTCAGCGAAGGGTCATCCGCGGGAAAAATACTATGGATTTTATTGCTCATGCAGGGGAAGGTGGCACGGTGCAGCCAGGAGGAGCTCTGGCAGGACCCGGAGACGGCTCTCTACTTCAGCAGTGCTGTGCTCTGGAGTGGACAAGGATGCCGTCTCCTCCTGTGGAGGGGTCACCTAAATCCATCGTAGCAGCGCTGTGCCCAGCATCACCAGTGCTGAGAGGAAAGAAGGGACAGCTAAAATACGCCAGTCTCCCCACCCCACTTAGTCAGATGTAGTCACCTCGTGATGCATGGGACAGGCTAAGGACTAAGGAGGGTCTGTGGCCATCGGTGACTCATTCCAGGAAGGGAAGCAAGTCCCCGGCCCTTGTGCTGGCAGGCAAGTACTGGGAGAAACCCTCACTGGAGGCTAAGCTGCACAAGTATCAGTATTTTAATTTAACTACCTGATCCATGGCTGGCCACAGCTTTCCTGGCACTGGAGAGCACTTGTGCAATAGCCAGCCCGCCATTGCCATTGCCAGGAAAAGCTTCCAGCACCTCCAAGCCTTTACAGCTCTGAAGAGCGCTGCTGGCCTGGCAGCCTTGGCAGCACCCAGTTCACGGCACAGAGCAGCTGCAGTGGAAAGTTCTGCAGAGCAGCAGCTGTAGCTCCAGCCCAGATCCAACACAGAAGGGCTAGAGCTGAGCACCACCACAGCACACAGCTGAGTCCCCAGGCTCCTTGCCCCGAGGCATGTGATCCTGAGCATGATGGAGAGGCCAAAGAAAACCAGTTAGCAACGGGGTTTGGATAGAGCTTCCCTCTGCTGGACAGAGGCTGTTCATGGGCTCCTCTTTGGCCAGGAAAGTAAAATGAAAAATAGGACTGAAGCCTATGCACAAACCTGGCCTGAGTATGGTTGTTAAAGCCTGGCCACCCCAACATTCCCTCTTCTGCTTTAAGTCACTATGTTCTTTCAGAGAATCTCATGCCTGTCCAAAATCAATCAGCACCTTCCCACTATTGACTCCCAAACAGCAGTAAATCCCCTGAACAACCGGGAAGAAACAACATATGCCCTCTGCCCCTTGACCATGGCCCTTCCCATCCCTCCCTCCATAATGGCTGCACCACTGCCACAGTGGGACCATGCTGAGGGGACTTCCACCAGCACCCTGCTCCTCTTGCTTTTAAGACTTCCAGCAGAAGCCTGCTTTGCCGGGTGGGGACCAGACACGTCATGAGCGAGCACTGCCTTCAGTGCAGGCAAGCAGTGACTTCCCTCCATTGTGTCTCCCCTCCCTGGACCGCTTGTCCAATCTGCAGTCTCCCACCATCTCCCTCCCACTGGCCCCCGCCGGCTGTTCCTCCTCTTTGGAGTGCTTCACTTCCGCCACTCCGCTCCAGGCCCTCCAGCACCGCTGGCTTTTTGTGCTGCTCCATCCTTCCCATCAGCTCATAGGCTTTGGGCAACAGTCTGCTGAGGGGTCCCTCCCACTAACCCCCTGTCCTTCCCCCAGTCTGAGCTGATGGGACAGCTGGGATATGTCCCAGGAATGGGGCTTGCTATGGTGGACATCTAGAAACTTCCACCGCTATGCCACAACAGCCTGAAGCCAGGCCTCTCAGCATCCGCCACCTGGGCACTGCTCCAGCTCTTCACTGGGAGAGTGGGGCCAGGGAGCAAACACAGGTGTCACCACACACAGGTGGCACGAGCAGAATACTGACCTCATGCCTCTGGCAATGCTGGGTACTGTTGGTGCTCGATAATGCTGGCACTGCCTATCATCACTTCTTGCAATGTGGCCATGGGGTCCGTGTGTGCCCCTTTGCTATACTTAACCTTCTGTGCTTCAGAGACTGTGGCTACAGACATGGGCAGTGTATCCCACACCAAAGCTCTGCTTTCATCCAGAGCCTCCGGGTGCTTCTAAGAATGCAGTGGATTTCTAGCCAGCTATCTGTCAGAATATGGAAGAAAATGCAACTCTTTCCTATGGCTGAGACAAATCTCCCCGGCCTAACTGCTGCTGTGAAAAGAAAGCATTACCTATCTTTGTTCTTGGCTATCCTGTTTCTACCCGCGAGACCACAGGACCTTAACCACTCATCTCTGAAAGCCAAGAGCGGGGCCTGGGCTTCCTATCCCGTGACACCTTGCTCCCATCCTGCAAACAATCGGCTGGGCGTGCCGCATCCTCTCCCAGCACCGTCCCTACGTAGTCTGATGGACTCGGGGTGGCTTGTGGGACCTCGGGGTGCAGTGCCAAGCCAGAGCTGAGAGCTGGGCATGCTGGTTACCCACTCTGTCGCCACAGTGCTGCAGTGGAAAAAATTCATCTGGTTCCTTTCAAATAGCAAACCCCAAGGGTGAGCATTCATCTAGAACGGTGAAAATGTGCAGCATAAAACCAGGTTTTACCTGCTGCTTCTGCAAAGGCAGAAAATAACCTGGTCCTCTGCTTGTGGTGGAGGAACTGTCGGAGGACACCCTCAAGGAGAACAGGGGTAGAACATAGCAATCATCGCTGGCATGGGGGGGAGGCGCAGGCGCACCGACCCCCTGCACTACCTCCGTCCCGGTGGCTCCGAAAAGGCTCCACTGGAACATCTTTGGGGTTCCAGTGGTGCAGCCGGAGGGAGGTGCGGGACGGTGCGGGAGAGCTCTCGACACCGCCAGTCTCCAAAGCCGCCCGGGGCAAGCCAGACGGGGCTCTGCAGCTGCCCGGCCCTCCCCGGGTGCGGGTGTGCCTCCGGCCCCAGCGGCGACGCTCTGCGGGACTCACAGAGCACAGGTACGGCCGCGGCGGTGGGGCCGGGACTGCCCCGAGAACTCCGCGGCGCCGAGACAGCAGGACCCGCCATTGGGCGGGCGGGGCGTGACCCCGCGGCCAGTCCCGAGGAAGTCGGGGAGGCCTTGGCCGCCCCCTCCCCCTGCCGCCAAGCGAAATGGCTGAACATGTAGCAATAATGCCCCGGCATTCAGCCTGCCCGGCCCGGACGGCCCTAATCAGCGGCTCACGGACCCCCCTTCTCTCCCCCTGCGCTCCCAGAAAGGGGAACAAAACCCAGCACGTTTCTGCAGCCCCCGCGCATAAAGCGCTGGGCCTGGGCCTCAGTGGGGGGCAAAGCGGCCCGTCAATCTCGGCGCCGGGGCCCCTTTGTCCCTCGCCTCCCTGCCACACCTTTTGTTCCCGAATCCAATAAGCGCCTATTCCCGCTACCTTCCTCGGCGGCTCCTTTCAGCGCTGGCCCGGAGGCCACAATGGGCCCGGCTCTGAGCTGTGCGGCCTCATTCAGGGCCCTTGGCACGCTCACAAGTCGGCCGGGCCGCCCTGCCCCGTGGGCACTCCGCTGCGACCTCCCCGCCGCCAGGCACTGGCCGCTGGGCGAAGGAAGAGCGGGCGGCGGATATTGCACCTGGTTTATTGACTGACTCGGCGAGCTGGCGCTGGCAGTAACCGATACAGAGCAGATGGAGGGGCCGCGGCACCCTCGGTGCCGCCGTCGGCTTTTTATAAGCAAAGCGTCTCCGCTGGCGCGGCGCAATCGGCTCCGGTCGGCTCGGCCTTCGCGGCGGCACCGCGAGACGGCAGCGCTTCGCTGCAAGCTGAGGCGGACTCGCCCAGTCGCGTCGCTCCTCTCGCCGCCGTTCCGCCCGCGGGAGCGCCAGGGTCCCGCCGCGCCGTCCCTCTGCCGCCGCGGCATCTCCAGTCCAGGGCGCGCGTTGCGCGGCGCGCAGCTGGGCTGCCGTGCGGGTGATTAACGGGGCTCCGGAGCCGCCGGGCCACCCTGCTGGTCCCCTCCCGACCCTCAGTGCGTGCGGGCTACCAGGCCCGGATGCCCTGCAGTGTGCCCTGGCTACAGGAAGGCCCCGCCGCCGGCTGGTGCAGCGGCTGGCCTCCGCCGCCGAAGCCCCCAAGGCTGCCCACGTTCACGAAGGGGCCGGCGGCCGCCGCCGGGCTGCACGCGGCTTGCATGGAGGCACCGCCGGTGCCCGCCGGGTACGTGCACCCGTAGCCGGGATTGTAGGAGGCAGCGTTGCCGTAGCCGTATGCAGGGAAACCGTTGTAGGAGTAGGGCCCGTTGTATGCCGAGCTGTAGCCCTGCGACCCACCAAGGCACGGCTTGCCGTCGCGGACCAGCACGGGCACGGCCACCCTGCGCGGCGGCGGCGGAGCCGCGGGGCCGCCCAGCTCCAGCGACTTGTCCTGCCGTTGCCGCTTGCACTTGTAGCGCCGGTTTTGGAACCAGATCTTCACCTGCGTGGAGGTGAGCTTGAGGCTGCTGGCCAGGTGCTCCCGCTCGGGCGCTGACAGGTAACGCTGCTGCTTGAACCGCCGCTCCAGCTCGAAGACCTGCGCCTGGGAGAAGAGGACGCGCGGCTTCCTCCGGCTCCGCTGCTTCGGCCTCTCCGCCTCCTCCACCTTCTCTGCCGCATCCAGCGGTTTCTTCAGGACGCAGCTCTCTGCACAGGGAGGGATTACAGGTCACAGCTGTATGCCACCCACGGCGGGTACTCACTACTCCCGACGGGCTCCACCGGAAAGCGAGAGCGCCGCGCCCGGCTGCCTACGCGACCGTCGGAGAACCGTGGTGCGGGCACGGAAGCGGTGCTGGGACCGGCTGCCTCCGGCACCACCTCTCTTTGCGAGGGGCCGGCTCGTGTGGCGGGGCCGGGGGCATCTCCGCACCTCCAGGCCGGCTGCGGCGTTACTACTGCCGCGCACGGTTCTGGGCACCTGCTGCACCGTACCGCTCCGGGAAGGCCCCGCCGCAAGCGGGCGCGGGGTGGGCCTAACCCGCCCCCTTCTTCGTCTCCGATAATGAAATTGCGGAGCGCGGACCTGGTCCGGCAGCTCCTGATCGAAGCCCTGCGGAGGCTCTTCCTGGGAAAGCGGCGAACAGGGCGCGGGGAAGGCAGCGGCAGCCCCACGACGTGCCAGTCCCGGCTCGTCATGTCCAGGGGACGCGGTGGCGGCAGCAGGGACCAGAGCTTCGCGGACCAATGCCTAGCGGGCTGGGAACGCAGCGCGGGGTGCGAGCGTGGGCCCGTCCCGGCTGAGCGGTGCGGAGGACTGCGGCGGAGCCAATACTCACTTGGGTCGCGGGCCGTGGGGTCCAGCTCCTCTCCCGGGCCGGGGGCGTCGCAGGAGCCGCGCAGCACAGCGTGCACGTAGTTGTCGGCGGAGATCCGCCCGTCCGCCTGGCTGCCAGGTGCTGCCATGGGGCTCAGGTAGGACAGCTTCTCCTCCTCTTCTTCCTCCTCGCCGTCGGAGAAGCGGGCGCCGTCGGCGGCCGCCAGCAGGCAGGAGACGGGGTGGAAGTGGTGCTCCAGGTGGTGCGGGAGCTGGGCCCCATAGTGCGCGTCCTGCTGCTGCTCCAGGTTGAGGATGTCTTTGACAGAGAAGGGGGTGGAGGTGACGGGGCTCGGTAACATCATCGGGGCAGCGCAAGTAGCCTGGCAGTCCCGAGGGCCCGGCGGCGCTCGGGCGACGGCTCGGCGGGGAGCGGTGCGCCCGGTGTGGGGGGGGGAGCAGGCAACTCCAAGAGATGAGGGGCCTTGTCTGCTCCTGTCTAAGTTGCCTCCATTAGCCCGGCGCTGGGGGTCTGCGTTTTGTTACAGCTTCTGCAGGGACAGCCAAGGGCTCGGGAGCCTCCTCTGCCCCAGGCCGGCACGTCACGGCGAGGAGGGGCCGGGGGCGGCCTCGCCATTGGAGGGAGGGGGAGGCAGAGCCGGCCCCCTGCCCGGGTCCGGCCACCCGGCCAGAAATAGCAATGTATTAAGCTGCGCTCGGAGAGGTTTTCCCGCAGAGCGTCCCACCGGGCCGGCACCCGCCCGGCCGGCGCGGGGACGCTGCGTCGGGGTCGGGGTCCCCGCAGAGGGCCGCGGCCACGCTTCCCAGTGCTAAGCACACGTGTAGGTAGGTAGGGACCCCCAGCTCGGCGCTCCCCTCTGGCCCCTGCCCGCACACGGCTCGGCTGGGACCCGGGAGAGGCGAACATGTGCGGCCCCGCCGAACTGGCCTCCCCGCCTTGCCAACACTGCCAGCCGCCGGCAGTCCACTCCCGCAAGTGCTTCTCGCCGTCCAGGACGCGGTGCGGAAACGAGGTTCACCTCCGCCGCTCCGCACGCCTCCTGGAGCCGACGGCAGCCCCTCCGTCCCGGGCGCGGACCGTAAGCTGTACGACGTACAAGTAGCCAACCCACTCCGTATGGCCCCGCACTCCCGGTGTACTTTCAGATCCCCCCATAACCGATCTGCTGCCCGTCCCGGCTCGCCGCAGCCAGTGCGCAGAGTGCCGGCATGGGTGAAAGCGCTCTCTGCATCCGCTGCCGGATCGGTCCCCTCAGCCCCTCGACTACTGGGCCCTTCAGTACCGTGCCAAGACGGGTCGTGCGGGCAGCGCGGTGCCACGGCGGTGCGGAGCTGGGGAGGGAAAGCTATCACGCGTTCTTCGGTGTTTCCTTTCGTTTTCTTTCGTTTCTTTTCGTTTCATTTCTCCCGCCGATAACGGGCGGCGATAGCCTGCTCAGAGCCGCCACGCCGCTGTGCCAGCGGATAACGTACGGCGCCAGCCCGCGGAGCCTCAGCACCGCGAATCTACCGGCTCCGGGGCTGCGTCAAGCACCAGCCGAGCATCGCGGTGCGGTACGGCGGAGAGTGTCACAGCTCCGCGGCGGCATCCAGCAGCCCTCGGGCCCCTTCAAGGGCTCAATGCCATCGTGGAGAGGGAAGGGGGAGCACCGAAGGGGGGGCAGGGGGTTACGAGCATGATATTTCGTTTTGATTAAAATCCTGCCGCCCCGCAGGGCTCGGATCGGCGCCGAGGTGAGGTCACGGGGAGTCGGGCGCTAAGGCCGGGCAGGTGAGTGTCTCGGCGCCGGAGCTTCGCGGGGCCTTCTCGGGTCGTTACCGTCCGGCGGCTCCGCCGTTTACCTGTTTTACCTGTGCCCTCGTTTTCTTGGCTCCCGTCGCTCCGCATGCCCCAGAAAAACCCATTTACTGGCGGCGCAGCCAGGGCCAGGAGCCCGGGCCCCGCGCACTTCGCGACAGCTCGAGCGCTCCTGACTCTGCGGAAGGGCCAGTTGCCGCTCCAGCGGCTCGCTGGATCGTTCACACTGCGCCACTTCGAACCACTCGCCATAAATGGCGGCAGATCGGTCTCTCCTTGCCGCTCCGGTGCCAGCCACCTTCCTCCCGTCCTAAGGCCGCCCTCTCCGGACGGCGAACAGAGAAAGGCGCTCGCCATAGCTAGATCTGATCGGGGCCCGGGTCTGCTCGGTACCGCTGGTGCGCGGAGAAGCCCAGCGCGGCCTCGCTGCCGCAGTCCCAGTAATAATTAGTAACAATTAGTGCCTTATCGGCGTTACACATCCGCCGTCGTCCCGGCCTGACCCGGCTCGCTTTGACCCGGCCCGCTCCCGGGGAGGTGCAGGCGCGGAGACCGGGCGGCACCGCGGCGGCCGGCGGGATCTCTGCACGGCGCTGCGGTCCCTTAGTCTCCGAGGTGGGGAAAGCAGCGTCAGGGGCCGGTGCCCTCACTAGCCCCGGCAATGAGGGTTGCCTGGCCGTCGGCAGGCGCAGCATCTGCCTTGCCGAGGGCTCGGCGGGGTCTGGCTTCGCCTGGCGCCATCGCAGTCATGCTTGCAGTGGGATTGCGAACGAGCCGAGGGCCCAGCGCGGCCTGCAGGCACGGAGAGACCGGGATGGACTGAACCAGCGCTTCGAGACGTCTCCCCGGCGCTGGGAGCGATTCTCCCGCCGGGGCTCGCTCAATCGTGCGGCCGCTGGCCCTGGGGAGTACTCGGTGTAACCCACGCCCCGCGGCGGGAGCAAGACGCGGCCGGGTCCTGACACGCGTGGGAGGGTCCCATTGTTATCCTGGCCTTTCCTGCGGTCGCCTTCGTCCCCCGCCAGTGCTCCTGGGGCGGTAATGGAGCTCGCGCCTTCCCGGCCCTCCGGCATCCTCCCTTTGGTGGGGCCGGATCAGGCCCGCTTCAGCGGGACAGGAGAGGCGATTTCTTATTTGGGGAGGCCGAAGAAGCGAGGAGCTGCTCGGGCATGACCGGGGAGGGGTGAGCGGTGAGGGGATGCAAGAGAGGGGAGGGCGCAGCCCCAGTACCTGCCTGCGGGTGTCAGCCCCAAGATGCGGCTCCGGTGCTTTCCCAAGCCGGCTGGGCTGGGGTCACCGGGCTATTAATGGTTATTTTATTTATATCGTTAGTGGCGTCCCCTGAGCTCTGTTTACAGCGGGGCCTTGTTGTCCCGGCCGCTTCTGCGCTCTGTTTAGACAGGGGATTATTGTAATGGATGGAGCTCGTCGTGCGGATACTTCAGCGGAGCCAAGAGCCTCCCCCCCCGTCCTCGGCCCCGGGAAGAGGGGAGCAGCCCTGCAGCGGCCGTGCACACGGCGGCTGGCGAGCAGTTTATCCACCCTTCCCCGCGGCCCGCGGCGCAGGCAGTCCGGTAGCAGGCCGCCGCTGCCGGGGGCCTCGCTCAGGGCGATGCTATCAGCCCCAAGGCTGCTAATTGCTCCATTAGTCTAGCGGGTGCCGAGTGCTGGAGCCGGCCCCGCGCTAATGGCCGTAAACAAACAAACACGTTAATCCGGCCCTGTCTCCAGCGCCGGTGCTCGGGGAACCATCGAGGGTATTGCGGCGCTGCCCCGGCAGAGCTGCTGGAGGCCCTGGGCGTGCAACACCCACCTGCCCGCCGCCCCGGGCAGCCCGGAGGCCCGCAGGCCGGGGCCGGTGCGGACCCGCGCCGCCGGGAGCTGCCCCCCGCGCCCGGCTGTATTTACACAGAGCCTGCCCTTGTGTAAACGCTGCGCGCCGTGGTTTATCTCAGGGCCCGTCTGTTTCTCGTTCTCTGTCAGCAGCGCCCGGTGAAGGATGGCCTTTTCCCAGCAGCTCGGCCCTGATTTATGTGAGAACCGCAGCGCGCCGGGGACGCCCCCGCACGGCGGGGCAGGCGACGCGACGCGGAGTGGCGGGGGGTACCGGGGCAGCGACCTGCCGACGGGAACGTCGATGGGGACGCGCCCGGACCGGACCGCATCGATTCCGCATGCCGCGAACACCTGCCGGCAGCGAGCCCGCCCGGAGCCCACCGCGAAGCCCGGTCCGGCATGGCACGGCAGCGAGCACGCTCCCAGACCGTGCTCTCTCTGCACAGAGCCCCGGCCGCGGCGCCGTCCCCAGGGGTTCCAAGCAGTCAGGGAGCGGCTCTGCCGGCAGCTCCCAGCCCAGATGGGCATCCCTGGCACACCCACTTGGGCATAGCCCCTAGCCCTCTGCATCTTCCGGGGGTGAAGGATGGCTTTTTTCTCAGCAGTGCTGCTTGCCCACAGCTCTAAACCAAAACGTTATCTGTATTCCCCAGCAGAGCAAAGGGCTTCTCCAGGCAGTGGGTCCTAGTCCAGGTAAGGGATGCTGCACCTTTGCCAAGCAACTTGTCATCTTCATCTCCGACTGTCCTGTTCTAGCCATATCTAGTCATGTCCATACCATCCTGCCCATTCAGGTCTGCCAGTTGACACGTGCTTCCACCTCTCAGGGTTCTGGGAGCCCCCTGGCTTGGCTTTGCCAAGAACCACCCACATAATGCTCGTCTTCTTGAGAAATGCATCACTGCAAATACTTGCTTTTCTTCAGTAATTTCTTACTCTACTATCATTGGCTGATTTGCTTCACACTTCTTCACAGTGCAAGGATGTATGATTTGGATATATGTCCCAAAACAAAGCGTCAATGAGAATTGTGTTTTCTGAGGGCCAGACCTCTTTAGCAGCCTGAGAAACACATTTCCAAAGTGAGGGCTTGATTTGAGGGGGTATCAGTAGCTGCATGCAATATTCAGCTCTATGCTGAAGTGCTCTGCACTTTGGGGGATAGGAGTGGCTCCTGCATGTATGCTGGTTGTTGCAGCAAGGGAAGCTTGGTAGGTTTGGACACAAAAGGGAAGGCTACCCTTAATTTCATTGCCTGATCGACCTCTGAAACTAAGGCTGATGTGTTGAGCTCTGTGAGAGCCAACTTTCAGGAGCAGGTAAAGGTCATCCCACATCTGAGGCAATGCAGGATACGAAATGTCAGTGCCAAGGACCCCCTTCTGTCTGTTTTTAATTGACATCCCTTGTGCACAAAGGATATCCAGGCTTCACAAAGTCACCCTGCCACACAACATAGCCCAGTGCCTGTGGACGTGCAGAGGGTAGCAAAACACCTCTTCCTCTTGAGGAGAAGTTGTCATAAATCACAGTTTACTGCTTGTATGATGAGAAGGTCCTGTGTTGAGGCTTCTGCCAGACGTCAGCACCACAGAGACACGTACACCATCCCTTTGCTAGAGCAAAGCCCACAGCCTTTCTGGGACCGTCTTTGCTCCATGCCTTGTAAGCTGTTGCTGCATGTTTGCATCCATAAGGTTAAGAAGCTAAGCTGAAATTCATCCTTCAGCAGAGGCCTAGCACAAGGCTCACTCACTACTTGCATCTGCAGGCCTGCAAACTACTTGCGTCCCATAGAGCTTAGGTGGAGCCTAAGTGGACCCTGGGTCTTGTGCTGGCGGCCTGCCCAGCACTGGATTTCAGCTCTGAGCCCAGGCCTTCAGCTCTGATTCATGCACGTAATCCTGCTGAGGTCAGCAGGTTTCATCCTGCTCCCACTGCAGCCCGCAGGATGGTTCGCACGAGAGTGGCAGGGTCAGGCTCTGTGTTTGCATGTGCTGTAGAAAATGGAACAATTGAGATTAAACCAATTAAATTTTAACAGGTCTGGAAAGCGTTTTATTACATAATAAACATGAGGGATTAGCTGTGTCAGGCTTTGCTGCATGTGTGCCGGTGGAATGGTTCCTTGCTGTCCACAGCACTTGGTGTTCCTCTAGGCTGAGGACCTCCCTGTGTTGCTGCTAAGGCCAGCCTGCTGACGAAACACCCAGGGCTGGGAGTGCAGCTGCATGCTGGCTCTCATTCCCATCCAGTGCCTTCCCTCAGAGCATTCTGGGTGCAATGCTTTTCTTAGCCTGAGCAAAGGCTTTTCTAGAATAAATTTTGCAAGTTATTCAGTGGCTATTTCTATAGTGTCCTTCAGGGAGAGAGAAGCCCTCGTGGTTCTGTAGTGGCATGCTGGTGAGGAGTGAGTGGCCAGGCTGGATGTCTATGAGGTGGCGACAAGTCTCATCTTGGAAATAGATATGGTTAAGTTTTTCTTGTTTAGGGCATCTGCCTGGCCATCAGTCCCCACTTCTCTCACTGCTTAATCAATATTCTTTTAGCTGCAAGCCAGGCTTATTCACATGTGGATGAGGCCATCCTGGTCATGGCTATCCCCAGAAATGACAAATCTGCACCAAAAATGGCACATAGCTTTGGGTTTGACAGGGTGGTTTCAGGGTAATTGGATTGAGAAGGGACTCAGAAACCAGCCTTTGGTCAAAACTTTGAGTTCATGCATGGGACAATGCATAGTCAGTTGCCTCTCTGTAGTGGCACTCACTCTGCTCCACTGACATTCATCTACAGGGGCTGTCACAGGCTCTGTGGGGTACCCACAGCCAGGAGCTGTTGCATGATTCTTATCTTCTCAACTGTAACTCATCTCTAAGCAAATCAGCAGGATTGTGTACAAATATCACTGTGCCTTGCAACAACCTGCAGCTGAGGGTGGGGGAGGAAGAGAGGGGCTGGGAAACCTCAACCTTTCTAAATGGGTAAAAATGGTAAAAGAGCCTGGCAGGCTCAGCCAAAAAGCACACTGCTTCCAGAGGTCATGGTGCACAAACATCCAATGCCATGATGGGTTTTTCTCTGGAAGTGGAACACTTGCTATGGGTGGGAACAGTGTCACGTTCGGGGCAGTGAAAGCAAACGGCTCCCTGGCTGGCTACCATGTCTAGAAAGGTTAATGGCGGAACATGTGCACACTTCTAATGAACACCCATTCTTTCATTTCCCTTTAAAATACTTTCCATATTTTGCCATGGCTGCTTGTGTTACTCCCTCCTGCAACAGCTCCTCACCGATGGCCACTGTATAAATAGGGGAGCCCCTAGGTCCCACATGCTAGCAGGCAGGTGGGAGATTTGAAAGCTTCTGTTGATAGTTTATCTCTTTGTAATTACTGTGCAGAAATTGTTAGTGTATCCTGATGATTCAGAACTTTCTAACAACAACTCTGGACCAAATTATAAACTGTTTTTCTGTCTTAAGAGTGGAGACTTGAGAGAGGATTCCTAATTGTTCTCGTCCCCTCAGGGGCCAGAGCTGGATTATCCCACACAGGCTTCTCTGCAGACTTGTTTTTAGTCTATCTGTGGGCTCTCTGCCAGACCAAAGGCACGGGGAACTCAGTTTTCCAGATCTAAATCCCTCCCCTCCACCCTTCCACTCCACTTACACCTCTAAGGAAGAGCATGGATTAGAAAGGATTTGCCTTCATGAGGCTTTGGTTTGGGTTTCTGAAGATCTGTCCTTAAAAGCTTTGCCTATTTTTTTTTATCCCCATGTAAGCCTGACTCCCAGCTTTACACTGGGAATGGGGAGAGGTGAGGCACTGTGTTGTTCGGAGAGCAGAGATCTACCATTTCTTTCGAAATACCTGCCTTTAAATGGAATTTCCTTTGGAGACAATGGCTTTACATGAAGGACAAACAGGTGTGGATGGGTGAGGGCTGCATTTCAGCAGCAAGGCACTGCTAGACCCCTCCTGCTGTGATTGCCGTGCTGTGGCCACACGTGCAAAAGGCTGGATGGGCCCAAGGCTCAACCATAATGTGTCCTGTGTCATCAACAAGGCAACCTGAGTCTTTTGATATGGCTCCTGGCTTGTCCTTGTGCTACTGATGTCCCAGCACACTGATGGCTGCATACATCCCACCCATCTTAGTGCTCTCCCTCAGGACCGATCCTCCAGTGGGAATTACCCATGTAGCAATGTCATGTCAGGCCAACAGTCTCAGGGTGCTGGGGCCATAGTAAAGGCAGCACAGGGCCAAGGCAGCTCTTCCCTTCCTTGTCTCCCCCTTTGCTAGGGAGACAAGTGACCATGTTGCCAGCCATGCCCCGTCCCTCTGGAAGCACTGATGCCTGTCTGGCTGCTAGGACACCCTGCCAGTCCTATCCCAGGAACATCCCTCATGCCTGACAGCAGTGAGGGGGCACTGTGCCATGTCACGAGGCCACCCAGGCCCAGGCGCCCTTTTCCAAACATACTCCTGCCATGCACCAGCCATACCCCTGTGGCTCGTTCACGTCTGCCCTGTGCACCCACCCTTGCTGACAGTGGGGAAAGTAGGAGCCATGTCCTTGTGCTGACCTTCGCCTGACCTTCCAGTAACGAGAAGCCCTCGGAAAGGCTTTCTCATTGTGCAGCCCCAGGGTTTCCAGGGAATTAGTCAGCAGGCTGGAATTGTGCTCTGTGTATGTGACCCCCCCTTACCCCTCCTGCCTCTCCCATCTCTGGAGCCGGACCAGTCCAAGAGATATGTTGCTAGGGTGACAGCGAGGTGTGATGGATGGACGGAGAGTGGCTGTGGAGTGGCAGGGCCGCTGGTCAGTAACCCAGGGCTGTGTTTATAAGAAGGAAGAGGCTGTTTCCTGGAGCTAACATAATGCAGCTCTAAAAAAGGCAGGGGAAATACATCATGCGAGGAGAGCGCAGCCCTGGGAGGGGAGGGCCACTGGGGAGCCCAGCACCAAAGTGAGCCTCCAGGTCAAGGTGCCTTTGACAGGGGCCTTTTTTATAGGCCATTTGCGTGAGAGTTCGCTGCTGTTTGTCTGCAGCCCTGACAACGACTCAAGGCCTACCCAGGGTTTGGGGAGGGTCTAATCTAAACTCACCATTTTTCAGCCCTTTTCTTGCTGGACTTGCTCATTTATTTAGAAAATAAATAATTGTCACTGACTATTGTTTCATTGCTGCAGAGTGACAGTCTTCCTCCTTGGTGTGGATGCATGTCCTGTCCCACAGTGAATGCTCAGAGGTGTGAGGAACCAGGGGAGGACCATGCTGTGATGCTGTGATGTTGCGTAGGAAGACAGGGGCTGAATCTTCAGCTCCCATCTGCCCCTGCCTTGCTGGCCCCAGGAAGCAGCAATGCTCATAGAAATGGTCCTTGCATAGGGTGTGGACCCAGGGCACCACTCATAATACTCATGGGCTTTGAGCTCGGATAGAGGTGATGGGCTGGAAAGACAAGGGGACATCTCACCTTCCTTCCCAAATGCCAGCCATGGCAGTTTTTCTCCCTATAGCTGCACCACAGGTGTGTGAGGTCCTTATGGCGAATGCCAACATCTCCCCTCCTGTGGGACCAAGGGCTCTGCAGCTTGTCACACTCACTGCTGTGACAGCTGTGGGGTCATCCCCGGCCCTCGTGTCACCACTGCACCCTGTGGCCACACTTCCCCTAATATCACACCCTTCACATGAGGGTCTGGCCACAGTGGCTCCCGGTGCTGCAGACAGGGAGTTCGACTCCCCACACAGCAGCATGGTAGCTAAGACCCTCAGGTGGGCTCTGACACCACTGCTCCCTCACCCTGCCCTGCCCTTGTTTCCTCTGGGCCTTAATAACCCCAGCTAAGCAGAGAGCAGTGCCCCAGAAAATATAATATTTTTCCGTACCAAAAAAAACCCCACACCAATTAAAGCATATCAGAAAAGAACTTCACAAAAAAACAAAAGAAGGGGGGTGGGAAAATCCAGCTCGTTCATGTCTAAGCCCCACCATTTTCTAGGTAGGCACAAATTGCTTCTACTACAGCTGAAAAAATACTGAAATGTTGAAAATAATTTCTTTATTTTGTTACTTTTATTCTTACAACCATTCAGTAGCTGAACAAGTGATAACTGCATTTAGAGGTTTTTCTTTTTTTCTCTCTTACAGAAGTACCGAAGCTTTGAAAAGTGTCAGCGCAGGGAAGAAAAGATGAGAAAAGAGTGGAGAATATCTAGCACAAACGTCAGGCAGTCTCCAAGCAGTTTTGGGGCAGGGGATAAAAAGAAGACAAGGAAAACATAAAAACACAGTGCTTCCAAAGTTTGAACAGCTTCCTGGTTTGGGAAACTGAAGTTTAAAAAAAAAACTGTTTCAAAATATCCCATATAAAAGTTATATGAATATGGTTTCCATAGAATGGTTTTCAATGTAATTCGTTTGGAGCAAGAAAATGGTCTGTAATTTTTATGCTAAGTGTTATGATTTATTTTTCACGTTGATAATAATTCCACCATAATAAAATAATAAAAAACCTTAATTTCCACCTTTCCAGCAAATATCTGGGTTCGATCCTGTCCTCACTGGTGCAGGAATAACTTTTTTTTTCAAATGGAGCCTCATTTTTGGATCAGGTTTTGCTTTTCCCTGTTTTTGTCAGAGAAGTGCTGTGTCTTCAGCGTTGTTCATATTTCCCCTGCTCTAATTTCATGCAAATGCTGCCACATGCACAAATCCCTCAGTGAGTTCAATATTAATCAGCAAATAACTTTTTTTGGAGCTCAGCTTGATTTATGTCTAAAAGCCGCTTTCTAAATAAGTATTTGATGGGTATATCTGTGTTTAATGTTTGCATTGTTGTAAGTGACTTTTAACATTAGGTTTCCTCACCCACTTTCACTTCAAATTAGCATGTTCACAGATGCTTACATATGAATTTGTGTTCAGTTCAGATTTTATACAGCTGTATTTGGTCAATTTAAAAAAAAAAATCCATATTTTGTAGTCCTTTGGGTTTTTTTCTAACACATCTGTCACAGCTGCCAGGGCAGGGGGAGGTGATCCGAGCTTCTGGAAGCCACTGTATCGGCAGCATGGGGCAGCACTGTCTGTCATGGAGGAGCTGGAGTGTGCTTGTCCCCGAATAGCTGTAGCCCCACTTACATGGGTGTCACGGGGCTGCCAAGCTACAGCCCTCTGAGATCAGCTGTAAGCATGGGCTGGTGGTTTTTTTCAAAATACTGTTTGTTACTGTTTCCATGACTAGTTCTTGCTGGCACCCTGCTCAAATGGGAAGTGGGGCTGGTCCTGGGGGACACGAAGGAGGCCCATCTTTCCAGCTCTGCAGATTAGGGACACCTGGCTTCTCTGTGAGCCTCCTCGGGTGGCCATCGTATTTCTAAAGGACCTCTCCATGTGCTGCAATAAGCTCATTAGCTAATTCCTTTATTACTCAGTATCAACTGAAGCATGTGTGTTTGGGCTTCCAGGCAGCCCCCTCTCACCTTTCTCTCCCTGGACTCCTCATTACTCCCTTCTCTTTTTTTATCTAGGAAGGTGGGTTGTTAAAAGTCCCCTTGGCCCAGTGATTTTGGGTGCTTGCTCATCCCTCTCTTGCTGGTCCTGGTCCCAGGATACCCCCAGCAAGATGGGCTGCTGCAGGCTGTGGCTGCAGTGGGCAGGACCTTACTTGCCTGGTGGTGCACGATGGTGCAGCACAGAGCTTTCGCCTCTGCCAAAGTGGCTTTTCAGGCCCATTCACTTTTCCATGTCAATCTCAGAGCCCAGTTGACTGAACATGCTGAGGGCTTTATTCCAACAAAGCAAGGAGCAGGGAGTAAGTAGGCCACAGTGTGAAGCTGCCGTGGTGGAATGTTGCTCTTTGCAGGGTTGGTGTGGATTTTGAGATGTTTGGTGGGGTCTTACATCTTGTTTGCAGAGAGATGCAAAGCCCCTTGCCCGTGACCTCAAACCCAGTGGACGCTTGCCTGGAGCCAGTGGGTCAGAGCCTGGATGGCCAATCCTTTCACCCCCAAATATGGAGAAGGAGTTTGGGAGCCTTCTTCCCTCACTGTCTGCTCCAAGAGAAGCCTGGTTGTAACCCCTGCCCAGGGAAGAGGGACAGACCCAGCATCCCACCCTCTTCCTTCTGGGGGGCCACACACCGCAAAATCCACCCTGTGCCGGCGCTTTCCGGCTCTCTGTGAGAATGTACAGTTTGTGGCTCCTTCATTGACTTTGAAGAATGTCCCTTTATTCACAATGTTATTTCCTTTAATCACTGTGAGGTTGCAGGAAATCTTGTTGGAAAATTGTTTCAGATTGGCTGGAATCACCAAACTGTCGCAGGGATGGAAAACTCACTTGAACTTGTTTTTATTTTACCCTAAAAAGTCACTGTCCCCAGAAGGTTCAGATGAATTTGGATAAACATGTGAGTTCCGAGGATTTAGATGTTGTTGAGCAGTCTTTTTCCCCTCTTCTTTTTTTTTTTTTCCAAATGAACCTCTGTCTGTTTCCAAGTTCCTGAGCTTTAAGTCAGGACCAGGGGTGCAGAACTGAAGGAAGAAAATAGGCCATTGGCATAAACAGATCAAAGACAGGCAAATACATCATTAAGCGACACAACATGGGAGTAGAGATAACTAAGTGGCAAGTGACAGCTTTGGCCATCAGCTAAGAGCTGAACCAACTGAACTTTCTTCTACTTGAGGATATCTGTGCTGACTGACATAGGAAAAACAGATGTGCTAAATCTTGACTTTCATGGGAGTTTAGTCCCATTTCCATGAGACGTTCTTGTGAGCAATCAAGAAACATGGTGTAGGTGAATGTGTGACTACGTGAGAGCACAGCTGGCTGGAAAACTGTATTGAAATGGCAGTTACCAGTGCTCAACCCTCAGACAGGGTCTGGTCTGTGTCTAGGACTAGTCACTGCTTTCATCAGTGATTTTTACTTGCAGCACCAGTTAGGTAGGGCTTGCAAGACCGCTTTTCTTGAGAAATTGGGGAAATCTGAAATAAAACTGTCAATAAGAACAAATAAAAGGGTTTTTCTATGAGTTGGGAAAATTTGACATTGCAAGCACTAGCTGGGGAATAAGCAAGGTTGCTCTGTGGGAAAGCAGCCAGAGATGACAGTGAGTCCCACAGGGAGTGAAAGCCAACAGCGTCCTGAGTGAAAAGAGCAAAATCAGACTGGGACATATAAACAAGGTGTTTTTAAGACACCTGATGTGATCCGGCTGCACTTAGAAAGTGTTAGACTAAGCGCTGAATCCCACTCAAGGCTCGGTGTTTCAAGTTGATGTTCTTGGAGAAAGCCCAGGGAAGAACGACATCAGAAATTCAGAAAACATGACATACTGGAGAAGGCTGAAGGGCCACAGTAGCTCAGTATCAAGACAAGAAGACTGCAGGGAAATAAGATAAAAGTCTTTAAATGCATAAAGCCCTGCTACAAAGCTCAAGGTAATGGGCTATTCCTTGTTGTCAGGGTAGGTAGAAGAAGGAGCCATAGGCTCACCCTGCAATGACTGCCGTAAAGGAGATTAAAACTTGTTTTTCTTGGGAACCCTCTTTACCAGTAGAGAATTATTTTAGGAAGAGTTTAGACAAAAGCTCCACCAGGAAGAGTTTGCCGCATTCAGGGGCAGGCAGACAGGCTAGGTGACCTTTCAGGGGCCTTCGAGGCTTATTTTTTATAATTCTGTGAATATAGATACTAAAAAGAGAGAAGATCATTTTGCTCTAGCCAGTCTGTTTAGGACTGGTCCTTGCCAGGTTTGTTTTGCTTCAGCTGTGAATGTCGTCCAGGTTTCCATCATCTCCATCAGCTTTTTTTGTTACTTCTAAGCATTTTTTTTCCCACCTGATTTTTTTCCCATTTCTGTTCATCTCTGTGGTTCTACTTTTCCTGAAATGGGCCTGCTTTTCCTGGAATGGTCATATGCCTTCTGTGGTCTGCCTTCTCAGGCCCTTCACAGAGAGACCTTCTCTTCTCTACTTGGGATTCACGAGCATCCTGGGGCAGACCCCTTCTAGATCATGAATTTGCCTGGTGGCAGACTTCTGGTGTGGCATGCTCATGTCTCTCGTAGTTTCACTCCCATTGCAAGGCCCCTGTGGGTCATCCATGGGCTCGGTGTTTTTTTGTTTCTAAAACAGGGCTAACAACTGTTATCCCCCTCCATCTGTGGGTTTGCAGATGTCAACTGTTCACTGTTTATGCTGAGGTTGTGTGATGGGAATTTTTCTATGTGTATTAGTAACATGATGTATTTTTACTCACAATGTTTAAAGTCAGAGTTAGTCATTAGCTCACCTATGCTGATCTCCCCCCTGCCTCATCTTGTTACTCTTTCTGGATCCAAATAACTTGATATTTTGCTAATGCATAAAAGCATCTGGTCTAGAGGAGTGAGGGAGTTCAGGGAGTTCATGGTTTGGTCTTATTTAATCACTGTAGGTTAATCTGCCAGCTAATCAGCATCGCTCTGAAAATGTATGTCATATTTCTTATGCAGGTTTGTCTGGCTTTTAATTTCCACCCATTGATTCTTGTTCTACCTTTTTTGACTGGAATAAAAGTGCTTTTGCAAATGGTATTTTCTTACTATGAGAGTACTTGTGTATAGCAGTCAAATTTCTTAAGCTTTTTAAAGAAGAAAACAGGTTGAGCTTGATTCTGTCACTGTGGGGTGCGTTCTCCTGCACTTGTGTCTTTTCTGTGGCTGTTTTCTGCACCCTCTGTCTTCTCACAGAATAATTTTGGCCTCAGGATCTCTGGCAGTACAACCTACTGGTTGGGCCTCAATCTGTCAAATTTTGGAAATGTCTGAAGATGCAGAGTGCACTGCCCCTCTGGGTGCCTGTGCCAGCGCCAGACCTTAGTTTTTAACCCACCTTGCATCACCTCCTTCCAGTTCACACCTCCCTAGTCTGACTGCAGGAATGCTGCAGGAGATGGTGAAAACAGGGCCAAGGGGTGGGAACTGCATCTACACCTCTCCCTTTGTCTTCATATTTTTTAAATGGAGCACTAGGCTAGTGACAGTATCTCAGGGCCAGCATCCCATTTCTTGCTGTGTAAGCCATGGCCTTGTATCTCCCATTCGCTGCACTCCATGCTCTGATACACAGGACTACATTTGTCATGTGGTCCTAGCATTGAGCTCACATTCAGCTGCTCACCCTCAGGACCCCAAATCAACCTCGCTCGGCACCCTGCCTTAGCCCCTGCCACTCAGGGGGATAGCCCACTTTCTTTGATGACACATCTAATTTGGCATATGGCTTGGTCAAAACCTGTGACCAGGTGATTCCATCCCCTCTATCATGCACTGGACTGCAGCCAAGGTTGGCAGCAGCAAGTTTGTCCTGACTCTCATTTTGCCTGTGCCTGTGCTGGGTACCCAGAGTCCAGCTCTGACTTTGACACCACTTCAGCAACATCTCTCTGCTGAGAATGACTTCTGAAGACCAGTAAGGTAATGGACGGCTAATCAGCATTCATTAGTACAAATGCTTAACTTGAATATTGTTAAGTAACTTGCAAATACCCCAGAGTCTGATGCCCACAGCCTCACTGCTCCCTGTTTCTCTGGAGTCATTGCTTTTGGTCCTACAGGCTGTTTGAGTTCCTGCTTAAGTCTCACAGACAAACCTCTTGGTTTCCCATTTTCAAGCAAGATTTCCTCAGAAGATCCTATGAAGACAGCTATGGACTATTAATATCTTCACCATATATGGTGCACTTCATCCTCAGCGTGTTATCCTGCATGCCGCATGCAGCCAGCTGCTTGCCAGTGAGTACTTGTTATCCAGCCCAGCATGGGGGCAGGCTGCAGAGACCCAAGGCTGGGGGACAAAACCAGGTACATTTTGGTCAGGCCCATGCTTTTCCTTCCATGCAACATCAACGCTGGACGGGTTTGGCCTGTGCAATGCAGATGATTGCTAATGCTTACGTGTGCCTTTACAGTGTAGCATTTCAAAGAGCTGGTTGCAAGGAGGTGCATTCAGATTTCCTGTACGTCTGGCCAAAAATCCTATACTTGAGAGCACTGAGGAACCCTACAGTTTGCAGAACACACCATTTTGATGTTCACAAGAGACAAAGCATTGCCAAAACCTGGGGAATGGTTTAAAAGTTGGCAGTATTATTTTCGTGCTCCTGGCTTTGTTCAGTTTTAATTCTCACTCTGCCCCCCTGTGACTGTCCAGGTGGCTTGTTTCTGCACCGCGTGGGTCCCAGCCTTGTGAGGGACAGTGGTGGGGATGTGCCCCAGCTGGGATGGGGGTTCAGGCTTAGCCTTTCTTTCTGTCTACAGCTTGGAGGTGGCCAAGGTGTAGGTGACTGCACCAGTGCTAGTGTGACGTGACAGGCTGGGGGAGTGCAGGTGTCCAGCTCTGGAGGGCAGATACATCTCCAGGTGCCAGCTGTGCCATCAGGAGCACCTTTTTGTGCAGGTCAGCCATTCAAACCTACCCAAATGTGCCAGGGGCTCTAGTGGCCAGGTGGGAAGACAGACCCAGTGCTTCCAGATCTCTCATGACATCCTCCAAGTCCCCTTCCCGCACTAATCTTGTCCTTCTATCCAAAAC
Source organism: Galbula dea (assembly GCA_013399015.1). NCBI lineage: Eukaryota > Metazoa > Chordata > Aves > Piciformes > Galbulidae > Galbula > Galbula dea. The sequence goes on from VWZX01005818.1 coordinate 1,129,569, forward strand.
AATTATGGAGGGCTTGTTGTTTTTGGCACAGTCCTTTATTTACAAATTCTATCCTGCTTATTGCTCATGCTTTCATTATCCTCTAGATGTTTACAGAGCTCCTTTTCTTAATATTTGTACCATTATTTTACTAGGGACCCAAGTGAGACTTTCCAGACAGTAATTGCCTGGCTCATCCTCTCCCCCACTTCTGCAGAAGTGCACACCTCATTGCTGTCCCTGCCTAGCTGGGGTGCCTTATGGGACAGGCATGGGCAAGCCTGTGGGCAGAAGCAGAGAGTTGCCCCACTCAGGGGATGTGGAGAGGTATGTGCACAGAGTGCAGCTGCCCCACTGCACCCTGTCACCCACCCTGTGTATGCATCGTGCAGCCCCTCGTTGCTGCACCTGGGTCACTGATGTCCTCCCAAAGCCTTTTGCTCCTACTGGAAACCTTCCATACCAACTTTCCCCAGTGCATTCTGCTCCCAGGCTCATGGCATGGATGCACGTCCCTAGCTGGGGAACTGCCCCTTGTTGGGCTTTCAGCTGGCTGGAGACTGCATCTTGGGAAGACAGGCGGTGGCAAACCAAGCACTGGGATTTTGGGATCATTAACATGGTGGGTTGGCAGCTTATGCTGTGCATTGCTCTGAAGCTGGTCCCTGCCCCTGGGCCGTCTGTCACAGGGACTTGTTTAACCTTCTTTGCCACAATATCTTGCTGTCTTTAATCTGTTTATCCTCATAACCCCACTATGAGGTGAAGGATAGTTAGCCTCATTTCAGAGGTAAGGAACCAAAGGAGTTCTTTTCAAATGTAGATCAGTGTTTAATGATGCAGAGATAAAGATTTTAAAAACATGCCCGAGACAACAGGCATACATCCTGTAACTGAGCTGGGTGTTGCTGCAAATCCCATTATTTGCCTCTGCCTTTTTCAGCTGGTGCTGTTTTGGAGCAGACCTGGTGCAGGGATCTGTGGAGGTGCCAGGTCGGCTCCAGCCTTCCTGCCCATGAGCTAGGCACAGAATGGGCACCAGGAGGCAGAGCCGACTCCACACCTGCTGTTCACGTTCCCTGGGGAGCATGGTGTCACAGTAGACTCTGCTCAAAGCAGGTGCTGAAATCTAAATTGCACAAGTGCAGGAGATCCTCGTCTGGATTTAAGGTTGAAACTTAAAGCCTGTTTGTCCTATGAGCATGCACATAAAAGTGTAAAGTAGGGGTAGGAGGGTGTGCTTGTGCAGCATCCCTCTGGCAGTATGATGCAGACACTGCTGAGCTCGCTGCACTGCTGAATGAGGAGTGAGCAATAACAGCAGGATCTCTCTGCTGCCACTGCACTAGCAGTTAATATCTCCAGTAGGTCTGGTTAAAAACCCCAAGCTGTATTTTCTGTACAGTGATCCTGGTGTAGGTGCCACCAGCTTCTCTGTACAGGCCCTTTCTGATGGCTGGCTGCTGGGGTTTGGTGCACATCTCCCTGCTGCTGCTGCTGCTGCTGCTCCTGGTCAATTGTTCCTGTGCTTGTGGGAATTCAGCGGCTCAGGCTGCGTGGAGGTCAGTGCTTTTGTCTTGCTGCGGGGAGTTTATCTCTGCGGATCTTGCCTGCTTTCCTGGGTCAGGCTTTACCTCCGCTGTTATCAGCAAATGCAGGAACAGCCCGCTCCAGAGTCGGGCTGTATAAGAACCTCTCGACCCCCATGCAGGGGGAGGCAGGGCTTTCACATTCCTCCTACGCCAGCGGGCACCAGCTAGGCCCAAGCCCAAGGGCCAGGGATGGGACATGAGTGGCTCCGTGGTCACCATTTCCTCAGCAACACTTAGGCAGCGCCATACCCATGCACCCCTGTGGCACAGGACGCAGGCAGCAGGCATGCTGATGCTTGCAGCCCAGCGTTTTGCACCAGCAGCTGCTAGCACCGGGAAGTGAGGAGGCTGCAGAGCCATTGGGACTGTCGGTGGTCTCACCTCGCATTGAGTCCTCCACCCAAAACACAGAGGTGACAGATCCTCAGCGGCACCAATTCCTCCTTCTCCACCAGGCTGCCCCATCCCAGCACACCCTCTGCTTCCCAGCAGCTCCTGCTGGACCCCTCCAGCTGTCTCCACAAACCCAAACCATTAGCATTTCCTGTTCAAACATTTCCAATAAATAAATAAATGGAGACATCATGCCACAAGCCCGCAAGTGACCCAGAGGCGGGTCTGAGGCTGGGATGGACATGACCACCCAGCACCCGACCCCTTGGCTGGGTGCCAGCCCTGCCTTTGTTTGAATTCCCGGGTGAGTAAGTGCTTGGCTGACGCCAACCACAACGCCATAAGAAATTATTTTTGATATTAAATAAATTGTTTTCAGTAAATCTGTTCCTACACCAAGGTCCAGAACCAACCCACAGCATTGGGCTCCATGCAATGGAGCTGGAGTCCTCTTTTCTGGCCTTATCCCAGCCATGTTGGGGCACAGGCCCTGTCTGTAGGGGTCCAGCTGGGACTGGCTGTGCTGTAGATGCCTTTGTCGCTCTGGCCCCATGAAAGCAGCTGGGCTTCCACAGCCACCCAGCAGCCTGGTCATGCTGTGTTGGAGCAGCTTGCTACAACGTGTTGGGTATGTCTGTCCCAAGGTGTGAACAAGGCTTGTTGTTTAGAGGGCAGAAACTGCCTCTGCAGATGGCAGCGCACTCCCTGCACCAGGCATCCCAACACTAGCTTCCTTGACTGTACAAAAGTCCATGCCTTCACATAACAGTGTCTGTCCTTCTCCAGGGCTGAGGACCTCTGCACTTTTGGAAAGCAATCTGTAATGTATCAGCATATTGGGCATCTGTGACTGTGCAGGTCATGGTCCATGGGCCGGTCTCCTAACATCTGCCAGTGTATCTACTGATACAAAAGACAAAATTAGAGGAAAACAGGTCTCTGAAACCCACTTTCCCAGCCCCAGTGGCTTGTCCTGTGATAAGCACCACGACCCATCCATCACTTGCCCCTTTTAGGACCAGCACTCCTCCAGGGTGCCTGGAGGATGACTGTAGGGTAGGTCCTGAGTGGTCCATGGGCCAGGCTGGGACTCCAGGGACACCAAGATTAATGTGAAAAATGGATTTAAATAGAGAAATGATGAACTTCTGTCTGTGCCCAGGCAACAGCAATGGCAGGAGAGGTTTGGGCCTGACTTGGTTGGTAGATATACTCCTTCTTGGAGGTCCACAGGCCTTGTCTTCATTGCTTTGGGTTGCTCTCTGGATTTCAGCTGAAAGCAGAGGAGATGGAATGGAGCTAATCAAACTCTTGTCATAGTAGCAATTAGAAGAAACACCAGGAATAGCTTCCACTATTTTTTTTTAAATGATGTTTTGCTAAAGCCTAAGTACATGGTATTTAAAAGCAAAATTTTTGCTGTTGGAAGTTTTCTGAAGCATTTAAAGAGATTGAAATATTCTTTGAAAAAGAAGATGTAGATGTTCTGCTCCAGTAGCCTTGATTCAGTGGGGTGTTATGCTCTGCCATTATAAGACTTCAGAAACTGAAATGCAGCATAAAACCACATTTTAAATAATTTGTTTTATGAAAAAAAATGATAAAGGTTTTTCTGATTTGGAATTATTTAATTTCATTAGAGCTTCTGTCTTGCTCAAGGGCAGCTTTTGTTGCTTCCACCCACAACAGGTGAGATAAGAGGTAGGATGATATGTTAAGGGGCAGGTGACTGTTGTGGCCACAGTGCCTGAGTGAGCAACTACTAATCGCCCACATCTTCACCTGCAGCTCAGCAGAGTGGGAACTGATTTATTTTGATGCTGGTGAGTGAAATCCCTGGCATTTTGTATCTGTGTGTGCTGTGGGGCTGGCAGGGTGGGAAGGCAGGAGATGGGTGCTGCAAAGCAGCGCGCCCAAGAGCTCAGCCTTAGGTGCTCATGGGGCTCTGTGGGCACTGCCGATGCCCGGCCACGCTGGGAGTTGAACTGCTACTGGTGCCCCCCTGCAGCAAGAAGTCAGGGGCGGGGGCCCCCTGACAGAGCCCCTCAGCAGGACCTGCGGCCCCGGCTGCCACCAGGGCTCAGTGCCACCGGCACTCGCAGGCGCTGACAAACAGACGCGTCGGAGGGACTGGCGGGGTCCGGAAACTCCTGATCCCTCTTTATCTGCCCCTCGCCCTGCTCTCTCATCTCCCCGTCACGCTCTCTGTCTTGCCTGGTATCTCTCGCTCCTATTTCTGTGTCTCTCTGGCTACTGAGGTGCTCCCCTCCCCTTGCCACCAGGTACTGGCTCTGCACTCCTCCATACCAACCACTGTGCGGGATCCCAGATCCCCCTGGGACCTGCTGGACTTGCTGCCTGCAAGGAGCACCAACTCGGAGCAAGGAGAGGCACCTAAGATACCCCCATCCGATGTCTGCATGCTGAGCATCAGCTACAGTGGCAGGCAGGTGCTTGGGATGCGGCTGTGCAGCTGCAGTGCATTGTGGGTTGGAGTGCAAGGCAAGGATTAGGTCCAGTTCAGCATCGTCCTGTGCACTGAGAAAGTCAAGGAGGCTTGCTGCTATCTTCCCCAACTGTGCCAGCTGCTTCTCGGGCCAAAGTCCAGGTGGGTACCCGCTCAAAACCAAGCATGAACTTTTCACTTGGCTCTCCTGGCTCCCTGATCCCCATCACTCCATTGCAAACCCACTGCTGCAGCTGGGCACAGTTGCAGAGAGGTGGGTCAGAATCCACAGTTAATGTAGCTGCCCCTAAACGCATTGCCAGAGATCAGCTAATCTGATAATTACAGCAACAAAAGCCATTTAGACAAACCATGACCTGACCCCGGGAGTTTGGAATGAAAACATTTTACTCTCCTCTGTCTGGATCCTGCACTGAGAAAACATCTGTATTCGGAGGATGGCTGGGAAAACATTCCCTTGCACTACCCACTGGGAACAGCCCTAAATCCTTACTGTGATGCCAGGATCAAGGGTGTACTAGTGCTGGGCAACCGCTTTGGCAAGGAAGAGGGTGAGACAGAGGCCAGAGGTGTACGAGGGTGGATCTCACAAAGCGGGGTGAAGAAGACAGGGTGAGTGGTGCTCATCTATACTCTCACAGGAAGGGCTTTTTCCAGATCCAAATAGGGCTCTAACAGCATAAGGAGGGCAGCACCTCAATCCCCCATGGTCCTGAGCTCTGCAGAGGCCAGGCTGGCTGCTGAGCCCCCCTGCCTCTGGCTCCCAGGAGGGGCTGAATATGCTGAGGGACTGTGCCTGCATGGAGCATGACAGTGCATGCCTGGGGGGCTTCTTTGCTGTGGATAAGGTGTGCAAGACTTCCTTTTGAGTGGCAGGTCATTGCTGGCTGTCAGTCGGAGGCAGCAGATGAAGGGAGGGTTGCCTCAGGGCCATCTCCCATGTTTCTCCTGCTTTTACATGTATTTTGGTGGCACCCTTTGTGTAGGCTGAGGAGATGAAAGCTCAGGGCCAGAGGGATCTTGCTATCACACAGCCACCCAGCTCGGGGGCCCAGCAGCCTGCTGTTTTGTGCCTGTCTGTCTCGTTCCTGCATGTGTTCCCAGTGGAGCCCCACTCTGGGCCGCCAAGGGCATGGGATGCTGGCTGGGCTGGGGACAGCCAGGCGCACTGGCAGGTAACTCTTGCTGGGTCAGCAACCCCAGCCTTGCAGGAACTGGCAGCAGCACAGGTGGTCCTCACCAGAACGGCAATGCTGAGCCAGGGTTCTTTAGAAGGCCCCAAGGAAGGGAAGCAAGATGGTGCTGATTTGGGGAAACTGCATTTTTTTTCCTGCAACTGCCACTGCTCAGCTTTCTCTGGCAGTCTCAAGCAGCAGTTCTGCTGCAGCCAGCTTGGCAGGCAGCACCCCTGCACCTTCACAACTTCCCTACTCTGCACCGGGAAAGGTCTTGGTCATTTCCCCAAATATCACAATGCTCTTTGGACAGTGGGAGGATTAGAAACCAGTAAATGCAGTGAGAGCCTGCCAGTCTGGGGATTCCCCAGCACTTCTGTCTGCTCCAAAAATAGGATGCTTTAAGCAGCCTTGGTCAGCTTTTCCCATCACGGCATCCCACTTGTACAGTGCTTTACTCTTTCTAAGCAGAAAGAATGACGGTTTCTGTGATGGGCTGCTCCCATTTAACTCTGATGCCTTTGTTCTCATCATCTGCTTCCCTGCTCAGCACTGCAGTGTCTCTCATTCAGCAGCATTCGCAGACCTCAAAAACCCAAGTGTTCTTCATCAGTTGGGGTTAGAGTTAAGGGTAGGGCTACCATTAAGGGTAGGCTTAGTTTTCAGGTTAAGGTTAGGGATAAAGGTAGAGTTTGTAAATGCCATCACAGCACCCTGACATGGCCAGGCATTTGCAGGGGTTCACAGCTATTGCAGAAAGCAGACCTGAAGCCCTTCCTTGGTTTCGGTGCAGCCTTTTCTCAAGGTCTGACAGAGGGTTTGTCTGAGTTGGGAAAAATATCCCACTAAGGCCAAGGCTTTGGTCTTGCACTGCCATCTTGCTCCTCTGCCTTTCCCATTACCACTGTTTTCTCCAAAGGAAGAAGCGCTGGCATGCCTCCGTGTCACCAGGCAGCTCTGCTTCTTCCCTGCTGTCATGCTAAGCAGAAAGTGCACTGGGCAGTTCTTCCAGGTGCTGCCTGGAGCTGAGGGAGGCGAGGGCTGCACCCTCAGGCTCCCTCGCAGGCAGCTGGGCTGCAGAGCTACCTTCGGCATGGGATGGGGGCGAGGAGACAAACTGGTTTTCAGAGCGATCTTGGCTGGGTTAACAAAGGGAGTGTGTGACACAGAGTGTCTGCTAAAGCGTTTGGGGACAGCCAGGGCCTTTCCCATACCGTATCCCTGTGTTTTATGTCACGAGGGGTGGGTAATGTCGAGCTGCCGGGGCTGTTGTTTGCGACGTCCTTCCCGTTTCCCTCGAAAACTTTCCCAGGTGTTGCTGGATCGCGGCGTATTCCCACAAACTTCAAAAGCCGTTTGAGACAGGCGGTAGGTTCCTACCGCAGCCGGCCACACATCGGGCGGCGGAGAGCCCCCTCCCCGGGGGAGCCGTGAGTGAGATGCTGGGGCAGCCCCAGGCCACCTCTCGCATGTCCCGCCGGGCCGGGCCGGAGTCAGTCACGCCTTGAGTTGCCGCCCCCCGCGGGGGTTGCGGGATAAGCGGCAAGTCCACGCGGGACGGTCCCGGCGGCGCGATACGCGGGCCGGCTCTGCCCTCTGCCGACACCCTCCAGCACAGCTGTCGCTCCGGGCCTTGGGCCTCTTCACCGCTCCCTGCGACGGCGTCGTCCCCAAGAGCCGGAGGGTCCCCGTGCGGTGGGCGATCCGCAAGAGCCGCAGAGGGTCGGGGGCACCGTGGGAAGCGCTGTTGCTGCAAGAAGGGTTTGGCAGCAAGGTGTCACGCGAAATTCCCTGCGGATAAGTGCAATGCCATGCGCTCGGGGAGACGGGGCCTGAGCTCACAAGTGATCCCAAACGCTCCCTCCGTGGGCCAGAGAGGGCTCGCCTTGGCGGTGGTTGCCACCGACCAGAAGATCTTTGCTGGGAGGGCAGACATCTCGAGGTGACAATGTCTCCCCAGGGCTGGGAGGGTCTCAGAGGACCACGCCACAGCGCCTGACGGCAGATGGCTGGGAGTTGAGGAAAGTGCCTTAAAAACCTGGAGCAGAGGCACTGGAGGATTCTCATGACCGGCCCTGGGGCGGAAACATATCTCCCGCCCTCACGGCCGCTCTGGGTCATTGCACCCCCGCGACTATCCCACACTAGGGCACTGCGCGTATCAGACCTCGTCACAGCCCTCCTGGCACCTTCCTGTGTCCCGAAGACTTGCAGCCCGACACCATCTGCACCCCTGGGAACGGGCCTCCTGGGGCTGTCTCACACCCACTCCAGCTTTGCACTCCGGGGCTGATCTACACCAACACACAAGCTGCAGTCCTTGGTCCGTGCCATGCCCCTCGAGCACTGCACACCCGAGGACTGCCGCGGAGCAGCGCTGCCTCGGGCACCCAGCAGCACCCCGTACCACGGGCATTGCCCCCTGGGACCACTTCGCACCCCCACCCCTGCAGCTCCGGGTCTCTCTCAGCGGACGCTACACACCCCCCTCATTCCTCCCATAGCTCCTTGTGTAGGTTCTGCACTCCTGCGCCGCGGCCGCGGGCCTGCCTGCACTCCGCTACCAGTCATCCGACCCCAGGCGGGCACTACCCATCTGGACAGCGCCGCGGCACGCCGCCCGCCCACCCCGCGCGCGCACTAGAGAGGTGGGGCCAGGGGACTGCTGGCCGCCAATAGGCAGCGCCTGTGTCTCCGCGCCGCTTGCGTCATAGGGCGCGGCAACAGCCGCCGGCCAGCGTCCCCGCCGGGATTGGTTGCCCGCGCTCCGCCCAAGGGGCTGATGGGCCGTCGCTGGCTGGCGGCAAGGGCGGGGCTGTTGGAGGTCTGCTGATTGGTGGCGTGCGGCGGTCACGCCCTGCTGGTGAAGGTGAGCGTCTCCTCTAGGCGCTGTGCGCCGCCCGTTACAGGGTGGTGAGGGTCGTGTCGCGTCACGTCACCATGGCCGTCTCCATCTTCACTGCCGTCCCTCGCGCCCCGCCTGTTGCCGTCTTCAAGCTCACGGCGGACTTCCGAGAGGATGGGGACGCGCGGAAGGTCAACTTAGGCGTGGGCGGTAAGTCCGCGGCCTCTCCCGGTCCGGCAGGGGGCGGGGAGATTGGTGCCCTTGCAGCGGCCCCGGCCACTGCTGGAGCGACTGGGCGGTAGCAGCGTGACCAGAGCTCGAAAGGTCGCCGGACTGCGGCTAGGCTGTCCGCGCGAGGGGAGGAACGGTGGGGAGAGCAGGCAGTGGGTCACCGGCGAGCGTCAAGGTCGTGGGGGCGACCCTGCGTTGGTCTGCCTGCCTTTCTCAGATGCGTCCCGGGAAGGCCTCTCTGGGGGCCAGGAGGGCCATCTTTCCTCAGCTGTGGAAAGGAAACCTGTCCCTCTCCTCACAGCCTACCGCACGGACGAGGGGCAGCCATGGGTCCTGCCGGTGGTGAAGAAAGTGGAGCAGATGATTGCCAACGATAACAGCCTGAACCACGAGTACCTGCCCATCCTGGGCCTGCCTGAGTTCCGGGCCAACGCCTCAAGGATCGCCCTCGGTGATGACAGCCCTGCCATCAAGGAGAATCGAGTACGTGGTGGACAGGGAGTGAGACTGCTCCTTGCTGGGACAGCCACTGGGATCCCCAGTGTGTCTCTGTGACAGTCTGAGAGGAAGAGCACAAGTGTGTGGAGTAACTGAATTTTGGCAGGATTTGGGGATTTCTCTGACATAGTCTTTACTGGTTGTAGGTTACTTGATGAATCTGTGTACTTGAAGCTGTTTGTGCAAGTGATTGTAGTTTTTTGGGAAAGACTGAATGTGGGCTATGATGGGGATTTGGGTTTTCCTTCATCTTTTAATGGTTGCCCCACAGGAAACTGAAATCAGATAATTGAGCACCTTTCCTGAAATAAGCTACTAGCTGGGAGTCTTCTCATGCCAAAAAGTAACAGGAATTACTGGAATCTATTTATAACTGCAAAAGGCATCAGGATGGGCCTGAGCACTGAAAGATGTTGAAAACCACTGGAAGGGGATGGTGCCCTGGCTGGGGTGACCTCAGGGAATGCATCTGGGGTCTTGTCTTGCTCTTACAAGGACCTCTGTTCTTTGTGCACCAATAGCTGGGTTGACCTGGGTGGACCCCGCTGGCAACTCTCTCTGTTGCAGATCGGAAGTGTTCAGTCCTTGGGCGGGACAGGTGCTCTGCGTATTGGTGCAGAATTTCTGAGGCGGTGGTACAATGGAAACAACAACACAGCGACTCCGGTCTACATCTCTGCTCCATCCTGGGGTGAGTGCTGTCATTGGTGCTGCCACCTCCATGGGTCAGTGGACAAGGGAGGGAATGGCAGGGGCCTGCCCATTGTGGGTCAAGGAAGTATGAGTGCCTCCATCGTGTATTTGGTGAGATTTAGGAAGATACTCTGACTGGAGAAGGTGGCTTGCCGAAGGTGGGGGCTGCCTTTCTGAAAAGCATTTTCTTTCCTCAGAGAACCACAACTCTGTGTTTGTGGATGCTGGCTTTAAAGATATTAGAACCTACCACTACTGGGATGCTGCCAAGAGGGGTCTGGATCTCCAGGGGCTGCTGGATGACATGGAGGTGAGTAAAACTGGCATGGGATGGGCTGAGCTGTGCTATGCTGTCAGCATCTGGCTGGGGTCTTGCATGTTGTGCCTGGAAGTGGATCTCTGCAAAAGAGAATGCCAGTACCGAGAGCATTTTAAGGCCTCTCCCTCTGCTGTGGGCAAGCAGTCACCTCCATGTGTGTGACCAAGACCTGCTCTCTCCTCAGAAAGCCCCAGAGTTCTCCATTTTCATTCTCCATGCCTGTGCGCACAACCCAACTGGCACAGACCCTACTCCTGACCAGTGGAAGCAGATTGCTGCTGTTATGAAGGTATGTGATGCTGCTGGGGCTGAAGCAACGCTGAGGAGGCAGATAGCTCTCGCACCATTCAGAGCACTTGTATCCAAAATTGGCTGTGAGGAATCACATGAGATGTGGCAAGAGCTGGAAGAGTCCCTTGGGCAGGTGTTGAAGGAGGAGTCTGACAGGACGCTGGTTCTCTGTGCTCAGAGGACAGAAGCATCCCAGTTCTGCTTGTGCCTCCAAGTTCTTGTTTTCAAACTCTGTGGCATGGGCTGCAGTGAGGTTTCTCCTGCTGGAAAGATTATCCACAGGCACCTGTTTTTCACAGGTGCTGGAAAGTAGGATATGAGATAGTGCATTTGTTTTGCCTGCATCCTCAGATTCAGTTTGCTCCTGCATTCAAACTTTATTGACCACTTTAGTCTTCCTGTTCTTTTATCCTAGCAGAAAGGAAAAAATACTCCAGTCTGGTGCTGCTGGACCATGGTTCCTTTGTGTCTCAATGATCATTTCTCCATCCTAAAAGGATAGTAGGGAGTAAAGTGAAGGTTGGGGGAAAGGGATTTCCCTCTAACACTATTCCTCTTACAGCGCCGGTTCCTGTTTCCATTCTTCGACTCCGCATACCAAGGTTTTGCCTCTGGCAGCCTGGATAAGGATGCCTGGGCTGTCCGATACTTTGTCTCTGAGGGCTTTGAGCTCTTCTGTGCACAGTCGTTTTCCAAGAACTTTGGGCTCTACAGTAAGTGTCTGTCAGTAAGCTGGCCCAGTAGCATCATACCCAGAGAGATGGGGCTTGCATGCTGGGGGAAAGGAAGAGCTCTCTTTGCCAGGATGTGTGGGACCAATGGCTCACATCTCTTGGCTTGTCCACAGATGAACGTGTGGGGAACCTGACTGTGGTGGGGAAGGATGCAGACAATGTGCAGCGTGTGCTTTCTCAGATGGAGAAGATTGTGCGAACCACTTGGTCCAACCCTCCCTCCCAGGGAGCGCGGATTGTGGCAACTACACTTGCTTCCCCGCAGCTCTTTGCTGAGTGGTATGTGTTGCCAGGGCCCCTGCAGGAGTGGGGGAGGGGGAGGAAATAGTCTCCTTGAGTGCCAGGCTTGTGCAGATGACTCCAAGCCAGAGAGGTGCTTGTCCTCATACACTGCTTCCTGCCTGCTGCAGGAAGGACAATGTGAAGACTATGGCAGATCGGGTCTTGCTGATGCGGTCAGAACTCCGGTCTCGACTGGAGTCCCTTGGAACTCCAGGCACCTGGAACCACATCACAGAACAGATTGGCATGTTTAGCTTCACAGGGTTGAGCCGTAAGTACCAAGTGGCCTGGTGAAGGTAGGATTGGGTGAGGACAGTTTTGCTGGGGGTGAACTTGCTTGAAACAGTTCATATGGGAATCTCTTGGGGACCTTACTGAAGTCCTAGAATCACTGCTTCTGTAGCTAGGCAGCGATGAAGGATCAAGCAGCATTTCAGTGGCCAGTGCTGGAAGTTTTCTGCTTGTGAAAGATTCAAGCAACTCTGACTTGTTCTTTGGGCTTTTCTGAGTTGTAGGATTGCTGCTCTGACCAGATGTCCAATTGTTTCCCCAGCTAAGCAGGTGGAGTACATGATCAAGGAAAAACACATCTACCTGATGGCAAGTGGGCGCATCAACATGTGTGGCCTGACTACCAAGAACCTGGACTACGTGGCCAAGTCCATCCATGAAGCTGTCACAAAAATCCAATGAAGCACACGAACAACCAAACTTACATGAAGTCACCAAAGCTATAGCATGTAGTCTGTATCTTTCGTGGCTTGCCTTGTCCCACACCTCTTGGGGTTTAATAAAGATGGGAGCAGTAGCTCAATCAGGGATAATCATGTTTTCACCTTTTTGAAGTACTCCTTACCATATAGTAAGCCAGTGCCCCCAGGAGGCTGGAGGCAGCATGAGCTGCTTGGTCTTCAGGCATTTAGAGCTTTATCTTTAGCATGCTGAAATCAACTCCATTTCACTAATCAGTTGGCTCTCGGTCTGGTGCCAGTGCAGTGTGCTATGGGATAACAGCTTAATTGGTTGGGATCTCATATGGCTTGTGAACTAATGTCACTTGGTAGTATTTTGGGGAGGGACAAAGCTATTGCTGGCTTCCCTCTCCTGCCCCTGCCAAGTTTTGAGCCTATTGTGAGCAAACATTTGTAATTGTGATAACTGCTTCTTTGTGTTTCTGACAGAAGATTAAACCTCCATCTCTGAACAGTACACCTGCCTTCTGTGATGTCATGCCTTCAGGCTGTGCTAGCCTCTTCCCAGTCTGAGGTTAAAACCTCAGCATCCTGGTTTCTCTACGGGGTCTTGATCAGCTTTAAGGCTCTCCCTTTCTCCCTTGGGGTGTGTTGCCTGTCTGATGATCACTGTTGCTAGTAGTGGGGCACAGCCCTATTGGGAGAGTGTAGTTGACAGCTCCATGTGTCTACATGAAGCTGACCAATTCCTCCTATGTCCGTCTTTTGTGTTCCTCTTTCTGCACTCTTGCACTGTCTAGCTTGTTCTCTCCATCTGTGTGTGCTTGCTTTCTAGATGGTTGTGTGTTATCCAGCCATCTGACCAGTGGATCTTTTCTGTTCCTCCTCAGGAGGCCCCTGGTGAACCACCACCTACCCCCCTTGGCTTCACCAGGGTCTTGTCAGCAACAGCCTGTGTTTCTGGCACTGGAAAAGATTGGGACCATCTGGTTCTGCTCTCTGCAGTCACTGTTCACAAATCTGTTTGTGAGCTGATATTACCACTTTGACAGAGCAACCTCCTGCCAACATCTTGATGAAGGAAGGGCAATAGCTCCTTTCCTTGGGCCCATTATAGTAATAGTCACTGTTGCCCTAGTAGATTTTGTTTGTGCTGCAGCTCAGACAGTGAAGCCAAAACTGGTGCCTTGTTTCCTTGCTGTATTTGCAGAGAGGCAGTGCATGGAGTTTAGTTTGTCCTTTTCAGATTAGTGTTCACATAAGAGCATGAGGCAGAGGAAGCCTTTCCTCTCTGCAGGTAGGGAGATTTTCTCGGTGTCCATTCACAGCTGGGATGATGAAGCAGTGGTTAAAGGATGACTTTGAGGGGTGATCACAAGAGAAGAAGTTGAAGGAACAAACTCTGCTTTTGTTCATTTCTAACATCTGCTTACACCACTGTACTTAAGAGACCTCTAGGTGTGGAACCTGGCCCGCTCCACATGTGATCTGTACCAGTGCTTTGCTAGCCTTGCTAGCCTTACTAGCCTTGTTTTTCCTGATGACTGACCTATATTTCTCCCTTTCTGCAGTGTAAGCTCATTACCCATTATCCCATTTACCATGGTAACAGAGAACAGATTATTCTTTTCCTCTTTGCAACAGCTTTTTCTGTATTTGAAAACTTCCTCTCTCCCCTTCACATCCTTCAACAGCTAAGATTAAGCAACCCTGTTTCCTTCAGCCTTTGGGGTAGTTTGTTTTCAAGCCCTCTCTTTCCTCTGGCCTTCTCTTAATTGCTGTGTGTTTCCTTAGAAGGGCAGTGCCCAGACAGGGATGCAGTTATTACAGCTGAAGTTTTATCAGCATTGGTCAACTATGGAGAGTTCTGTCATTATCTGTCAGGCTGTACTCCGGCATGTGTATCCCACTATTGTGTTTGCAATGGCATGTTATTAACTCCTGTTCTTCCCCCGTCCTTGACTGCAGTGCTACAGTGTAACTCTGCATGGCTGACTGCTTTCCTGGCAGCAAGAGTGACAGGGAGCCCCGGTTCACGGGGAGAAATTGGGAAGCACTTACTGACCTGGTCTTCTACCTGCTTCCTTCAGCAAGGCTAAGTCCTGTTATTCTAGCCTCTCTAGCCTACCTACGAGGGCAGCCTGGCCTGGTGGGAGAGATTTGCACATCATTCTCTACACTTATTAACACACACAGGGCATCGCTCAGGGAGAAACCACTTTTAATGTTAATATCACCATTGCGTTTGGCATCTACAAAATCTACTGAGTGGTCCAGGTGGAAGCCTCCCTTGCACAGGCAGCTGTACACAGAGAGGAAGGTGGCTTGATGCAGTGTGGAGCAGCCCTACCCAGGGAAGGGGGCAGCTGCACTCAGTGGTGAGCTGGGATCCCTGCCCCCTGCCTAGCAGGGGTTCAGGAGCACCAGGCTGTGTCGATGGTTAGCGTGCGCAAGGCACTGCGAATGTGTATGTCACTAGACACAGCACAAACGTGTGCAGGGGCCCCGAGCTGCACGTGGCACTCCCTAAATAGCACATCCTCCTCACAGAGACCACATCTGTGCAGCACTCAGCACTGAGAGGCTCCAGGCCTCACTGGGATGGGGATGGTAAATGATGCTGATGGCAGCTCTGGGTTGAGCTGCCCCTCCTTACTTTGTCCGCAGGGACATTGTGCCAGACTCTTCTCCACCTTTCCTCTTTCCACTTCTTCCTTGAGACCAGATGCTACCGGAGAAGCTGGGCAAGGGCCCTCGGACTCCACCTAGCTGGTCCAGACTGCCCAGGTTGTTCAGCCCCGCCGGGGGCACATCCTTTCTTGCCTGGGGATGGGGCTCTGCACAAGTCCTGGAGGGAGGGGCAGCGCGAGCGGGCAGGCAGGTGGGCAGGCAGCAAGCTAGTGCAGACCTGCTGCTGTTGAACGTGAGCCTCGCAGCAGGAGACCCTCATGCTGCAGACCTGGAAGACACGCGCACAAACTGGTGCAGGTTGCCAGAGCCCTCCCTGACCTGCTGCTGCTCAAGCCTGCAGCACTTTTCCCAGCCAGGCTCAAGGATGTTGGTGCAGACACACATTTCTAGCTATGAAAACACAAGTCAGAGTCTGAATGTTTTCAAAATCCATTCCCGCCCAAAAGATGGCTGGAGTCTGCCACTAAATCCCTTGACCCTGGTCCAGTCCCCAGTGACGTGTGTGCCTGCATGGGCTCCAAACCAGAGTTTGCTGCTTGAAACTTGATGTTATGCTATTAAAAAAAAGCAATTTCCCATTTGCTACTGAAGGAATAGTGCACTGAGAGGCAGGTTCCTACCTTCAGTCTGCATGGGCCTCCAGCACTGTGCTCCAGCCACACTGCTGCTCAGGTGATTAACAGGGCAAGATTGGAGCTCTCCTCAGGTGTCTTCTCACTCTCTGGTGATGGCTGCTGCTTGCACCCACCTGCAGCAACAAGGGTGCCTGGGGCTGGGATGCTGAGAACCAAGGGTGCTCAGGATGGGGGTTGCACAGGGTTGGGCCAGGACCAAATGAGTGTCTCTGCCTGACCTAGCTCTAGGTGCAGTTCTGCCTGCTGTGGGGCTACTGCCAAGGAACTGGGCTGCTCCCTGCTCCACGCCAGCCCCATGAAGAGTGTCCCCAGGATGGGGCTGAGGAGCAGCTGACCTGGGCAGTGGGGTGCCGGGGCAGAGCTCTCCCCTGGCTGCTCCCTCCCCAGGTCAGTCACTTACTAAGGGATCTCAGCAGCCTCCTGCCCAGTGTCTCCTCGGAGCTGCTTGGTGATGGGCTGCTCCTGGCCTCTCTGCCCGAGGACTCTGCCTCCAGGACGGTGCTGCAGCACTCACTGTCTGCAAAAGCCCAGTGTGACTGCAGTGCTCCGGAGCACCGCAGCCCTTGCCACCCCCGGGTCGTGTATGTGTCTGTGTGTCCCCTGGCCAAACTCACTCTGCTTTTTGCTGTTCTCCTCGTTGTCAGCCAGCTCCTCCTGGATGAAGGGGATGCCCTCCATACGCAGGAACACTGACTCAGTGGGACTGTGCAACCCCTCGGAGCGGCTGCCTACAGGGACACAGGGCAGGCATGATGGCAGGGCAGGGAGGTACTGTGCTCTGGGGCAGGATGCAGCATGATGCTAGCCAAGGCAGCAGGACCCAGTGCCAGGGACCCCCCCAGGGGACAAGAGCACATGACAATAGGGAATCACATGCCTGCACACTTGTACCTGTGCACATGTGCAGGTGTAAAACAGCATTCACAGGTGGCTGCATGTGCAAATGCCCACATACCATAGGCCACGTGCAACTGCATCTCAACAGTGGCACACCCATCATGCCAGTGGGTCCCACCACAGCCCCCCCAGAGGACACACAGCATTGCCCTGTGGCAGGTAAGGGATGTTGCTTGGTGACTCACACACGACACTGTTCCTGTCATTCAGGAGGGTGGTGGGGTCCTCCTTTGGCGTCTGTGGGGTTCCCCGCATGGTTGAGGCCTTGGTTGAATCCCTGTCAAAGGCCTCCACGTCAGGAGACTGGGGTGAGCTGTCCATGCGGCTGGCGACCAGCGCATTGTGGTACTGCTGCCGGGTGACCTGGGCACAAACACACACACACACCCAGCTCAGTGGGCACCAAAGCTCATTGGGACCTCCCAGGGACTTTGTGCCACCAAACCCTCAGACATCAGGAGTGCAGGACTCCCCAGCACCCACTGAGCACCCACCATGTTCCTGAGACAGAGCAGGGCGAAAGGGTGCCTTGGGCAGAGGGTGGCCAAGGCAGGACAGTCCATGTCAGTCTAGCAGTACCTTGACAAACTGCACGTCGCAGAGGATGTGCACAGAGTAGTCAGGCATGTAGATGTTGTTGCTGCCACTGTGGAGCTGCGTGGTGCTCCCCCCGTAGTCATTGTGCTCCCGGCTGGGGGACTCGGAGCGGTTGAGCCCACTGCACCGCGATGGTGACCTGTTCACTGTGGAAGGGGTTCAGCAAACACTCTCATTCATGGTGCCACCTGAGTACCTGGTGTTGGTGCAAGGCCAGGGTGGACTAGTCACCTCTGGCAGCTATGCCCCATGCACACTGGGGCTGGCAGAGGCCCTGTGGGGACCTGCTGGGGGGGGGGGGGGGGGTCTTCCTCAGTGCATGCTGGCAGCTGAGGCTCTGCACCATGCCAGCCCCACACAACCCAAAGGGACCAAGCAGGCAGTCATCTGACTTGGCACCGGCAGCAGAGGTTAGGACTGCTGCCTGCCTGTCACATTGACTGACTGACAGCTTTCCTGCTAAAACAGGCCTTCTGCACAGCATTTGGCACAAATTCTCCTGGTGGCAGCTTGCAGCGCACAGAGTTTACTTAACCTGCCTCAAGTGCAGGCTCCTATCCACCCTGGCTCCGACAGAACAGGAGCAGAGGCTGCCAATCACTCACACTGACTGGTGGCCTCTGACATGCAGCATGATGGATTTTTTTTGGTCAGTGATTTATTAGGGAACAAAGGCAGCTTGTTCCTTGCACGGGTTATGCCAACACCTTGTTGACTTTGCTCTGATGCTGAAACACCCTTCTGTTACCTGGATTGCCAGAAAGCAAGCAAAGCAGAGCAGTGTGCATGCAAGGCTGCAGGTAACCATAGTCAGAAGCAGCAAGTTCCAAGAAAACCCAAGCAGTGAGTGCAGGAAATTACAGAATTGCACACTAAAGAAAGCCCGAGTCTCCATGGCTCCCCCTGTCCTCATCCCTTCTTCCTGGAGTTTGTATGTTACTAGGGTGGCCACAACAGGGAGTTGTGGCTGCTGTTCCCCATCTGCCACCCATGTTCCAACTAGTGATGGTCTGCCTATTACAGTGTGTCATGGATGCTTGTCTCCTACTGCTGCCTGGCACGCAGGGTCGAGGGTGCTTGGTGTACCATGCAAAGGGAGTTGGAAAGAGCCTGACACATGCAGAGGTCCCTGCCCAAAGCCATGTCCCATTACCTGGAGAGCCAGCCAGGGAGTCCCCTCTACTAAAGGCGAAGGTACGGGACACTGAGACAGGCACTGCAGAGAGAGTGTGAGAGGAATAAAGAAGGGAATAAGGGAAGATGAAGGACGGAGATGGGGGACAGACCAAGAGGAAGAGTGAGAAAGAATCATATGCCAGATAGGCTTCCACCACTGCCTCCAGCATTCTTTCTCCCTCCTTACACCCTCCTACTTCTGCTCTGGGGAGGTGTTCACCAGCCCCAGGGACAGGGACACTGGCAGGGACACAGACTTGAATGCTATAAATCAACAGGCTGCTCTGTGATGAGGTAAGAGGAGGTAGGGTTGGGGGGGGATCAGCTCCTGCCAGGCCTGTCTGCATAATCACACATCTCCCTAGAGCCACAGTGTAGCCAGAAAGCATCTTTCTCCCACCTGCTGAGTGCTAGCACCGTGCTCCGGCCCTTCACCAGCCATTGTCATAAGAGGGGACTTTGTGGTCAGCTTGTACCACCTGGGAGATGGGCAGAAGATAAACCAAATCACTGTGCGTGACATCTGGGATGCTTCTGTGTGTATAGGCAGGTGGCAGAGAGGGAATGTGCTCCGTAAACAGCCCCTGCATCCACACATCCCCACAGCTGCAGGCAGGGGCTGCCATGAGCCCCTTAGCAAAAGCATTCATGCCTGGCTGCCTGCAGTTCTCTGCAAGGCCGGGGGTCTCAGTAGACTAAGGGTGATGCTGGGAAAAGCCACCCACCCAAAGCTACTCTGGGTGCTGCAACACCATAGGAACAACCTGCTACCCATACGATTAACGTTTTTAAACTGCTTTGAAGGTAAACCCTCCAGCACACTTGCCCTGAGGCCCCCTCCTTCTGATGTCCCTGCCCTGGATTGAAACCTTCTGGAAAAAAGTCTAAAAACAACCTTGTCTGGCTGGGAGCAAAGGATGAGTTGATAACCACTAGTTATATAAAAAGGTTATATAGCAATGGTTAATTAATAACAAATCATTACTTGCTCAAGGGTTAATGTCTGAATTCTCCATGACATGCTACTCACACTCATTTCTGCTGGACTTTGCTTCATGGAGGAGGGAGGACACCAGCCTGACACAGAAGATGCCCTGTGACCTCTGCCTCTCACCCTGCCTCCTCACTGGCCTGGGGAACAACTCCCCACATGTACTGCAGCACACAGGGGTGGCTGGATGGCAAAAACCATCTCATGACACAGCATCACATACGAGCATGGGGAGCAAAGGAGCGCTGAGCAGCAGTGTCCTGGATGGTGATTCCATGGACACATGTGGCCACACCAACATGGCTCCTATTATGGCTCACACCCTGTATGTTCTGTGGCCTGCAGGCAGCACCTGCTGCTTGAGCCCCAGTGGGGCCCTAGGAATTCTCACCAAGAGCATGGGGGCATGGGGCCAGCAATATCCAAGGGGAAACTGGATGCTTTATTTATTCCCTCAGTCCAAACCAAGCATGCTGTGGATGCACACAGAAGCAGGAACACCCTATGGAGTTAACCCAATAGTCCATAAGCCATCCTGCTGAATGGAAGCAAAGCAGGCAGCAAGAAATAGGCAAACCCTAGAGCTGCACAAACACTGTAACACAGTGGACTGACAGTCACTTGCCCCAAGGGACTCCCCCTCCTCTCTCCATGATATTCCTCTATACACCACCATAAAGGTTGAACTTGGTGACTTCTTGTTTTAATTAAACATCCTGGACATCCTTGGCTTACCACTGGCACTACAGTATCTGGGGTTTGGGATGAGGGGTGTGCTGGACCGGAGGTGGGCAGCACCTCTGCCTGCTCCTTGCACTAAACATTTGCAGGTGTGATCAGCAAGGAAAGAGGAGGGAGGAACTCAGTCTCCCTTGATCAGAGCTCCCTCTTGACTTCTGCAAGCAGGGCATCTGCTTGTTCAACCATCAGCTCTGCAGGCAGGGAATTTACTGGCGCGCCTACTTTTAACTCACCCCATTTCCCCACCACGACCACGTGCAAACAGCTTATAGGCAAATTAACCCATCTCTGCAACTTCCGAACAGCCCTTATTCCTTCAGTGTGGGACCTTGTTCAGCTCATGCTCCAAGCTTCAGGAAGACAAATGGGTTCAGAGATATTATGCTATGTCCTAGATGCAACACGCCAGAAGTTACAGGGTTTACCTATCCGTAGGGCATGTTGCCACCCATGCGCAGTGCCCTTTGCAGTGTCCATTGCAGCACCAGCTGTGCTGCAGTCCAACCGCAGAGATCCAGCACATGGCTGAAACCTCAAAGGGACCTCAAAGTCCCTCCATGGGGACTCTGCTGCATCAGCCCCTCAGCACATTTTTTCTCCACTGAGTTTTTAAAAGGGGTTGACCTCAGCGCAGAGCCTGCTGGGATGCAAACTCATCTCTCCTCCAGCCAGCTGGTGCTGTGGAGGGGAGGTATTAGAGCCCAAGCCTGTCCCAAAATACTTACATAAGAAGGAGGATCCAGCCAGGCTGCCTGATTTCCGCACATCATTATCTGAAACAACAAGTGGAGTAGAAATTGCAGAGGAAGGGCTCCTGCCTTCCCTGCACTCCAGAGCGGGGCCACCCTACCCCATGGCAAATCCTTTTTCCTAGCCACCAGCCAGCTTAGTCCCGTGGAAGCTGTAGGAGTGAAGGCAGGGTTGGAGGAAGCCTGCAGAGCCCATACCTGAGGAGACAACAGCCATGATGGCAGGGACGCCGTAGTAGGTGAATGCCCCATTCTCAAAACGCAGCCCTTCCTTGCCTACTTCCACCTCCACTTTCCCCTGGAAGGAGAAGAAAAACCCGCTCAGACTGGCACCTCACACTCCTGCCCACCAACCCACCTTGTACAATAAGACAGGCATCTCTGCTGGCAGAAGCAGCCCAGGGCAAAGTGGCAAGGAGAGATGAGCCACCCCCTGCCACTCTCCACTCACTGCTGCCCCAGGCACCTGCAGGATAAGGACAAAGTAGTCGACAGGGCGGTTGCGCTGGTAGAGGTAATGCTCTGCTGCTTTCTTGTTCTTTCTGTCGTACTTGAGCTCCTGGATGACACTGGGGTGTTTCAGAAGCCGCAGCAGGATCTTCTCAGAGAGGTAGGGGGACTTGAAAGGCTCCACTTCTAGAGGGGAGGCAACACACCTGCTCAGTGGGGCCAGGGCTGCTGGGAACCCCTCATACTCTGAGCTGCACAGTCTCAGCACCCCACTCAATGGAAGAGAGTCACATGCAGCCTCATGATGATGGATCAGCAGGACGCCCACCGTGGGGGTCCAGGCAGGTGGAAACTGCTCACTGAGGGTGAAGCCCGACCCAGGAACACCTGGGGGATGCCCTGCAGGGTTGGTGCTGCTGCCGTGAAATGCAGGGCTTGCACAAGGACAAGGGTACCTGTTGCCATAAACCGATGTGTAGCCAGGAGAAGCTGTGGGGAGATCTTCACCTTCATCTCGCTGTCCGAGAGCCTGAAGATGGAGAAGTCCTGAGGCTTGCGTCCCCGATGGGGCACCCGCTCCTTCTTCCGATTGTGTGCTGCAGGGTAGAGAGCAGAGCAGTTGCCTACTTGCAGCAGCCACAAAGCCACTGCAGCTGCAGGGCCCCATACCACATGCACATATTTATAGAGAGCAATGTCTTGCAGCACCCTATGGCAAGGTGCTGTGGAGCAGCAGCTGGAGCAGCAAGATAGGTAAAATGTGCCATGCATCACAGCTGAGAGAGCAGCTCCCTTGGGAGGGAGAAGAGTGGTGAAACATGTTTCCTTCTGGAGAACAAGTCCTGGGTTGCCTTAGCTTGACACATCACCTAGAGTAGGAATGGAGCTTGGGAACCACACATGGGCACTTCACACCCAACACACATGTCCCTGGGTCAGGCCCTGCCCAACCACTGGCTGCTGATGCTGGTGCTTCTCCTATCTCAAGCATTCAAGACTGACTCCCTGATATCTGACGAGCATCTCTCCATCATTCTTGCATTTCCCATTGTGACTGTGAATTGCTCCAGGGAAGGATCACAATTCGCTCTGGCCCGTTTCCTACCCACATGTGTGCCTGTCTGTGCAGGCTCCCACCCTGGCTCCTGCAACTGCAGCAGCTGCTCTGGGACACTAACTGTACAGATCTGTCTCATCCAGGATCTCGGACTTGATGATCTCCTCAATGACATCCTCCAAGGTGACAATGCCCATCACCTCGTAGAACGGATCTCCTTCACCTTCGTTGTTTACCCGCTGCACGATGGCCAGGTGGGACTTTCCTGTGTAGGGAGAGCAGAGTGGCAGTGAGACCCCGACCCCTCGTGAGAGAGCTCCCCAGCATGGTGGGCTGGCAGGCAGACAGGGCTTGGTGGGAAGCACAGATCACAGACAGACCTCAGAAGCAGCCCCTATCATCCAAATCCACCCCAACTATGCCAGCCCAAGCAAGGAGAAAAGGCTGAACACACAGCCTAGCCTAACAGGGCTACTACTCCTCAGGCTGGTTTCTAGGTGTCACAGGACTCTGCCTGGCTCTTTGTTGGGGCCACATGCTCTCTTTAACCAGGCAACCTGCTATGAGTCACTCTGTTTAGCTCTCTGACAGCCTCCTGTGCAGGAATGAAGTGTATATCTGTAATGGTTTGACCCAGGCTTTTCCTGGTAACCAGTTTGTAACCAGGGAAGTGATCATATTTACCCAGTATTCCACACGATTTTACGTAACTGGGGTATAAATACAGAGGGGGAGAGGCCCTCGTTCTCTTTTGCCTTCTGGTGGATCCGAGGACGCAGGTTCTCTGCTATCGGTCTCACCCGTGCAGAGGAGTCAAGCCTTGTAGGCCTTGAGAGGCAGCTGTTGCTGGCATCGGTCAGTGCGACTCTGCTATCTTAAGGAGAGTAGTAAGATTCTGTTTTTATTAGTTCTATACTGGGTTTCGAGTGTACATACCTGTTTTAGTTTTCCTTTTCCCTTTTTTCCCTTTTTCCCCTTTTCCCTTCCCTTTTCCCCTTGCCTTGGGGGTTCCCTCTACTGTGTACATAGTATTTTAATTGTATATAACTGCTATATATATAAATATAAATACTTTTGATGTAGTTCGGGTTGTTTCAGGCTCTTTAGTTTCCCTCGTAGTTTTTTTCTCTTAAACTCTGAGAGAGAAAGGGAGGGGGAAGGATTTCACTGCGAGTTTGGGCATTTGGCAGGGAGCCAGGTCCAAACCATCACAATATCATACCAGCTGCTTCTTGCTTACCCTTGGCTTCACTGGTATGAGGCAACTCTCATGAGTTGAAAGAGCAATGAAACAGTGTCCTCCAACACAGAAATGTGAGTGTCCTTAGGCTCTACTGGTCTCTCTAGTTCTGCTCGTGTTTTCTCATTCTGTTGTTAATTATCTTTCCTATCAAATTGCCAGGAACAGCTCCCCCACATCTTTCTATCCATCACTGTCTGAACCAATCCTAAAGCTTTTCTTAAAATATGGGCAAAGCCTCCAGCTCCTCAGAACAGCAGCTGGTTTTAATGGAGAAACACATATGTTTGTTTGCAGCTTTCAGTCCAGCTCCTGCAGAACTCTTGGGTGAACCATACCAATGCAGACACTGGATGCTTTTCAAGCTATTGGCTTGTGCATGAATGTCTTCTCCAAACCCTACCCCTGACAGCACGTCCTTTGTGTTACCTTAAAAAAGCAGACTGGGACCAGGACCTTCAGCTGCAATGATGATGACTCTTGCTTGGAAGTTGCAGTGTTTCTAAATCACACTGTCAGCTTCCTCACTTGCCCCAGTAAGCTGGCAGCTGTGCTGATGCATTCACAGGCTTGC
Organism: Galbula dea; assembly: GCA_013399015.1. Lineage (NCBI taxonomy): Eukaryota > Metazoa > Chordata > Aves > Piciformes > Galbulidae > Galbula > Galbula dea. The sequence goes on from VWZX01005818.1 coordinate 1,153,558, forward strand.
TTTTGGCACACTAGAAACATCACTGGTTTTGCACACCCAGTTCTCTGTAAGCTCTTTTGATGATACTTCAACTTCTCCCTTCCTTTATTGTATGCTCTAATTCATGCTCCTGCTCAGCAGCTTGACCAGAACCCAACTTCCAAGCCACAAACAACGTCTGAGTTTCTACCTCCAATTAATTCTTCTTTGACTTGCTATCAAACAGCACTGTTTTTCTTACTCTCCCTGTGGCTCCTACACTGCTCAGCAGCACACACAAGTTCTGATCCTCTGCTTTTACTTAAAATGTTAAGTAAACATTGGCCCCACAGCCAACACCTTTCTCTCCCTCTGTTTGCTCTGTATCCCTGGGGTCTCCTGTTGCAACACCTGCACAAACCCAATTCTACTGTGGACACTGCAGGGATCTGCAGAAACCTGCAAACATCTTATTTTCCCCAGAGCTGAGGTCTTTGAACAGCAATGGTCACCCAAAACAGGGGCAGGTCCCTTCTGCTATGCAGCTGCCTCTGCATCTGTTTCTCCCATAAACCCTCCCTGAAAAACTCCTCTGCTGCTCTGGGTGAAGGGATGTGAACAGTGGTTGTGTATAAAGACGCAGTAGGGGTGGGCTCCTGCCTGCTGCACAGCTCTCTCCTCACCCACTAGTGCCTTCTGGCTGGTTCCCATAGAGGGACAGGGACAAGCACTCCCACAGCAGTCTGGCACCAAACACATCTTCCGGGGGACCATGTGACCTTCAAATAACCCTGCCCTGGATCTGAGAAGAGCAAATGATTTTTCTCAGCTGCAGATCAGTACTATACATCTCTCACAACAAAGCCTGGGCATTTTCCACAGTATAAATTCTCTCCTCCACGTACTAAGTGTTTATTGCAAGATTTCAGAGAGCAGCTCACTGCCTCCCATGCCTACAGAATTAGAAATGAGAAGATAACACAACAGCAAGTAGCATCAAGATGCACTTTAAAAAAACAAATCAATAGCTTCAGGGCATTGAAAATTCAGCATATTCTTTAGACCAGGTGATTTCACTCCTTTTTGTACATGAGTTTGTGCATTTTGTCTGTTCAGTGGGTAATAAAGCAACACGACTTGAGACTTGAAAAAAGCACTAGAGTTGGCTGCAAGACAGAAGCAACAGCTACATTTCATCTTAGCAAAGTCCAACTTTTGAAAACGCCTCTTTTGCCAAACCCTGCTCTCCAACACTGGGGCCATCTGGTCTCATACAAGTCCTTGGGTGAGCAAGGAGAGGGGAGAAATTATTTCTTTTGGCTGAAAGCTTGTTGTTAATGACATTTACATGCAACCCAAAACCACCAAGCCCTTAAAAAAAGCTTAGGTGCTACTTAAAGACAGTCAGAGAGGAATGGAGGAAATTCTTTTTTTGGCCAAACACCTACATCAACACTGTAATTTACTCTAGAACAACCTCAGAGAAATGTGATTCCACCTCACTGTTCACACAGCGGCAAATGAGATTATTTAGAAATAACCCAGCACCATTAGTCTGGCAGGAGACCCACTGTTTCACTGTGCGGGGGGCAGAGCCAGAAGGACTGTTACGAGTGCTCAAGAGTTCTTTACTTCTACAGAAAATAAACACTTAAAGCCATGCTATAAATCTCAGGTTTAGGTTTCCAGACTAACACTCTCATTAGAGATGAAGCAGGTACTCAGCGATGGGAAACCACTGCAACCCATGTGGTTGCTCCAGGCCCACACCGAGTGAACTGATCCTAGCCCCTGCACAGCCAGCTGATCACAAAGCACCCTAAAAACCACTCCCAACCCTCACAGAGCTGGGTGTACAAGACTGCTCTCAGCTGGCCCCTGATGGGACACGGCTGACTTGCCCCAATTTCCCACCTGATGGACTTCAGATAGTTTGGAAAGTCTCCCTCAGCCCATCTGGGTCCTGGGACTCCTCCCATCACTTTTTTAACAGACCTATAAATTTAGCAGCAGGGGTTTGCAGATGCCCTGGCTGTATGGTCATGGCTTGTCCCCTCATGGACTACGGATGCTGCCAAGGTCAGCTGCATGTCCTTGCCCAGCCCTGGCAGCTGCTATAATTGCACAGAGGAAAAGCTTTTGGAGCGGGTACGAGGGCACAAGCTGGGCTATTTTATAACGTGGAAGCAATGTCTGAGACATAGTGGCATGGGGACACATCCAGAGACATCAGAGAGACATCAGAGGGGTCACATTCTCTTCTCCAGCCGTTACCTGTCTATCTCAGTGGGAGACAGATAAATCACTTAAACAAAACTCCAAATTTGATCTAAACCAGCTTTAAGACCCATAAAACTTATTCCAAACCCCATGCTTTTGGAACCATTGCTTGATAGCTCAACTGAAATGAATTATGGGGGCAAACTGCTTCCCACTAGCAAGCTGTCACATGTGAATTTTACAGGGCTATCACTGATGCAGGAAAGCAAAACATCTGAGAATCAAAGCCTTAGTTTGGCAAACACTAGAACAAATGCGCAATTAACTTTACTGGTGTGAATGGCTCCACTGGCCTCTGCAGGACTGCTCTTGCACAGGAAGTCTATAGGTGATTAAGTGTCTGCTCAGCATGGGATACAACTGTACTAAATTCTTTATGAGCTACATGAAATCTGCTCTTTTAAAAAAACAGCTTCAGTGGAAAGTTAATGCCTCAAAATACTAAATTACAGAGCTAACATAAACAGCTGAAAGCTTCTGGATGGAGCAAGCATCTCAACAGATATCTACAGGTTTTATGCCCATTTTAAGGAGCCTTGTTTTTCATAGGTACCTAAATGACCTTGGGCTCATAGATTCACATCAAATCATCTTCCCTGACAGGAGAACAGCGTCTGAACACATGGAAATGCCTTTACTTGTGGGAAAAAAAGTGTTGTTGGCTGCTTATGTAGGTACTCTGCCAGAGGAATGTTAAAGATGATTTAGTCTTGTATTTTATTCCATGGGATAAGCATTCTGAGCATGAAATTTATTTTCATAAATTTTATGGCAAGATCTAAAGCTGTTACTAGGAGATCAAGGATACAGGCACAAGCCATGAACCATTTAAAGCTACAAAATGGAAGCCAAAATTAAAAAAGTAAATGGTAAATAAGGTTGATTTGTAAAAAAAAAAATAAAAATCTATTTTCTGTGTGCTTTTCATCAGAGCTCATCTCTGGGACAGGGGCTTCCAGCATCTCCCTGCCCCCATGCAGATCTGCATCTGAAGTCAGTGGTGACTCTGATTTTGACTTCTTGGACTGGAAATGTGCACGTGTTCTTGTGTTACCATGACTCAGCACTAAGCATAAAACCACACGCCTGAGGAACTTCACCTGGAGACAATGCATGTCTACCACCTACACCGGGGGCAGGGCTGGTGTTATAATCAGGAGCGCTACGGTGGCACCCAGCTCTGTGGGGAATCAAAGCTATGTGAAGGGAAAACTGTAAATCCTAATCTAATCCAGAACCTCCTCAGAGATGAGAACTTCATCTGATGACATCCACCTCTTGCAGAATATAAAACCCTTTCTCATACTCTGCTTTGGTGCTTTTTCTAATCCTAAGGAAAACTGGGGAAAAGATGGAATATTTGGAATAGCTGATGCATTACCATTGACGAAACAGATTGGGAGAGTAGTGGGAAGATTAGTGGGGACACGGAGTCTCATCTTCCATCTGCTGTACTACAGGGTTCTGACCTTCTGGGTATGACGCTGTCTGCCCACAGATAGTGGGTCCTCTGGCACGTTAACTGGAGCCTAAGGAAGCCTACAAGGATGCCAAACCTTTATGAAGCTAAAAAAATTTTAGAGCCAATGCAAAACTGTTTTCATTGGTGTCTGTAGCACAGGGCACTTTATTCTTTCCCACAGCTCAGTCTAAAGGTGCCTTTGACAGCTCCCAAGAGGGAGCTGACTGGCTGGGTGCCCTCTCCCTCAAGAACATGGCTCCTCTCTTACTTTGCTGAACACACTTCTGGAGCAGGCCTGCTGCTGGGCTTGCTGCACAGGGTAAAGCGGCCCAGATTTCACACAGTAAGATTTAGCGCTTTTGGGGTGAAAGCAATGTAATGTTTCAGGCAGAGTCAGGCATGAGTCACTAAAACCATCTTTTGTGCATCAGCACCTCGCCCACTCTCAGCCTGCTAATTACCCATGTACAGCAATAGTTCCTGAGTAACAACCAGCTCCTTAACCCATACAACTGGCCAGGGAGGTGATGGCTTCAGCCCATCAAGGTGCTCAAGATAATAGCGCTCACACTTGCAGAAATTCCTTGAAGACTGATTTAAATTTCAAGCCATGCTTTGTGATTGCAGCGACTGAAGGACAGTAAGGAAAAGGTGAAATGTATTGACCCCAGCTCCTGGCAAGTGTCAGTAAGTTCTCCACCTACATTCAATTTGTAGAAGTCTAATAGAGGCTGTGGAATATTTTGAAAAGCAAAGAGACACCCTAGGGCAGAGCTGTCCTCCGCAGGACAGGTTGTTTCCCCTGCTAAGCCAGGAAGCTTCTTTTTGGAAGCTTCTTTTTAGTAACTTCAAAGATGCCAAACCACAGAAGGCTAATTTGAGTTGCACCTCAGTCTCTGTCCTGCTGCAGGAAAATGAACATAAAAGCAAATTTGTATGGTTCCTCGGACAGAGGAAAATTATTTACTGAAAGGTGCCACCGCTGTATATAGACTTCCCCAGGAAATTAGTCAATAAAATCCATAAATAACTTGAGGAATAGTAAGACTATGATTTCACAAAGACACTACAGACCAAGGAGGTGAACCTTACAGAAACGCTCCTCATGAAGTGTTATATCACAGGACTGAAACTGAAACATGCATTGCTTTAGTTATCTTACAGGGATGGAGGAGAAACAGACTGCATCACCCACAGAATTTCACACTGAATGAATATATAAACCTTTCCTCCTAAGTCCACATTCCCAAGGTGGAGTTTATCCTACTGGGAATTCATCTGGTCCCTCTACATAGCTTTATCTTGCTAAATAAGGTGCAGTTATTTCTCTGATGTATTAGGGCTCTTCTGGGAGCCCAGAATAAAGCCAGGTACTCTTGAGGTGTACCAATACAAATCACCAAGAACTTGTCTTCAAATTTTTTCACTCCTTCAGTAGTTTCAATGGCTTCCATGCTGCAGTTGGCATAGTTACTGTACTGGTATGTATTTTCTTATTTCTGCAGAAGAGGGAACACATTTTACGTAGTGTCCTCCACTTAGCACTTCTATGGAAATGCTGTATAGCCATGCATGCCTTCTAGAATGACCCTGTCCAGTTTACCTGACAAGATGGCAAATTAGGTGCCCAGACCTCATTATTTCAGAGTTCATTCCAATGAGTTTTGGAAACCCCAAACTTGTCAAAACCATCTTCCAGCACAGGTATTTCCTTCCTTCAGCTGAATCTGTCTCATGCTGCTGTGATGCTGTTTTTCAATATAGTTTTCACAGCTGCCCTTCTCTTTCAGGATGTGGGTTGAAGTCCAAGCCATCCTCTCGCAGGCCAGCCCTCCCCACCCTTCCTTTGCTGCTGTTTGCAGCCTTCACTGGGGTTTTGCCAGTTTCCATTAGTGCCCCCCAATTTAACCATATTCTCCAGGAATTAGTGCCAAAAGAGAGACACTGAACAATGTCAACAGCAGGCCTGTAAAGGAGCAGATGTGAAGGGTTTGACCAGCTCTGCTGTAATGGAACAGGGGCCAGGTTTTGTCAACCAGAGCACACAGCTGCTGTAAACACACTGGGCCATAGCAAGCTGATGCTACAGAAGTGCCCTTCCCCAGGTCCATGGAGGGTAATTCCATCTACACATGGTCCTGTTCGGGGAGAGAGGATTTGTGACTCATCTATGGATTAAACTCAAGGCAAACATAATTGCATCTTAATGGAACAGAGCTCAAAGAAGGTTGATTGAGGTGTGAGCAACCATATAATGCAGGAAAACTTCCCTTCAAACCTGCTATAAAAGACCGGAGAGGAAAAGAAAAAAAAAAAAAAAGCTGATCAACTTCTTAGCTAGGATAGCACAATGAGAGAAAAGAAATGCATCAAGAAAAGAAGGATAATACAGTGCAGTATCAGTGAGTAGGAGGAGATAGAAAAGGGAAAGTGCTGCCAGAGGTGTGAGCATGAGTCACAAAGTGCTGTATTTAACCATCCTTGACATTTGCAGTAAGAAAGAACACGTTTGTATACTGTGGCTAGGAACTCTGGCAGTGAAATTGTGTTACTTACAGATTATGCAAAAAAATTGACATTATGGGTACAGCAAATGTGGCAGAACATTCATCATTAGTGAAACAGATCAGGCATGTGCATTGCTATTCAGGAAAGATATAAAAAGTGATGGGTATTTTGTATAAACACTGTAATAGCAAAAAGAACTAAAAGATATCAGAACTATTTGAGATAATCATGGGAGAAGGAAAAGAAAGCTGATACAGTTTCTGTAGAGGTTTGTCAAGAGACCTAAGGATCTGGAGTGGTTATCAACGCGCATTGATACCTAAGACTTTCAATTTCCTAGAAGGAGACCAGGCTGTATCAGTGGGAGCATCTGCCTCCTGCAGGCACCTTGGATGTGCAAAGTGATGAATGCCTTCATTAAGCACTCTCAGAACCAACAAACAATCAGCCTACTCTCTAATTAGTCGATGTGTCACAGAAGATCTGGCCATAGAAAGCAACCTTGATTGGATCAAACAAGATACTTCATTGTAATTCAAATGGACATAGGAAAGGAGACAGTGATGAAGATTCTTAATTACAAACGGGAAAATCTTTATTTTAGAAATGAAATAGTTCAGTAAATGGGACTGAAACAGCAATGAATGCAACTAAAGGCAGCTGGGAGCAAACATCTGTTGTAATGCAGTAGCCAACACTGGAACCTGTATTTGGAACAGGGGAAAAAAAGACTTTGGGAGGGGCTATCTACAAACACAGGGTGCTGGCAGTGACCAAATGCCTACGAACAGGGAAAGATGAACTGGAAGAGAAGAGCAACACCTGGGGTGAAGAACACTTGGAGGAAGAGTTAGAACTGCTAAACACCACGGTGAAATAGATATTAAGATCAAAAGCAAAGCTTTTCAGCCATGTAATCTGGAAAATGCAAGGAGAAACAAGGTGGGAACAGAAATAAGTTTTAAGGAGAGCTCTACATAGGAGCCATAGCAAAATGCCCTAGAAGTCCATGATGGCAAACAGATGTAAGAAAGGAAGAGCCTGAACCAAAATGCCAAGAGTTTAACAGAGCAAAGCTAAGAAATATGAATAAACTTTCATTTGAGATGAGGACTAGCATGTGTAAGTGTAGGGCAGGTAGCAAGGCTTGTTAACACACCTGTCAGCTCAGAGAAAGAGACACAAAACACATCTCTGTTTAAGTAAGGCAGAAAGGACAGCAAGCAAAGGTCTGTGAGCTAAGCAACCAGAATTCCATTTCTACAAGTTTATCAATTCATAGGGTACTAAGCTGTAGAAAAAAAATTGAAAAGGGAAGCAGTTGAACACATCAAAGCAAATCAGATAAAGTGCAGGAAAGGCTGACCGAGGGAGACTGTGCCAGTCATCCAACATCTTTGGTAACACCAAACTCTAGACAAAGGAGAGGTAGCAGGGACCTCAAGTGAACGTCAGTGATGTCATAGTATCATGCAGGAAACCAGAGTTAAGAAGGAACTGCGAAGAACATGAGGAATTATGAAGAGGAGAGACAACTGGCTGTTAGAAGAGGCAGGGCAGGGGGAATGATGAGACTATTTCAGCTCAACACACCTGAACACAGCAATCTTGATGCTTTTGCTAAGAGCCTCTGTATGAAAATCAGGAATCTGCTGATTTGCACTGTTGGGAGTTTCCAGTTGTGCAGAGAGGCAGACAGGGTACATGTTGTGTGCCACACAGAATTCCCCTCCTTGTGTTCCTGGGAAGCGACGGGGACACAGCTGTGCACCTCCAGAGAAGATGTTGACCTGCACATATCTAATGATCACTTTCCTGGCACATAAGGAAGGTCCTATCCTCCCCTCCTCCCAGGTCTAAAAACGAGCACGGAGATGACTCACAGAGAGGCTTTCTCTGTATCTGGGTCCAGGTTGGCCTTTCTCACGTGATCAGCTTTGCTTGCGGCAGAGCAGCCCCAGGCAGCCTGGGAGTTGAGTGCTCTTCTCCAGCATTACATCATGCAGAATGTCACCGCTGAAGCTATTTCCTAAACACTCACTCTCACCAGGGTACGACGTACTGAATAACTCGCAGCAAAACACAATTCCCAGCAAAGGGCAGAGGGGTGGGGAACACATGTTGTGTGTATGCTCAAGCTTTGGTTAATGAAATTCAGCTCTCAGCATCTCTGGGGCTGCTGGCAGCTGCTGCATTATGAATGCTGCCACAGTTGCAAAGAAGCACAGCTCTTTCTAAGCATTTAGGCTTTTCTTCCTTTAAACCACTCGCACTGAAACGCTGTCTAGACCTGCCTCTCACTGCTAAGCTGAAAACATGAGGGCTAAGTAACAAGATGTGATCTGCCATAAACTCCTCCACACAGAGCACCAAATGCTACCTTGCCAGGGCAGGAGTGCGAAGCAGGCACCATGTCCATGCTGCCAGGCCTCCACAGAGACGTCAGCCCTGCAGGACAGGCTCACCTGCCCCGTTAGCAACCTCCGAGGTTGAAGCCTCTTACAGTCTCTCCATACCATCACAGGCATGACCAGCACAGCAAGCCTTCAATCTAGTCAAGTGCTGTTCCTCCAGGTGAGACCAGGGTCATCACCACACCAGTGCATGCAGGCCCCAACTCCTCCCCCTGCATCCCCGGTACCTGCCGGGTCCTGACAGGAGGCCATACAGAGTGGGCCATGGGGGATGCTGACCTGTGAATCATTGGGGGTGCAGAGCGGTGCAGGGGGAGTTCGGGGCGTGGTGGCCCGGCAGCCTCACCCTTCTTGAACTCCTCAAGCAGCGTGTCAAGTCGTGTGTCATTGAAGACACAGTGGAGCGGACGGCGGTAAAAGCGCGTGACAGTCTGCAGGGGGGTGCAGTCATCGGGGTCCACGAAGGCCAGGTCCTTGACAAAGAGCAGGTCAACAATGTTGTCACGACGGTCACCCTCGTAGACAGGTATGCGGGTGTAGCCAGAACGGAGAATCTCGGAGACAGTGGCGAAGTCCAGTACAGCATCAGCGCGGAGCATGAAGCAGTCGGCCAGCGGCGTCAGCACGTCCTCCACCACTTTGGTGCGCAGCTCCAGCGCTCCCTGCACCATAGCCAACTCCTCCCGCACCAGGTCGCCGTGGGGGCCAGCGGCACGCAGCGTCTCAAGCAGCCGCTCCCGCGTGGAGAAGACGCTGAGCTCCTGCCGCAGCGCCCAGTCCAGCAGCCGGCTGAGCGGGTAGCAGAGCGGGAAGGTGGCCAGCATCAGCAGCCGAGTGAGACACAGGGTACGGGAGGCGATGGCCAGCCCGTGCCGCGAGCAGACCGAATAGGGCAGCACCTCGCCGCCCAAGAAGACGGCAGCGGTGCACACCAGCACCGGCAGCCAGGGCGCTCCCCGCGGCGCGCCGGTCGCTGTCGCCGCTCCGCCGCCGGGCAGCGAGGCGCACAGCCAGCCGGCCAGAGCCGCGTTGGCCCCCGCCTGCCCCAGCAGCAGTGTGCAGAGCAGGTAGGTGCCACCGCCGCGCACCGCCTGCACCCGCCGCGCCTGCTCCCGCTCGGCGGCCGAGCCGCTGTTGCGCAGGACGCGGAGCTCCAACGGGTCTAGCGACAGCAGCGAGAGGCGCAGCCCGCTGAACAGCGCCGACAGCCCCAGAAGCAGCAAGGCGCCCATCGCTCGCAGCCAGCCCGCCTCGGGCAGCGGCAGCAGCCAGGTGCCCAGCGGTGGGGCTGCCGGCCGGACTCGCAGCAGGAAGCCTCCCGCCGCCCCGTGGTGCGCCCAGGCCCGCCCGTCCCAGGCGCACAGCGAGAAGAGCCGCCCGCCCGGGGCCGCCGCCGCCGCCTCGCCTTTGCGAGGCTCCCGCACTCGCACCTCGGCCAGCGCCGAGCCCTCCGCTCCACCCGAGCGCAGAGGTCCCACCACCTCTACGTCCGAGGCCCAGGCACTTCGCTCCCGGCACCGTTCCGCCGGGCCCCGCGCCGTCTTTCCCCCCCCGGCCACCGCCGGAGCTGCCTCCTCGATGAAGACCAGCCGCGGCTCCTGCCCCTCCACCGGTCCGCGGCTGTCGTTGCCTTCGGTCGGCGGCTGGAAGTAGAGGCGCAGAAGGAAGCGGCTTCCCTCCGCCGCCTGCACCGCGCCGCCCTCCAGGGACACCCGGCCAGGCGCCGTGTCCTCGGGCCGCAGCCCCAAAAGCCAGGCGGCTCCGGCCGGCGGCCGCGGCGACAGCGAGAAGAAGAGCAGCAACACGGCACCCCGGCTCCGGCCCCAGCCGCCGCGTCCCGGGCCCGCCGTCGTCATGCTGCTGCGCCGACACCGCACCGCCCGCGCGCCGCACCGGGACTGCAGCGGGGAGCTGCTGTGGCGCGGCACGGCACACGTGGGCCAGGGGGGCGGGCAACCGCCGCGCCACGTGCGACCGGGAGCCGGCCCGCGGCACCCTTAGCGGGAGGGGTTGGCGGAGCGGGTGATGGGGAACTGCGGACACGGAAGGGTTCACCAGCTAATCCCGCACGCACCACGAGGCAGCATCCCCACGGTGCGCGGCATGGCTTAATCTCACCGCCTCTAGTGTTGTGCTGGCGGAGCTGCCCGGGAGCTCATACCCGGGGACACAGAGCTGCCCCCACCCCTGGCATGTCCGAGCATCGAGCCCTGCCTCAAGCATCCGTGGCCGCACTAGCTCCCGCTTTCATCCCGGGGGTGTCTCTTGGCGGGGGACAGTGCGAGAGCTGCCCCTCCCTGTGCCTTGGGCGGTCGAGGTTTGCTAAAAGGCTACTGCCAACGGTCTCTGGAGCTGAGATTTACAGCTTGTTCTCTGCGGAGGCCCAGCCCTTCAGCTGTTCAGTTCAAATGCATCTCCCTTCTTCTCGTGAGTGATTTTACTTTTTTTTAATATGAGGTCGTTAGGTTTGCAGTCTTGCTGGGAAACAAACGTACCACACTGTAAATAACATTTATTCTCATGTCTAGACCTGATGGGTTATGGGATGCACAAGCGAGGTTTGTTAGCTTCAGAAGTCTTTGTTGTAGGGTCTGTTGAAACCTTTGGGTCTTCCTTGGACCAGCGTCCACGACACCCTTGAAACAGTGCTGGGGAATTGAAGAGGAGTTACAACTGTAACAAGCTCACTAGTGGCAAAGCAGAAAGCTGGTCAGAAAATGTCATAGAGGAGAAGGAAGCATTTCAAAAATTCTGAATATTCACTTGTTGCATCCATGAAAATGGGCCACTTTCTGTGTCGGTATGTCAGCAGGCAGATAGGCATGAAAAGCTGCCAGGGACATCTGTGCTCTTTGCTGTGTTAGGAGAGACTCTTTCCCTCGCTGGGAGAAGCAGTTACAGTTTTTCCAAATTTTATTTCATTCCTTGGCATTTCACAGGGACCCTGTGTTGCTTGACAAGCCCTTGCTGGTCTTCCTCCCAGTTATGCTAGTAATAGCCCCCCTAGGAATACTGTGGGGACTCTACTTGGCAGAATTTACGGAGGAGCCAACTGGTAGTCTCCTTTTGCAGACCTTACCCCAATTTACACCACCAGAGGAAAAAGTTCTCACAAACTGTCCTAAGCAGTACCTGGAGTGATGAAGGACAAGCTGCCTTCCTGTCTGCAGATGGTGGGAATGAGCACGTGGCTGCTCCTTCCTTGTTAGGACCTACTGTCTGGGACCACCCCACATTTTTGAGACTGCATGCTGTCATCAGCACTGAATTTCTCATAGATTTCTCAATTCTGCGGATGTTGTAAAGATGATCTGCCATAGCGTTTTGGATCACTGTTTGGAAGCTGTGTACCTGTGCCAATAGTTACTCATCTTTATTAACTTGCAGATTAGATTCCTGGAAGATTTTCTGATGATGAGTTTCTCAGTATAGGAACTGAGGACTGTCAAACAGGCTTGCCTTTGTAGTTAAGTAAGTACTTTGAAAATATTCTTGTCTATAGTACCGTGGTCACCAGAAATCCTTGGACAGCAGTTTAGAAACCATTGATCTAGGCTACTACAATTTTAAACAAAAACCAAATATGGCACCGCAGGAGAAGGAACCACAAGGTGGCAATCTCTCTCCGTACTTATACTGGCGAAATAAACCTCTATCAAGAAAAGTCTGAGACAGTAATTGTAAAGCAGCAGAGACGGTTGGTCATGTCTTGTTATCTTCCAGAGCTGCAGTAACATTCATTTCGTTGCTGGATTTTCTCTTCTGAGTGCTTTTCCCATTAGAGTGAAACTCTCAGTCTTGAAGAAGGGGCTGATCTTTGCTGACTTTTCCATCCTTTGCCCCAAAATGGTCAGCAGATGTTGCTTATTAGGTTGCTAACTAGCAGTGCTGCTTGTGTGCATGGTGGCAGAGCTACTGTGTGCTTGGAGAGAAAGTTTCCTCCTGCCCTGGAGGCACTGTCTGGTTCAGAGTATTGCTGACTTCATGTTATATTAATGTTCAACATAACAGTTGTGTCAGGATCCTGCTTCATGCACTAGGGTGCCTCAACAGAAGCCAAATAACCTGGAAGTTAGGTCTAGGCAGTGACCTGTAGGTTGAGTATGGCATATGGTCTCAAGGGGACTGCAAAGCTTTGGTGACAATAGCTCCAGTCCCCAAAAGATGTGGCCAGAGTGTGTAAAAATGCAGAAGAGAAATAATGCTCAGTGTGGGGTGGAGCTGCCTTGGTCCTGCAATATCAAACACCATCTGTTGCAGTGAGCTCCATCTCGGATCAGGACATAGTTGTGTTCTTGCCAGATGTTAGCTTACATGTGCTACATGTAAAAGTAAACTGGTGCGAAAGCTGTGGTCTGATGTGCTTTCAGTAGGATTTGCCCTGCATAAGTGACGACGTGCTAGCCAGCCTCTTACTGAGAGGATGCACTCCAGAAGTTGCAGGTGTGTGACTGGAGCGTATTCAATGAAACAAGATAGGAAATATCTTCCAAAGCTCCAAATAAGACAAAACAAACTGAGCTTTAACACATGCTCAATTGATTGAGTCTTTGGCAAAGTATGACATGGCTTAGCAATGCTCTCACTGAGGCCTGTCCAGCCTGTGTCCTGCCTGCTGAGTCCTTCAGCAAGCATGACATGGCTATCCATGTTTTCTTCTTATGCCGAAGCCTCCTTCGTTTAGCTGTTTTCCCCTTAGGACATTGCTCCTCAGGAATAATAACCTGCTTCCCACTCAGAGGACTGCTCAGGTTCTGCTTTATACCATATTTGCCACTACCAGGTTCTCTCTGCAGCTTCTGTCTCACAGCTTGCAACATCCATGATCCCTGCCAGTGGTGACATCTCTGACCACGGCTGTCCTCTTCCAGCTCTGTGCAGGTCCAGACACGACCTGGAGGAGGAGGGAAGCATGAACATGGGGAGCTTTGTAAAGTCCCTTCATGTCACCTTGACTTTAAGTTCTGAAGTCAGAGTCCTAGAGCCTGTGTCTTGCAATTTGCTTCCTTCCTGGTTAATGGGAGCCCAGGAGGTGTGCTGTCTGCTGGTCCTCTAGAAAAGGGCCAGGAGCTGTAAGAGGACTCGTAGTTGGGATAGAAATGTTAGCAATCCAAATCATGATGGGAAACAGAGGGAGTAAAGAAAATCTGCTTTTTTTTTCCCCCCAGAAAGCAGGAAGAAATCTAGTAAGCAGGAGGTTGGCTTCTCCTGGAACATGTGTGCAACGTGATTGTCACTCTGTAGCCAGCTTTCTCCATATAAGTGAAATGAGCACTGAGATGTGGGATATATGATAACTTCTGAGGCAGAAGGAATAAAACCCCAGGCGAGGAAGCTCCAAACAGTGTTGGGGTTTTTTTGTTTGTTTCCCCCCCCGCCCCCCATCTCTGAGTCTGTGGTGTTCATTTAACCCCTCTTCTCTATTCTGGCCATGGTTGCTGCAGGTTTGCAAAGATTTACCCAGCCTCCTGGATGATGATGTGTTAAACACTTGGTTTGTGATAACAAGTTTTCTTTAGTGAAATGATACCAAAAAGTCTGCTGTTTTGATTTAAACTGTTTACCAGGCATTTTGCTTAATAACAAAAGGCAGTACCCTCCAAGAGAATCTAACTTGAGAAAGCCATGAAATTTAATTCATTTCTGCAACTTAAATATATAATCAGTGACATATGGTAATACTAAATACAGGGGGAAATGTCATTGCTTAAGTCAAATTTCTGCATTCGGTCAAAACCCAATAGCTGTAACATCAAACTGTAGTTTCCATTGTACAGGAAATAAAGCATCATTTTTTCAAAGAATATAGACATGCAATTGCATGCCTATTACATTGCTTATATAGCTTTATTTTTAGCTCTCTCCATGTTGCTGTTACTAAAGGGCTAACAGAAGGGAAACTGTGGAGGGAGAAGAAACAAGGCAACACCCAGACTGGTAGAAAGGACAAAAGAGATGCCTGCACTATGATTATGTGTTCTTTCCCTGCAGTTTGTGGGTGATAAGCTATTGTGCCTGGCCTAGAGGCCCTGTGCATTCCCCCTCACTTCTGCGGACATGCCAGCGCTGAAGCAGTACTGAGGTGAGGCTGTGTTACTGTAAGGGCTGTAGAAATGCTTCTCACAGAGCAATTTGTCATCATGCAGCTTTTTTTCTCCTGCCCCATTGCTACCAAGACAGAGAAAGGAACTATTTGCTTGTTCCTTGTCAGTAGAAGGAGTAGGGGTTTATATCAAATTTGTGTGCAGCTGCAGGCAGACCTTGTATTTGCATGGTTTCAGCCTTAAAAGTGATGCTTGCAGACCTTTGTCTCTCCATCACTACCTTACAGAGGAGCAACTCAGGGACCTGACTGTTGTCATTGGAATTTATGCAGAAAGAGGACTGCTTTTTCTGGATTTATTTGGGATTTATTTATTTTTATTTATTTAATGGAAGCAGAGCATTGGTTTAAGGTCTGCCCAGCATTAACCCTTCTCCTTCTCTCTCCGTTAGTACAGCTCAGTAATGTACTGCCGCCCTGATTTGGTGGTCTCATTCCCTCGGTTAGTTCTGGGCATTCACTGCTTCCACACCACTGGCATTTCACTTTGTTTCTCCTTCGATTATTTGTCTGGGTTTCAGGCATGAGCCATAGTTCTCAGTGGTTTCTCTTCTTGCTCTCTAGCCATGAGTTTCATGTGTTGCTTCTGGTTTTTCTACACAAACCAAGAGTTTGTAGCTTTGACAGCTGATTTCTCCTGTCTTTGTCTATAGCATGGCCATGATCAGTTGCCCTGGTAAAAGCTGGTGACAGAGGCACCGTAATCAAACAGTGAGGACAGAGGTGTAGAATTTTATAATTACCTGAAAGATTCCAAATTTTTTTTCTCTCTCTCACCCCAGCAGTGTCTCTGGCTGGAGAGCATTTTGGCTGCTGTTTCTTCCCCTGAGGTCCATCTCCTCGTTGGTTTCTGCACACAGCCCCTTCCTCTTTTTCATAATTGACTCATTTGCTCCTCCAGCCTTGCACTTCATCCATCTTCCTACTTCCCCTCTCTGATCTACTCCTCATGTCCACTTCCTTCATTTTTGCTGCTGGAATGTGAAGCATCCCTCCAGAAAAATAGAACATCTCTGAACTTTTACCATCCCCCCGTATTCCCTCTTCCTTCACCTCTATCATCTCCTCACAGGTGGTGGGACAAATACTTGCTCTCATTCATGCGTAAAATTGGCATATTCACTTCTCTTTCTTTTTCACATGATTCTGTGATAATTCTGTACATTTCTCTGCTCCTCAGTGCTCGGCTCAGTTTGAGGAAAATGTTTCTGAGACTGTTGTGGTCTTCAGAGCACTGCAGAGCTCTGGGTGTCACTGTTGTATTTTTCCTCTGTGTCTCGTACTATGATGAATTGCTGCTATGTTTGCTTCTGCTCGAGATACGAAAGACAAAAGCTAAACTAGACAGAGCCATTGATGAGTACAGAGAAGTTCATGGATCCAAAGAGCATTCTCTGCCTAAGGGCATTGTTATATACAGAGATATTCTCAGTTATTATGTGGGGCTTTTTTTCTGCTTGCTGAAGAGATGCTGGGGAAGGGGATTTCTATCTGCTGTAATGGCACCTGGTTTGAGTAGCCTCCAGAGTGGTTCCCACAGCTTTATGGAGATTCTGCGTCTCAGTTTTTCAAGAACTGCAAAACACCTTTTGGGAGATAAACACTTTGGGAGCTAACTAGTTCTTTCCATAGACAATTCTGCAAGACTAGCATACCCTGGGCTTGTCAGAGTATCTTTGAAACCATGCATCAAATTAGACAGATTAAGGAAAAAAACAAATGCAGTTTATTCTAACTGAGGACATGATATGTAACTGCTCACAGAACTAGGAATTAAGTTACAGAAATTAAAAAAACAGAAAAAGGGGGGGAAAAGCCTTGATCAGCAGCTGCTTAAAACTTAACTTCATCACCCCAGTTTTTCATGCATCTGGATGTGATGCGTCAGTAGGAGGAGCCCACACTTACAACCTTTATGGGGCTGGTGCCTTCTTTTTGTCCCCATCCCTTTTTTTTTAATAGGTTTCTTAATTGGGCAGCTAGTGAGTACAGATTGTCTCTCAGAGGAAAGCCTGGCACTACTGTGCTCTATTTTCCTATGGCTAGATTTGAAAATACCAGTTTGTGTTCCTTTCATGCTGGCAAAAAAGCAAAGACAGCATTGCCAACTGTGCTTTTCCTGACCGGGCAGTTGGTTTTGATTGATGCTTTGCTTTTTGCATGTACGGAGGGAGGAAGTGTTCTCAGTAGGCTTGCTTTCCTCACGCTGTTGCTGAGCTCCCTGGCAAGCCAGTCTTCCTAACCCAGACAGATGTATTTGCTTGTTACAGAACTTCCCAGGTCACCTAAATTAAAGAGCAATGCACAGATACTGTATTAAATCAAGCAACTGCCTGCTTGTTCAGGTTAGACGTGATACATGAATGTGCTAGGAAATTATTTCAGCAGCAGAGTTCAGACTGTGCAACCCCCACCTCGAGCCACTGGCAGTTTTAGGAGGCTGCATTCCAGACATGAAGGCTCTTGTGGTGAAAATAGTGGACACTGCAATGAAGAAAGGGCAAAAACCTCAATAAAAAGAATCTGTTATGCAATCATGTGCTCTGATAACCACAGCTTTACCACATTCACGGGTCTCACACTTCCAAGAAATTGTCATGACATGGTACAGGGCGGGAATTTAAGTGTCTGAAAAGAGTATATTTTGGTAAAGTAGCTGTGGATAATGCTCTTAATTTTCACTTGCTGAATTTTCTCGTTGCTGGCTTCTGTTAAAGCATCCATAACTCAGGTTTACTTGACAGCATTACAGAAACAGACGCGGTTGATATCTTGGGAATCAAAGACGTGATTTTTTTTTTTTAAACCCACTGGCTTTCCTGTTTTATCCTACCCAGCCTAATGGAGGTTTGTTTGGTACAGCATATCCTCTGATGATAGTAACTTTCATGATGTGTAAGCAGAAGTTTATTTTCTAGCAAACTAAAAATGTTCCTCCTAAGGAAGTTTTCCCCATTTTCTTTTGTATAGCCTGAGATCTCAGTTTAAATTTCTGTTGTGCTTTTTCTTCTCTCTCTTTTTTTTTTACCAGCTCTGCTATCCAAAGGTTTCCTCTGTTGAAACCCTTCAACTGCTCAGTCAATTTACAACAAGCACTCTTACAGGCGGTAGTTCTACAAAAACTAAGAGAAAGCAAAGTAACTACCTACAATAATGAAGTTAAATGAAAATGTGTTTGTGAACTTTGACTGACTGAAAGGGTGCCAAATATTTTGCAAATACACACAAAAAGACAGGCCCCTGCTCTGATCTGCTTATAAATTAAAAGGAAAGTACATTGGCAAGAGCAGAAGAGATGATATGACAAGCTTTAAATAGTTTATAGGGAGCTGGAGGATTGTTGTTTATTTGGTGATGTTGGGAAAATATTTAATGTGCTTCGGTTAAACTCTGTATAGAAATGCATCTCCTCCCCCAGTTTTCTTTTCTAGTGGCTGTTTTGGAGATTAAAACCAGCAAGTTGAGAGTAGATGGAAAATGGAGAAACGTATTTCCAAATCGACAAAACCGCGAGTAAATCTTTATAGATACTTTTTATGTGACTCAGGCTTTCTAAAGTAATTATCGTAATATAAGAAAGGACCAGCACTCCACCATCTGCTTGCAGACGGCAAGCCAGGGGCACAGCTGATGGAAATTGAGATACCTCCTATCTGGTATGCATGTGCAGGAGGTTCCCAGGCGCTCCTGCCCCCACCTTGAGCTGCAGCGGAGGCTACTGGAGCACCCCATATTACCGTTTAGAGAGCTTCTCAAACAAACCTACAATTTCTTTAAAAAAAAAACCCAAACCAAACAGCAACCAAACAAGAATCCCTAAACTGGTTTATTGTTAGATTGGACTTGCTGAAGCTAGATGCAAACTGAGGTGCAATTGCTTTTCCTAGGCCATGGGCTTGTGGCAGGTTCCAGGTGCTGGTCTGGAAAGCTGAGACAGGTAAGTGAATATTTCCTTTATCTCTGTCTTCCAAGAATCTGGAAGCTGACCCTGGCAACTGGGAGACTTTTTGCTCCTTTCCTTGCCGGTTTACTTTGTCGGTGATATCTCTGCAGATAAGTGACCTTGCTGCATCCGGAGTTTGCATTCAAAGCAAAGACTAATTGTGAGGCACGTTTCAGTATAAACACGTTTCTCTTCCAAAGTAGGTTGTTTGTAAGGAAAAAGAAAAATATGTAAAGGAGTTTAAATGGCATAAGTTGTTTACTACATAAGGCATTAGAATTCCATTTAAAATCGAGGTGTCCTTAGCAGAAGGCATGATATAAAATTTCGGCCTGCAACCACACTGATTTGAGCAACAAATGCCCCTGAAGCCTTGCTGCCATCTTTTGATACTACAAGGGAAAAAATAGTTGTAAAATAACGAGATGATTCAGAAACTCCTGTCTTTCTTCCAGAGGTGACACAAAAAACTGAGCCGCTACTGAGATGGAGGCTTCAGGTCTGTGCAGTTTTAAGCTCTGTTGCAAACTGCGGCTGAAATGTTTAGCTGCCGAATACAGATTTCCAGGCTTAAATTGCCTCCTTCCTGTCCCGGGATGCCAGGGCTTTGCAGAGCCGAAATTGCAGAGTCCTTTCCCCCAGATCCTCTTACTGCAGCGCTCAAAGCCCTCCGCTCCGGGCACCCTTTTGCTGCTTTTTTTGTCAGCCTCTTCTGAGGGGAGTTTTGAGCCCCCCATCCCTCTCCGTCTTACCAGGATGATTTCACGACAAATCCTGGTTTGTACATTCCCTGCTCACACTTAGTAGAGGCAGAGGTACGTTTCATCCTACTTTCGTGTTCCTAGTCAGTGCAGCGGGGCAGGGCTAACAGTCCCCGGGGCGATGGACACGGAGCGTTTCGTGGGGTAGAGACACGAGGGGAGAGGAGACTTCTGTGGCACCCAGGACTTCCCCGGGACCCAGGCCCGAATGACTCCACTTTGTGCGAGGCTCCGCCGAGAGCACCGAGCTCTGGGACTTGCCATCGTAGCAGACGCCGATCCACTCCCGCCGCATCCCAGACCCTAGCCGCTGCAGACAAGGAGCGCAGGTGGCTCCGCTCCGGCACCGGGAGGGCGTTCCCGCTGCGGGGAGCCCTGCCGGAACAGCGGGTCTGACCGGGGCAGCCGTCCTGCAGCGCTCGCCGCTCGTACCGGACGCCGGGCCGGGCTGCCCGAGGGCGACTCGGCGCCCAGCGCGATTTGTGCCTCTGTCCTGAAGCCCCGGCTCTCTTGCCCTTGGCGCGGGTGGTTTCGGCAGGTGGGTGCCGACTCTTCCGCCGCGCCGAGCCCCTCACCAGCAGATGGAGCTGCGGGCGACCACCGCCGGGGTTACGGGACCCCGACGGAGAGCAACGGGTACCGCTCAGCCCAACCCCGTCAGCTTTCCGACGCCTGGCCGCGCAGTGGCACCGAAAGCCTGTCGGGGAGCCAGGGCTGGCCACGGTGCCGGCGAAGGGCCCATGTAGAGCACGTTACGCGTCCCGGAGCCCGCCGGCTGCTAGCGTGGGGGAGTGCAGGGCTTGTCCGGGAATCAGCTGCTGGTCGGAGAGGATGTCTGGTTCGGGTGGACTCTGCCTGAGGTGGGCCATGTCTCCCAGGATCCTCGGCAGCCACCGCTGATGCCGGGCCCGGTGCCACCAGCCTGCGCCTAGCGTCGAGAACCGCGGTCGCTTGCGCCTCTGCAAGGCGCCTAGCCCAAGCCATCCTGCCCCGGGCTGTCCCTCAGGCAGCGGCTGCGGGCAGGCCCCGAGCGTGTGACATCGTCGCTTCTATTGAACTGCATTGTCCGTCACACCGCCGATTGAGATGGTTCCCCATCGGGCGCTGCCGCCACCCCTCTCCTCTCCAAGCTGCGGGTTAGACACCGCTGGGATTACGTGCGCACGCCAGGACGATCCGGTGGCTCCGTACGGGGCGAGCTGAGCGGCCCGCAGTGGGGCTCCGAGCTGCCGGCGGCTCCCAGCCCCGTTGTGTCCGTCGGGTCCCGTAGAGCCGTCTGTGCTCACCCCCCGAGAGCGTCGCTCAGCACCGCGGGTCCCGGCTCGTCTCGGGGTGAGCTGTCGCCGCCGGGTAGTGCTTTTTTTTTCGGGTTGGTTGACTCCTTTTTCCCCCAGACAAGGCCGCTCCTTCTGCCTTACAGCCTCCGCCGTTTCTGAAGCCGGCAACAAGTTAGGGCCGTGCCTGGCGGCCGCCGCGCTCTCACCCCAATACCGAGCTCCCCGATATCTCAGCGTCCCGGTTTTGCGCGGTGCGGGAGGTCCCGAGGCGGAAAGCGGCCGCCGATAGGGGACGGAGCCGATTCAAAGTGAAAGCTCGGTGCTGGCGGGACTGCGGCGGGCCGGCGAGCCCCGAGCCGAGGGGGTTAAACCAGGAGCCTGCCCCTTACCTTCAAAAAGTTAAAAATGTCTGGAGCCTGCATCTCTTAAAGGGGCGGTGCTGGCTGCAAGGAGTCTTGGCACCGGCTGCGAGAAAGGCTGGTCAGGGGCGTGAGTTCCCCTCCACCAGCACCAAAACATTGCAAAAAAACGCAGAGCGCCCCACACTTTAGATAAAGACAATTAGCCACCAGCGAGCCCCTGCAGACAGCTAGTTAATTAGGGGTTTCCTGCTCTCCGGCATGCCCTGTCCCAGCTCCTGCCCCTCCGGGCTCCTAGCCCTGATGGCACCTGGGCTAGCTCTCATGGCCACCTTCTCGCTGCCCTCCCAGGCCGGGGACAGGAGAGCACTGCCGGTGGAGAAACCTCCAGGTGTGAAGGGAAGAACTCTCATTCTCCTTGATGTCAACACCAAGAGCCCTGTCAGGATAATCAGTGAAAATTTCCTCTCCCTGCAACTGGACCCCTCCATCATTCATGATGGCTGGCTCGATTTCTTAAGGTAAGGCAGGAGACCCTGGCGCCCTCCCCACGCTGCCTGCGGGGGTCCACGGCGGCCCCGCCGCCCAGCTCCGCCGGGCTCTGCGCTGCTGGCGGTGCTTGTTGTGACGGAGGGAGCGAGGCCATGGTTTCCATTAAGATGCACATGTTTGCAATGGAGAAAGCATTTCGGAGACTTATCAGTTACGACTGCAAAAATGTCGTGCTCCCCTCGCTCCAAAAACCGCTCCTCTGCAAAAAGCACAACACGGGCCGACGCAGTACAGGGAAAAAAATCGAAACAAACAAAAAAAACCCCAACCCCCCGAAACGTAAACCTCAGCAGCAGGAACGGGGCCGCCTGCCGAGCCGAGCCTTCCCCACGTCCCGGCTGGCGGAGAGCGGGGCGTCGGCCAGGTTTTCAGAGCCTTGCGCTCCCCGAACTTCCAGCCCTGCGCGGAGGGCAGAGGCGGGCTGCAGCTGCGCTGGGCTCTTACCGGCGGTGCGGAGCGGCCGCGGCCTGGAGGCTCCAATACGGCCAGAAAGCCCAATCCCTGCTTGGTAAGTCGGGGAGGGAGAGCGGGTCTCCGCCGCACGCCTGCTCCGAGGGTCCCTACGGCTGCCGCCTGAGCCCTCGGTGAAGGAGTGGGGCGAAGAGGCGGGAAGGCGCCGGCGAAGCGGAGCCCCGCTGGCTCCCGCTTCCCTCCCTATCCCGGCGGTTCAACACGGTCCCTCGGGGCGCTGAGCGCTTCTGCCTCCGAGACTCCGCTGCACTTGTCCAGGGATCGCCGGGGATAAGGAGGGAAAAAGCCAGATCCCACCGGCCTCCGGGCCACCACCGGTGGACGGCGCGGCTTCCCAGTTCCCGGGTTGCGCGCTCGGCCGGCACAGTGCTCCCGCAGCCGGGTGCCGCTGCGATGGTACCAGCGCCGGGCGGGGCAGCAGGGCCCGGGAGGGTAACGGCTGGTCCCTGACCCAGTGGCCGCCGGTCGTTGCCAGTACCGGGGCAGAGAGGGCCCGTCTGGGCCCGCGGCACCCTCAGCCCGCTCTCTGCTCTCCCCAGTTCCCGGCGGCTGGTGACCCTGGCGCGGGGCCTGGCTCCCGCATTCCTGCGCTTCGCGGGCAAGAGGACGGACTTTCTGCAGTTCCATAACGTGAAGAACCCAGCCAAGAGCCGCGGCGGGCCGGGCCCCGACTACTACCTAAAGAACTACGAGGACGGTGAGCTCCGGGGCGGGGCGCGGGTACGGCAGCGGGGGGCTGCGGGCGCCGGGTTGTCCTGGTCCGCCTGCCCTGCACTCCTTGCGCCCAGGCAGGGCCGTGTGTGCCGCGCCCGGACAGCGCTGCCGCCAGGCACCGGGCAGGGGAGACTCCGCCGTACCCTTTCCTTTCCGAGCGGGAGGCAGCTCGGCCGAGGCCGCCGCGCGTTGCCGGTGGATCCGCCGGATGCCGGCTCCCGGGAACAAAAGGCCGGCACTGGGAGCGGGATACTTTCGTATCCTCCCCTCCCCGGCCCTGCTGTGTCTTCCAGCTTCCTTCGCTCCCAAGCCCCGAGCGGGCAAGGCCGGCTGCAGAGGGTCCTTTGCCGCTGTTACGGGCGGAGACTGGGCACAGCAGCCCTGGGATGCCTGCACACGCACCGCTCGCGCCCCTCGCCCCTCTCAGAAAGACCTGCCTTTCCCCAAGGACCTCGCGGCGCCCCGCGTTTTTACACCCGCCCGGGGCTCCCCGCCGGGCTTCGTCGCGTCTGGGCCGCTCGGTCCCCTTCTGTCGGTGCCCGGCCAGGGCTCTTCTCCCTCGGACCACTCTGCCATCGTCGGTCTGTCAGAAAAGTCACCGCCGGACGGACGGCTTTCCGCTGCTCCCCTCTGCAGCTCTGTCCTCCTCTCCGGCCGTCCTTAGTTGCACAAAAGGTTTTCACCTTTTGCAGCCTTTAATTCACACAAAGAAACTTCGTAGAAAAGTTATGGCCAAGTCGCCGTCCTAAGGCATTTATTTCAAGAAGCAGAATACAGTGTCCATATACAAGAGTTTATTGATTTTTCTCTCTTGTTTAAAAAAAAATATTACTCAATGACTTAAAAATATTAGCTGAAGATATTTCCATAAGTAATTGGGAAGGCCAATTAATGCCAGACGTACTCCAGTGGGCAAGTCTATGGAACAGAGGAAGTTTTGCAGAGATCTAGTCAGCAGCACAGTGCTGAATGGAAAAACCAGATGCATTTGCCAGTTTTCTGATGGCCCTGGCTCCTGTCGTTCCCCCATATAACATCTGATCTCACCGAGGTGAATGTCCCTCTATTCCCACATGCAGGCAGGTGGGTAGGTTTGCGTGCTTCATCTTTTGCTTGGTCTTCTAGCTGGAGGAATCCCAGTGTTACTCCTTGTTTTTCTTCTCCTTGTAACAAATGTCAGGCAAAGGGTTGTTATAAGCTCTGCCTACTAAGATGCACTTAAGGAGAAAATGCTGAGCAAACCTGCCCCAACCACCCTGAAGAGAAGAAATTAAGTGTAATGCATGAAATTGAGGATGAGACTCTCACAAAACATTTATAGCAGCAAATTTTCCCACTCCAATATTTCAGCAAATTGCCGGGGAGAACTTACACTTATTAAATGTCTTCACAACAGCTTTCATGTTCTGGAAGGATTGAAAGCTTTGGTCTTTAGGGTTTTCTGTGTTTTTTGCTTGTTGCTTGTTTTTTTCTTTCCGTTTTCCTTGTGGCAGTAAATTTGAAATGTAGCAGCCCTTCAAAATGAAGCTTCTCATAGAAGTTGTAACCACAGGTCTTAACTTTTCATCACTTAAATATGGAACAGAACCATTGCAAATGTGGGTGAGGGAAGGAGGGGACACATGTGGTGTGTATCAGGCATCAGTGTAAATCAGAAAGGTGTGGTAAAAGGGATTTCCTGCCTGGAAGCAAAGCTTTCGTATTTGTTCTTAAGATGTGTGCAAACTCCAGGGCTAGAGTTGCTAGTAGCTCGCATCTTTTTCTGCTGAGACTGCACTGAGAGCTTCACTAGACAGATCCAGTTCTCCAAAATGAAATCCCGATGCTACTGCAATTCTCTGCTCTGCTATACTGTATCTGAGCAGCCATCTTTTCCTTTTTTAGCACTGGTCTGGTTTTTGTTCCCTCATCTGTGGCTTGCCTGGGACCTGCTTGGGATCAGGGTGTGCACAAACATACAGGCAGATGCCTTTGCTGCAAAGAACTTAGAGCCTGAGCAAACAGCACGGAAAAAAGATGGCAGTCAACACCTGAGCATGGGGGAAGCCAGCAACCATCCCATTAGGTACCTTTCCTCATCCCCAGGTTATCTGGGGTGGTTGGGGTTGTTTTTTGTGTCTGTGGGCTTTTGTGTGTCTGGCATCTATCTTCTGAAATTTTAGTGGCATGAGAGTGAGGGAGAAGCTGAAGGACTCAACTAGTTTAAAGTGTCAGAAAATAGTTAAAAGAGAAAATGAATTTCTAAGTCTTATGCATCACCTTAGTGATTTTTAATGGCAAGACAAGTGATAGCTTGGTTGTTTTCTGTTTTGAGTGTTTGTCTTTTTGCCTGTTCATCCCGTGGATGCATGCAGACTCGGGACCTGTGATTCCAGTGTCTGGGCTGTCTTTGCAGCCACACGGGTGTTTCCATGCCTTGAGGTCCCATATGGCCTGCACATACATGAGGAGGGAAGGGCATATCTTATGGTTTTTTTCAGCTGCAGCAACTCAGTAGAGTACAGGACTGAGAGGTGAAGGACATGTGTACAAGAGTACTCAGAGAACTGCAGCTAGTAGTAAGAAACTCTGTGAGTGGTGGTCATGTCATAGGCAGGTGCACTCCTCTGTATGCTCACAGGCCACCCCAATATGGCCATCTCAGGCATTCAGATGGGCAGCAGCAGCAGGAATAGAATGGCTTTGCAGCATCCTTCATGGATGCCCTGCCTTGTCACCATGCTTGCTTGGAGTTTGAATGGATCTTTCTGCAGGAATCTTTTTGCTGTACATCTCCTTCTGCCACCTTGTTGTCCTCCAGACCGGGTATTTCTCACTAACACCTTTGATAGATCTCTGTACTGCTTCACTTTCCTGATGATTGGACCTCCTTAGAGATTCACCCGACTCTTTCCCCTCCATTAAAAGTAATATTTATTTCCCTTTCAAACTGTTATATCCATGCATATTGTACTTTCTGAAAATTGCCTTTACCTGGACCTGCCCTTGGGGTCAACAGCTCATCTTTTTTCTCTCCTTTCCTCCACAGAGGGCATGGGTGCTATCTGAGAGTTATAGTAGATGCTTTAAGCTTGTATCTAAAATGTACTTAATTTTCCCTACGTACTTAATTTTCTTTACGCTTCAGGGTCATTCTTTATTGTACAAATTCTTCCTGGAAGCACAAATCTGGAAATATTGTGTAATACTAGGTGTTTACAGCATCTCCTAATTCCCTCAGCCTCACCCTGGTCCAGACCAGTCACGTTTGGGCAGTAATGGTAACAAAGTGGTGAGTGATCTGTGGTGGCTGCCTGTGATGCCCTCAAAGAGGGTGCCTGTGGCAGCTTGTTTCAGCACAGCACATAAAGCTGGCACAGCAGTTTCATCAGCTGGTGGCAGATTTGTCTGTACCTAGCAGAGTGACTTGTAAAAGCAATTGCCTGTGATGAATAGTTTAGGTGAGCTGTAGGGTATGCAGTCCCTAATGATGGTAGCATGGCTATATGTACCTCCTAAACTTTGCGAAATACCAGAAGGTCATCTTACTCATCTGTTGTATTAACACCTCTGTCTGTAGTGTATGTCAAGTGGCTGCCATCCCATGCAACCTCTACTTTTCATGGTCAGTCCCGGAGTCCACCCAATTCAGATGTGACATTGGTCAACCTGAGGTCTGTTAGAAACACAAAACCAGTTTACTGTATGTCAAGCTCTGTGGTACCAGGAGGCAAGGCTGTGCCAGAGACTTCTTGACATTTCATGATCAAGAGGTGTAACAGTTTTAGCCTGAGAGACTTTTATCTATCTCCCTTAAATGATGTGTCTCTTTATGTGCCTTGCTGAGTTTGTTTTTATTCATCAGCTATGCTGAGAGCTGTGCTTTGTTATCTGGAGATGTTTTTCTCCTGCCATAGGCACATGTCTGATCCTTGGGTGAGTAGCAAGATGTCTCATGCCTAGTCTATGTAGTAGATGTGCTTCTCCTTTTGCTGTTGGATTGTCTACCAAGCAATCTGTTTGGCCTCTCCTTCCAACTACTGCACGTGTGCCAAAGATCCATTGGGCCAAAGCAATGGGACAATGGGTCTCCAGGAAAACAGGCTTGAGCAGCTCCTTTTTGGAGCAAATGCATAGGGCTACTTGTTTGCTCAGGCTATAGCTGCTGGTACAAAACCTCTTCTGAAGTTTGGTTTGCTAAAACCTGACTTGTGCAGTTCTGGAGCTTGGTGTTGGAGTATTATACGTGATATGGAGACCTGGTGTTGGTTCAACAAGGCTTGATGCTGGTGCTGTCTCAGTGCCTGAGCCTAGAGCCTATTTTGAAAGCTCCCTGCTGGTGCTATAGCATGAGTTTCGTGGGCTAATGTGAAACCTTCTCATCTAAAGGGCAGTCTTCACCTCTCACCTCAAAGCCACACAGGCCAGCTTTGGACAACCTGTGACGGCATAAACATTGTTTAGCATTACCCCTTGCGCATGTGTGCTGTGAAGGAAACTTGAGGGGAAAAGAAGTTACTCTTAGCTGGAGTTCTTCAAGATGTGTTGGCCTAAAGGCATGGTTTCTCCATCCTGTGACTCAGGCTTTGTGTGGCTTATTGGGATTGTGTGGCTAGGAGGAGACAAAAGGACATTTACCACACACAGCCAGTATGGCCCTTTGTGGATTATGGGGAGGAGAGGGGAAGGGGAGCACATAAGCATGCTGTAGGTAGTGCGTCAGAAAAGTTTCTAAGTTGAAGTGCATATGGACAATACATTTAAAAAGTACTCTCTTAATTACTGGTAAGTTACTTCCTTCTATTTTATCTCCTTTTTTGGAGAGAATACTGGGCATGTGGAAAAATGGCCAATTACCACAAAAAACCTGGAAAAAGACATGTTTCTTATGCCTTCCATACTAGTCAGGAGATTTTGCCCTATAACGTGAGAAACCTCAAATTATGCTGTGTACTCCTGGCATAGGTTTTCTGGGTGTCCTTTCATTTTGGGATTCATTCCTTCAGATGCCTTCAGTTACCTGGCCCTGCATCTGAACCTCAGGTTTTGTGCAGCAATGGGAATATCATTTCACTCTTGCTCAAGTCTGTATTGCACAGGATGTTTCTAGGATGCTGTCCTTTTAGAGCATGTGCGAGGGTCCTCAGTTGAGTGGAAAGGAAGATAATAAACTGCAAAAGGACTTGAGGATTCCTTTATCTGTTTGAGTGACTGCACAGGGGCTGACTCCAGCCAGGACTGCTGCTCCCACCGTTCTGCCCCTTCTGGCATGTTCCTGCCCTCTTCCTATGCCTGGAGGCTGAGTTTACATGGTGAGTCTGTTCAGGGGATTCAGCTGGTCAAAACCTAATAGTGAAGCAGTGATGGCACTTCAGCTTGTTCAGGTGCCTGAACCATTTAATGGTATATGACTATGGAGGCATAGAGGACAGTGCTGGGAAAAGAAAGCCTGCAATGAAAGGTGGGACTTCAGCAGCTTCAGCTCAGTCAGATTAAATCCTACAAAACTGTGTCCTGAAGTTAGTAAAGCTCATCACTTCATTCTCTGCGAACAAAAGTGTTGGTTCCCATGCCTTCTTCTTGCTCTGTGCTGTGTCCTGCTGCTGCTTCCCTTATTTTGGCTCTGGCATGTTTTTGATCCTCTGCTAAGCCAGCAGAAAACTAATTCGAAGGTGAAAAAAAGAGGTTCTTCTATGAATTTAGCGAGCAGGATCATGAGGGCCATCATGGGGTACAAGCATATCAGAGCCCGAGCGAGGAAGGGCTATTGCGGTGTAGCTAGGATGACCCCTTTGGCTCTGCCAGCTCTTAAAACTTTGCTCCAGGTGTTTCTGAATGAAGAACCATTCTGTTGTCTTGGTAAAAATGAACAAACAAGTTTTTCTCTACTCAAGGAATCACCTTCTGGTTTTGGTTACCCAGAACTCTTTTTTTTTGTCTGCCTAAGCATCTCTCAACAGTTTAGGCATCTGTCCATTCAGACCTTGCAGAGGAAACAGCTGGGTTTTTCCCGCCTTTACTGTTTGGGCAGACTACAGTATTTCATACATTGCAAGGGCTCAGTCCCTAAGGCCTGGGGCTGCTCCATGCCTTGGCATGATCTATGAGACAGCCTCCTGCTTTCTAGTTCCCAGAGACCATGACTGCAGGGAAGGAGCTGCAACCTGCTCTGCTGGGCAGGGATTTCTGTGTAAGGAGCACCAGTGCTTAGTTGTTTCCTCAGAAATTTGAAAACAAAAAGGCTGTAGAAATCACCTTAGACAAGGAAAGGGACATGCTGCCTGTTTTGGAGATACTTGGACAGATTGTCTATTTATCTTCACTTTTTAAGTTTCAAACTGTTTTGCTAGAATCGCATATGAAAATTGCTTTAATAACTGCAGGAAATGGTGCTGTCAAACAATTAGATCCTGATTTGATAGCTATTTGCTGGTACATGTCTGGCTTCTATGGTTATATGTTTGATTGTTTATAATAAGCATCCTAAATTCTCAAAAAAAATTATACATTTTCGCTAGTTCCACACTTCTTTCTGTGCTACATCTTATGAATTTGAAGTGGTTAATGAAAAGTTACGTGCATGGATGAAATGCATGTCACTTTTTGTATACAGCTATGGGTTTTAAATTAGCTGTTGCCATTTGGGGAAGATGTTGAATTTATTATGGATTGGTCTCTGTACACTGAAGGAAGTAAAAAATGAATTCAATGTTAAGACTATTAGAAAAGGCAAAACTCAATGGGAACTTTCTTATTCTATAAGTGAACTAGGTGATGACATACTAGTCCTTGTAAAGAATATATATGTGTGGAATAGGGTGATGCAAGTTACCAAAGTCACAGCTTTCAGTCACAGATTAGGGTTTTTTTTCAATTTGGAAAAAATGACTGAGAATGCAGTAATTGCTGTGAACTCAGTGGCCCACAGAGAAGACAATTTGGGAATGATTATTTCCTTGTTTTCATGACACAAGAAATAGGGAGTATCCAGTGGAATTATTGTACATACAACAAACATGATTTTTTTTTTTGATATAGTGGGAAATAACTTGTAGAACCTCAATGTCAGGGATTTTTTCCCAGTTAAAGGAAAGAAGTTATACTAATGCGTCAGAAATTTTCCCTTTGAGGACAGACATGTGGAGGATGCACTGTCTGGCTTGAGAAATCTTCAAGCTTCTAAATAAAAGTTGTGTTCCCAATTTCAGTTAGTCACTGGTCGTTTTGTAATAATTTCAGTGGATAAATCTGTGTTTTAAAGCATTCCTGCAATTCATAAGAATTTTGCCTAGTGACCCATTAAACATCTGTTTAACTTCTGCACTGACACCATTTTCCAGTATCATATCTCTCTGCCCTGTCTATATAAACCTGTGCCTATGACCTCCTCCTCCCACCTCTCAGCTGATAAGCTGCAATAACTCCTGTCTGCTCCATGACTCCAGTGACTTCTGGAAGGGAATTGCAGATGGTGGCATGAGCCATGGGACAGGCACTTCCACACAGGCCATGCTGATGCTGTGTGAGTTCCCGTGTGCAGAAGCTCACTCTGTGGGTCAGGGAAGCTCCTTCTTGCAGGCAGCTGGGACGTGTCTTTGTGTGCTGTGTGTCATCTGGGAGGTTTCACAGCTTGGAAGCTCTCTGGCCTGATACTGGTATAGTGGGAAATAATTAGTGGAATCACTTGGTGCAGGTGACTCACAGAATCACAGAGTAACAGGTTGGAAGGAACCTCAACGATTGTCTGGTCCAACCTTTCTTGGGAGAAGCACAGTCTGGATAGGTATGGCCCAGCACATAACCATCTGAGTCTTGGAAGTGTCCAGTGTTGGGAAATCCAACACTCCTCTGGGGAGATTATTCCAATGACTGACTGTCCATACAAAAAATTTTCCTCTTGTGTCCAATCAGTATCTTTCCAGGAGTAGCTTGTATCCATTGCCCCTCATCTGTTCCATATGAGTCCTTGTAAAAATGGAGTCTCTATCTTCTTTGTAGCCACCCTTTAAACACTGGAACATGGTGATAAGATTTCCTCTGAGCCATCTTTTCTCAAGACTGGACAAATCCAGTTCTCTCAGCATATAGCAGGCTTCCCAGTCCTTTGATCATCTTTATTACCCTTCTCACAATCCTCTCCTGCCTTTCTGTACGTTTTTTGTATGCTAGGTACCAAAACTGAACACAGTATTCCAGGTGTGGCCTTACGAGCACGGAGTGGGATAATGACTTCTTTATTTCTGCTGATGACCCCCTTGCTTTGCTGATCACAGCACACTGTTCACTCATATTGAGCTTGTTGTCCGCCAGGACTCCCAGGTCCCTTTGCACATAGCTGCTATCCAGCCAGGTAGATTCCAGCCTGTGCTGCACTCCTGGATTGAGTTTTCACAGGTGCAAGACCTTACAGTTGTCTGTGTTAAACTTCATCAGGTTCTTGTTAGCCCACTCTTTCAGCCTTTCCAGGTCTTTCTTCAGGGTGGCTCTCTCTTCCAAAGTGTACCGTTACCCACTCAGTTTGGTATTGTCAGCAAACTTCATCAGGGTACACTTGATCCCACCACCCAGAGCTTAGCTAGTCCTGGGATGGGATTGCTGTGTTTGTGTTGCTTCTGAGATGTGTTTTCTAACCTGTTCTTCAAAATTTAATTTGGTAGATTCGGTGCCCTACATAGATGGCACATGCGTAAGCTTTGAAGGCACGCAGGTCCCAAGGTGGGACAGAGAAATGTGCAGGCACTCAGAAACAAATCAGTCTTTGCAGAGCAGTATCCTCCATCCAGGGTTCGCAGCCTGGTGAGGGCAGAGCCCCTGCGGCAGCTCCGCGCCGCAGCCTCTGTCGGAGGGGCTGGAGGCCGAGACTGGCTCCAGGGCGGGACCACGCTTTCCTCCGCGCGGGCTCTGCCGGGCTTTTCCCTCTGAGCGCCGCTGGGTCTCGCCAGCCGCAGCTCACCTGACCGCCACACGGGTGTGCTCCCACCATACCGCACGGCGGCTGCCGGGCCCGGCGCCGCGGGACCCGCACTGCCTCTGTCGCCCTCTCCGGGCCGTCCTGGAGCGCTCTGCAGCCGGGGGGTCCGCCCGGGAGGGTCTGTCGGGAAGCTCTGCCCGGAAGGTCTGCCCGGCCGGGCCGGGTCGTGCCGCTGCAGTGGCGGGAGGCTGAGCTGGCCAGGGTACTAGCCCGGCCTGGCTCCACTCGGGACAGGGCTCCTGCTCTGCCTTCTTTGGAAACCATTTGGCATCCGCTGGGGCTCCCACATCTGGAGTTCTTCTTTCGCACTTCTGGCAAGAGCTGCTCCGGTCCGAGTTTTTCTGGGTAGTTTAGTTCTTTCCTTTTTAAAAAAAATTTTAAAATTTATTTTTTTTTTAAGTAACGATGTTCAGGAAGACTGTGAGGGTCCTTCCCCTGGGGTACTCTCCTTGTGTTCCTTGTGTCTTTCTCTTTTCTGTCTCATCATAGAATTGTTTAGGTTGGAGAAGACCTTTAAGATCATCAAGTTCAACCATTAACCTACCACTGCCAAGTTCACTACTAAACCATGTCCCTCAGCACCACATCTACATGTCTTTTAAATACCTTCAGGAATCATGACTCCAGCACTTCCCTGGGCAGCCTGTTCCAATGCTTGACAGCCCTTTTGGGGAATAACTTTTTCCTAATGTCAAATCTAAACCTCCCCTGGTGCAACTTGAGGCTGTTTTCTCATCCTGTCATTTGTTTCTTGGGAGAAAAGATCAACACCTGCCTCGCTGCAACCTCCTTTCAGGTAGTAACCTCCTTTCATCCATTAAGATCTAAAGGCTGTGGGCTCCTTGCCGGCTGTTTCCCCTGGATTGCTCTTGTTGTGATTCCTCTGAGTCTCCAGAAGCTGTGGCCTGCCACCCTTCCTTCCTCAGTGTTGCTGGCTCAGAAAAGTGATGTGGAGGTGCCCTTGCCTCCTCCCCTTCACCAAGTACAGCCTTGTAACGTCTAGATGACCAGGCACAGAGTTCTTTGGGAAGCTGCATATCCCAGACATCTGCTCACTGTTTGAGATGGAGCTAGTAATGAGTGTGGGGTCCACCTCCATTTTTAGGTCTTAGGCAAGTTTCTTAGGTACTTTGTCAATCAGAGAAGCCAGAATCTTGCACGTCTTGCCTCTACTTCCTGAATGTCTGCATTGGCAGCTCTCTGAGAACCCCATGAAGATCACTGCCAGAGAGTGCTCCCACTTTCTGTGTTCTGGGTGCCTTCTTCTGGATTCTTTCAGGGATTTCCCTGAATGTGATTTGAGTTCCTTATTGAAGCAGCTCCATCAATTGAGGACAGGAATCCGAACACTGCTTCTGCTCCTTGTTCTTGGGCTTGGTCTCCTGTGCTTGCCCTTTGTCCCCAGATCCTGCTGACGTGCACACAGGGCCATCCCTTGCCCAGACATGTGTTTGCTGTGATCTGTTGTCCCTGGAGGTGGAGGTAGGGAGGACGCAAAGGACCTGCTGCCACGTCCCCTTGCAATCTCCAAGATGCTGTCCTAGTCCTTGAGTAGGAGGTCAGGAAGCCTAGCCCCAGGCCAGTGGTTCCTCCACATTGGCCTTGGTTTGGGTTTTAGGAGTCCTCCATCACTTTTAGGAAACAGTTATTTTGAATCTGGACTCCCTCATAGCAGTCTGAAGAGAATTGGAGACAGTGTATTGACCATCTAGTTTCAAACCTCTCTGCCTCTCAGTCTTCTCCTCCTTTAGGGCCTCCTGGATCTATTTTGGTCTATTTTGCCTTGGGGATGGGGGGTACACAACTGTTGCATTCCGTTCTTGTGAAAAGGAAATCCATCACCCAGGACGGTGAATGACACTTCATGAGCTTCAGCTGACACCAGTAGCTGCAGGAATAGCCTTTCTGCTGTGGGAGAGCAATAAGGTTGTGTTTCTCAGTCTTCAGTTCTACAAGTATCTCACGCAAGAGGGATTCAGGACTGTATCATTCATTAGTTGGGCAGAGTTTGGGTAGGCCCAAATCTTACTCAGTGTCTACTGAAGAGATTGTGCACCAAAAGCATATGCTTGAGATGTATATGCTCATTATCTGCAGAGGAACATTATTCATTCCTCTTGCTCCATCTTCTCTCTCTACGTTGAAGCTCCTGTGATGTATGTGGAAATTTTGACCTATATTTTCATGCTGGCTCGATGCTGCCCTATCTCCACTCTTGAGCATGGTGACTGTGGGTAGAGGAGAGAACTCATGTCCCTAACTGCAGACCACAGATGCTTTAATGGCATTACTGTTCTGAGTAGTCTTTTTTAGGCAGGTCTTGAAGAAGCTGTGTTAATCCAGAACATGCATCAAAGAGATAAGTAGAGCACAGCCTGAGCAAGACAAGTATAGTGACTCTAGGATGGGGCTGAGAGACAGGAAGATGATATGGTTTCCAGTCCTCCACCCTACCTTTGGAGGAGGTTCCCTGCCATCCCAAGGCATATCAGAACTTTGAACCTAGGTTTGCTAAACCTGAGATTTAACACCCTGAAAGACAGGAGAATGGCTTTTGTAAACAACTTTGGTGTTCTTTGATGTGCTAACAATAATGGAGCTGGACAGTATGTGGAGCAAGACATGACTGTCCTCTGGCAATAACCTCCTTCAGAAACTTCTAGCTAGATGGGAATTAAACCAAGCTGGAGAGCGTATGTGGACAAAGACACAACTCTTCTCTGACAATAAGCTCCTTCAGAAACTTCTAGCTGGATGGGAATTAAACCAAGCCAAGCACAACCTTGTGATGCAAAGGGTGACCTCATGCAATGTGGTGGAAGTACTCCAACTTCCATCCTGCCTTATCAGTTCTGGCTGCTTAAGGTTTTGTAAGAGTTAGACATAGCATATGGTGCCTGTGGATCTGAGCACGTTACAGAGTTTATTAAATTTGGAAAGGGACCTTGCAAGGACTAGTTTGCACCACTCCCTTCCTGTTCAGACTGGACATATCTTATTGACTCTTGTTCTGCCCTGCTACCCCCACCTTTCCATTTCCCCAGCAGGTGAGTAGTTCTAGGTGAGGGAATATCATATTCTTATTTCACAATATGACTTGTAAAATGCTTACGTGAAGAGAAAAAAAAAATTGCTAAATAATCCTCCTGCCTCCTGAATTGAAAGTCAGAAGTTATAAGGGTACAGACGCATGTTCAAAGAATCATAAGCCATGCTGACCTAACAGTAGCTGTGATAGCTTCAGTAAGGATAAACAAGGTGAGAATAAGCCTTCTTCATCACCTCTTTGACAGGCAAGGGTAAATGGAAGCCAGAGGTCACCAGAATGGGATTTAGTCTTTTCTCATTATTTAGCATCAAACGTACCAGTAACAGGGGCATAATATAAATGTTGGGAGACTTTTGCACTTTCCCGCAAGGGACAGGTCATCATTGTAAGAAATAAGCTGCTAGGCAGGTAAAGGATGGAAAGGGCAATAGGTTGGGTGAGCATATTGAAGTCAGCGACTTGAGCTTTCTGTGGAAGAAAAGAAGACTTGAGCAGAGTGGGTTCATTGGATAGGTGGATCCAAGGGGTTTAGACTCTTTTTTTTTGGGTTCCTCGTGCTGAGTGATGGTTGTGTGGCTGTCATGTTGGCTGATGCTGTTCCAAAAGTCTGGTGAAAATGAAAGCTGAGGTTTGGCCATGTCCCTTTTTTCTTTCCCTTTTGCTGTAGACATTGTTCGCAGCGACATTGCCCTGGATAAGCAGAAAGGCTGTAAGATCGCCCAGCATCCTGACATAATGTTGGAGCTACAGAGGGAAAAGGCAGCTCAGATGCACTTGGTTTTATTAAAGGAGCAGTTTTCAAACACATACAGCAACCTCACATTAACAGGTAAGGCTGCAAGACCAGCTCGGAGCCAGGACCTGAGGCTAGTTCTTGCTAACTCGCAGGTGTGTTAAAGCCCTTGGGTGCTTCAGCTCTTTGTGAATTAGCATCTCTCTGTCTGCCTCTGTTTCCTGCCAAGATTACTGGGTCCTGGGAAGGAAAAGGACCTGCAGGAACCTGTGGTGGACTCATAAGGCCTCTGTGGCTGACACCCATAGAGACACTCCAGATTTGGTGCCCCTGAACGGAACGTTTTCTGCAGTCTGACCTAAGCAGAATACCACGGCATGTGAAGTGCTGGCGAAATCTCCCTGCTAACTGTTCACGTTGATGGGGCTGCAGCAATTACTAAATTTGGAGTCCTTTAAGCTGCAGCTGATTTTTTTTCTTTCCAGAGCATGCACTTTGTATGAACCCAGTAAATATTAAAGAGCAAATATAAGGGGATAATGGCCTAGACAGAGATGAGAGGATACTCTTTTTCTGGTAACTGTTTGTATTATCCAGGGAACAGAATCTCAAAGGATGGAGGAGACTGCCACATTTTGGATACACATTTAATGGTGCTTGTAAAGGACTGATGTCTTCAGGCAGTGAGTGGGCAGAAGGATGGGATCTCAGCAGCCAGCAGTGTCCTTTAATAGCTATTCTCCTTATCACTACAGCTGGATGAGCCACAGACGATGGGAAGGAGGAAGAGACTAATAAATCAAACAAGATCCTCTTCTCTTTTCTGTGAAAGGCAGAGAGGCATCTGATTTTTATGGGAGGGAGAGCCCCATGCTGGGAGGAGATGGCAAACCTCGTGGTAGCCTTCCTGTACTTCCTGTACTGCTGGGCAAGGAGAAGCAAGCAGGTCCCACACAACCTCTCCCCCTCTGCTGCTATCCCTAATTTGATGTCCAGCCACTGCCTTGAAGCCAGCCTGGGTCTGCATCCTCCTCACCAGTGCAGCAGTGAGCTCTGGCTCTGCCGGGGATGTTGGCTGTGCTGGACCTCTCAGGGACCCCACAGAGGTGGAATGGTAATACCAGAGGTAGCAGAAGGCTTAGCCCAGGGGACTGATGGGCATCAGGGCCGTGAGTGTGGCTGAATCACATCATTGCTGAAAGCCCAGCATTTAAATGGGATCCTCAGAGCCGTTTCTCATTCTCTGTAACGTAATCCACTTGGCTGTTTATTCCCAGTACAACTGCTGGAATCAACATTGTCAGCTTTTCCCTTGACAACTTGCTTACTTTCCACTAAACAAACTTCCCTCGAGAAGAGAAGCTGCTCTCTCCTGTCCTCCTTTCCTCACTGCTTCAAAAGCTCTCTGGCATTGCTCACATTTTTTACAGAACCTGCAGAGCAGAGGTGCTACGTGGTTATCAGCTCAGCTCTTAGCCTTTCCAAGTGTGTTTACAGGATAGTTCAGAAGGTTTTAGCTCTAAGTCCCCAGTGGGAAAAGACCAATTTCACTGGAATATTACCCAAAGAACTATTTTAATGTCCTTTAACTCCCTTTGGATGTGAGCAGAGCAACTTCATAATTGTTATGAAGTTTAATCTTTTATTTCATAGACATAGTCTGAGAACATGGACTCTAGACAGCTAAGCATAATATTTAACTGGAACTCTACTAACTTGTGTAAATATTTCCCTTCTCTGTGATGGATCTGGTGTTTGGGGTGGGCAGAGGGGGTTGTACATCTGTTGCAGAAGGGCATTCCTTACCTTCAAAATTCAATCAGCCAGAGTTTGCTTGAGGACTTCTTTTTGTTCTGCACAGTTGTTTTGTACCGGCCTGTAGGGAGTCCTCAGGTCATGAGGCAAGGTGCAGGAGCCAGTCCAGACCTGCTTTAAGGAGGAACAGCAAAGGACTAAATTTGCAGGGATGGAATATCTAAGGGATCTCTGAGAACAGAGTGTCTTGCTGGAGGTTTGTGTCCAGGAGTCCCTTGGCCTCATACAGTGCATGTACTGTGGATGATCCTCAGTACTCAGTGTCCAGCCTAGATGGGAGGAATATTCAACCCCATGCCTCTGTGTAAGAGGGGCTCCTACTACTTCATTGTACCAAAGAAGTGCAAATAGAGTATCTTGCCCAAAGTCATGTGAGAATAAAGGTGCTTCATGATGGGATAGCTACTCTAGGAGAGCTTGGGAGTAGGAATACCACTGTAACGGATTTTTATTCCTGTGCTGCTACCATTGTAATGTTTTGGATAAAAAGTGCCCTTCTCTTCCTCTTCTTCCAAGATGACATAGTTGTATGAACAACTTGAAAGACTGTAGACTGAGCGTCCCACACTGTCTACAAGTGTGGGCAAGTGATATTGCCATCAAACTTCCATATAATATTTTCATGGCTTTAAGAATGAAAGCTCTTAGAGTGGAAGGAGTGTGATTGAGAGTCCCTGTGGCAGCAATGTAAATCGAGGGCTTTTTCAAATCTATTCACCAGTTGTGCATGGTTCCTAGGGTGCTCCGTATCTCAGCAGTCAGGCAGGGTTGTGGTTTTGCACTGTGATTTAAGCTGCTCCCAGCAGCAAGTACCTCCAAGCTAAAAGGGTGTCTTAAAATGAAATGTGGGGGGTTTTGTGCTAAGACACAACTGAGACTGAGTGAAACCAGGCAGCCTTTCTGGCTCTTGTTCCTTCAGGAACATGTTAGACTTTGGCTTAGGCCTGTTCGGTTTCTGTAGGCAAGTATGAGCTTTCCCCAGCTCCTGTCTGCAGGCTTTCTCTTACATCTTGCATTTGCTTTCTGTATGTGATCTTTCTAGGCTTACTGAGCCTCCCTCACTGAGATGAGTGATAGTGTTTGATCTGTGACAGTACTATTTAAATACTGTATAACAATTTGAGGCTTATTAATTTTTGCTGCTTTCCCCTTGGTACTCAGAGATATGTCTTGATTCACAGATCAGCATCCCTGATGCTCTCAGGTGACCCCGTGGAAGAGCAGGGGGGGAATGCACAGCATCACCTGCTTGGCTCTGGGAAATGGCTGTCTCAGCTCAGCCCATGGTGGGATAAGGGGGGGGAAGAGGACCCTTTCACTAGAAACACTTCTCAGCTGCTTTCCAGTCAGTTTACATGGAGCAAGCAGGGATTATTTATGGCTTGTATCAGATGGAGTTGAAGTTGCAATCATCACAGCAGGCTCTCCTCCTTTGCAGCCCTCAAGAGAAATGTCCAGGTGACAGTAAGGTGATGTTTGAACCCTGGAGCTGAGGGGTCAATGTGCATCATTAGACTGGCAGCTGGTGAGGTGTGAGGAGCTGCTCGGGGCAGTGGAGACAGAACAGTGCACATAGGTTTTAGGGAGTGAGCTTGTGGGGAGTGGGACGGCAGCAGGCAGAGCTTTAATAGATTAAAGCTGAATCCTTCCATCTGTGGTGCCAGTTTGGGCTGAGTTAGTGAACTGCATTTGTATGTTAAGAGACTGGATATCCACAGGTTTCTGTGCTGTTATTAAGTAGATCCTGTTAAGCCCAATGGAAGAGGGAATTGCTAGGGTCAATAGACATATGTGAAAAACTGTCCCCTCCTACATTACATGACGTGTTAAGTGTAACTGAACTTCCCAAGATACAAGTATGAACCATAAATTTCCCTCTAAGAGTTCTCATCCTGAGGAAACAAAACTGTACCCCACTTCTCATTCTGAATAGTGGAGAAATGTCTGTCTCTTCTTTCTGCTCTACCTTTCTGCTCTGCCAGAAGCTACAATGCAGATCACTGCATCGAGAGACCACAGAATGACAGAATGTTAGGGGTTGGAAGGGACCTCAAAAGATCATATAGTCCAACCCCCTTGCCAGAGCAGGATTCCCTAGAGTAGGTCACACAGGAATAGCATAGCAAAGGCCTTCAGAACAATAAGCCTGCAGTCTAAACTATTATTTTACCTTTTCTTCCTCATTCTGCACCTGGAAAAGTCACTGTTTTATGTTTTATCCATTTGGACTTGGAAGACTTTTCTCATTTGAAGAAGTTGGTGCTTGCTAGAAGTTTCTCAAGGAGCCTCCAGCCTGTCCTACCACACCACATCTGCACTGAAAAGCCAGTGAGGAGGCTGTGTGGTGAGAACTTTCCATCCTGTCACATTATGTGATGCAGCCCCTAAAAGCAGAACAGGGGAGAACCTCCCAAAGGGTGCATAATGCTCCCAGTTGGCCCTCTGTGGTCTCACTATGCTGACAGTGTTAGCAGAGGGTCTCTTCTAGCTGCACGGAGAGAGACTTGAGGGAATTAAAATCAGGTGGGAGCTGCTATAGAGTGCATTTCACTGTCTGTGTCCAGCATCACAATCAGGTGGTTTACATTGGCATCTCATTAACTCTGTTAAGGTCATTAGATAAGTTAAAACTCCACCATAAGAGCAGTTGTGAGCTCTGTGAGGCTTTCATTGGAGACATTTACTTCTAGGGATATCAACAGCCAGGAAGAGACCCTCTTTATCCAGAGTAAGTGGTATGGATGTGAGGTGGTAGTGATAGAAGGCACGCATCAGCTTTGGAGATGCATGGTGGTGGAACGAGTAGAGCAGAGCAGAGTGTGGGGAAGCAGAGTAAGCATCTGGCTGTTGCAGAGCAACCATGTGTGGGGTGGCACAGAGTGGGGATGAGAGCAGTGTGTCTGCATGAAGAGCTTGCAAGTGAGAAGCTGCCCTACCGAAATGTATTTTTCTTCTTTACTCCGCCTCCCAAACACAGCAAGAGCCACAGTTGTGCTTGTTCCTTGGCAGGGAATCACAGGGTTCAGGTCAAGCACCTGTGACATTTTGTTTCCTGCACTTGTGAACCTCCCCTTGTGGTTTTGTGATTCTCGCTAAATATTGTGGCTCTGGGAGGTGGTGGTCTTGGGAGCAGGACATATCTGCGGAGCCTGGGACCTGTCCCATGGGGTGCTGGATCTGCAGGTGCCTGTGATGCAGAGGCTGCCCTTGTGAGGGGGGAGTGTCTGGGCAGAGATCAAGATGTGGGACTCGGTGTGCTGTTGGTGCTTGTGCTGCTGGGTAGTAAGGCTGTTCTGCTTGGTTTTGCTGGTTTTCCCAGATACGTGGTTTTAACTCCAATTATGGCTAAAACAATGGGGCTGCGGGGGTTGGGGGGTGTGGGTGTGTGCTACCTTGTGATGTGGGACCTTGGAGGGTTGTTGCAGAGGTAAATGCAGCTTTCTTGCCTTTTTGGCAGCTTGTTTGGGATCAGCAGGCTAAACATTCTGTGGTCTGCACAGCAGTAACACACATTATATCTGGGTGCTGCACTGGGGCTAGTTGCACTGCACTTACTCTCCATTGTTCCTTCAAGGAGAGTGCTCTCTGGGGCTGTGATAGGCCTGTGAGTGGCTTTTGGATCAGGCTCTCTGCCCTTCTGTCTATCACAGACTTTTATATTCTACACATTATCCACAGCATTGGACAAAAAAGGACCTCAAGAGGGCATCTTCTAGCCTTTTCTGTGACAAATCAGCTGTACCTGGTCTCCACTTGTGAAAAGGTGTATAAGGAAAGGCAATATCTTTTAGGTGACCAGCTCATACAGTTGGAAAAACAGACAAACTTTGGGGGTCTTGAACCCTTTATGGGGATTGAAGAAGAAAAAGCAGTATTCAAAGCTAAATACACACTGAAAATAATTTCCTTGAGTTTGTTTCCTAGATTAGCATAACTAAGGTACTGGAGGACAAATCGTGTTGACAAGGGGAAGACAGTAATGTCATTGAGTCCTAGGGGAAAGAGAGAGGGAGAGAGAGTTGCTATGAAAAACTGGGGAATTTCCTGGGAGGAAGGGACCAGAAAAACTGTTATATATTAGTAAAACAACATCTGTACTGAGCCAGTAGTTAGTGACCAGCAGTTGCGAGGTCCCTTTTGAGGATGGTTTGCTGGTGCCTTCTGAGACCTCAGGATCAGAGCTGAGGGGTCGGTGCTGGAAAAATAAACTGTGGAAAACAGTCTCTTGTAACTGAATACCTTTGTGCCATTATCAGTTATATATATATCTGAGCTCATTCTGAAGCGAAGTGGCTGTTTGCTTCACTGCACAGCTTTCTGAGGGTGTTTGGTGGGCAGCTGAAATCTATTGCGATACTGGGCATACCTGTGTAAAACCAGAAGGTTGTCAGGGCTTAGTAGCCAGGCACCTATACTGCCGTTGTTGTGGGGACATTGCTGTTAACTGATTCAAATTATGTGACTTTTTCCTTGTTCTTAAACCTTCTGTGATGAGAGTGTCATACCCTTCCTTAGCAATCTGCTCTAGGGTGTAATTATCTATATCATTATGTAGTTGGTGCTTTTAAAAATCTCTTGCTTCTGTTTAAACCTATCATGGCATGTCCTTTCCCTGTGGAGGTGGAAAGCAGCTTACAGCACTCCTTTCCTCTTTGCAGAAATCATTTACATGATTAGAGGCTTGTGACCTCCGTGTTTCCCCAAAGGCTGCTCTCTACAGTGAGCAACCACCTTTTGTTTGCTCTTTCCTTGTGGATGATTCTGCCTCTTGAGGTCCCTTTTCAGCCTTCTTTAAAATTTTTTTGTAGTTCTGAGTTTTATTGGGATCCCTTTGGCTCTCTTCCCTTTGTCTGCGCTGTTTTTTGAAGTGTGTTGCCTTGAAATGAGCCCAGTATTGTAGCTGAGGCCTTTCTCAACTGAGAAGAGCAGTAGAATTATTTCATGTACCTTGTGCATGATGTCTGTACAC
Organism: Galbula dea; assembly: GCA_013399015.1. NCBI lineage: Eukaryota > Metazoa > Chordata > Aves > Piciformes > Galbulidae > Galbula > Galbula dea. The sequence goes on from VWZX01005818.1 coordinate 1,195,876, forward strand.
CACTGTATAATCACGGATTTTTGGTACAATATTGCTTGTTCATGCCTGCACTTTTGTGCATCATTTTCCAACCAGCTGTGTGTTCCCTGCACAGAAACTTCATCTAGACTTTTTTCCTAATTTTCTGATTAAAATGTTATACACAACTGGAGGTAAAGCCTTGAGGAAGTAAAGGTATAGAACATTTGTTGCCTCTATCTCACATGACACCTTTTTGCTCTGTCACAGAGAACACAGGTTACCTTCACGTGGTAGAGCTATTTCTTATTAGATGATTTGTTTCAAAATTTTTTCTGGAATTGAAATTTTATGTTGTCTGGCCTGCAATTTCCTTGGTTTTTCAACCTGCTGGATATAGACTCTTATTTTGCCATTTTCCAGAAGTTCCCAGAGGTAATTGCTGATGAACCTCAGCTGATTTGAAAGCATCAAATTTCGGCAATCTTCATGCGGCTCATGCACTACTGTATCTTGCGCTTTTACTTTGCTACTTTTATTTGCATTAAGTTTGTGATCTTAGTTATCTTTTTTCATGAAGTCTGAACCAACAAAAGCATTAAAACATTTCAACTTTAACTGTGAGTTGTTGGCTATTGTGAAATTGTGTCACCATTTATACCTCTTTGCTTCCTGAGACAGCTGTGAGCCAAGCCCCTGGGATCCCCTGCCTCCTCTTACCCTAATTAGTAGTTTTACAACTCATTGTGTGCTGATGGTGTGTGTGAGAGAGGTCATGAAGGTGAATCTTTTTCAGGTGACACACTCTAGTCTGTAAAGCAATGCTTTGTCTTTCTCATAATCTGATTTGTTTATTGCCATTGTAACTGTGCAGAATGTGAATTCTTCTGTCATATTTGGTATTTTTTAAATTCAGTTTACTGTCCAATTTAGCCTCACAAGAGAAGATGTTTTATAAATTGTGAATCTTAAAATTGGCAATTATATGTATATTATAATATGTAATGTCATTACCAGAACCAGCCAGTTCTGGGTGCTGTGTAGAGAATAAAGAAAACACATAAACCTAACAGAAAACAGATTTCAGTGGGAGGGCTGACATGGACTAACAGCTTTGGAAGGGCTTGTGGTGTGTTTAGTGGCATAAACCAATCTATTAACCTTTTCTCCTTGCTCAGGAGGTGATGAACTCTTTGGTCTGCCTCTTCCCACCGATGTAGTTATTAAATGTCTCCTCAGTACCACTGGTAGTCTCTGCTGTGAACCATTTCTGTTGAACACTAGGCTCTTTCGCTCTGTCCCTCTCTCCTGGTGCCATTCCTTTGTGGTCATGTGCATCAGCCTGATGGAGTTTCCATTTCTCCTTTGTGTGCTGCAAGCCATAGAGCAGTCTGTGATTTACCCTTACTGTATGAAGATAATATGCATTTCTTCTCTTATCTTGCTGCATGTTTACAAAACACTATTTTCTGAACTTTTTTTTCATCCTGCATGGTATCTGACTTCTCAGCACTCTGAGTTTACTGAAGCCTCTGTCCTTGCAAAGCACTGGTTTTACTCCACCTCTATTTTTCCTTCTATTCCTAACAAGGAGAAACACTCATTTTGGACTCCATTGCCACACAGTGCTCTCCACTTTTGTGGTTTTTCCTCTGTTGATGAGAATAAAACCTTGTGGAGCCTCCTTTCTCTCTTTCTTTTTTTTTTTCTTGGTGCATTCCAGGAATTTAAAGCAAGGCTGTGTCTGATGTCCTCCTTTCCCAGCAAATGTGCGGGCAGTTAATTGTCCCTAATTACCAGCAAATTCTGTGTTTCAGATGCTCCCAATAAGACTGTCACTCTGATCTCCCTGATTTTGTAGCCTAAAGCAGGCCCCCAGCGTGCCAGTGTCTGGGCTCCTTCCACTCTTACCTTAGATAGGTTTTTATACCTGCCCTTTGTACTAGTCAGTTTCACCCACCGCTTTTATGCTGGGTCCCAAGATTGTCCAGACCACCTCGTGTGATGTTTCTCATCCTCTGCTGTGCTGGTGATGATTTTCCTCTTTCTCAGCATTGTGTTTAACTCTGACTTTCAAACCCCGGAGCTTGTTTTGCCTCTTTCCATAAGGTTAGAAACTCCCTCTCCTCCCCACCCTCAAGGTGATGCTTAGGAGCAGCAGTTGGATCTTAGGGATTTTTCTCTGAATAGGTTTGCCTCCTTAAGCTTAACTCTGCTGAAATCCCTTCATAGCTCCTCCTGTGGCAGTGTCGGACAGACTTTTCCATCCCAGAGATGTGAGCTTGATATTGTCTTGTACATATATCAGTTTGCACTTAGCTGAATTAAATTGGCCTGTTTGGGTGGTGGCCATCTAGCTATTCAAACTGGATCACAGGCTAAACTGGGATTGTTTTGCTCCTTATGTACTAATCTATGTTTTTGCTATCTGCAAGCTGCATCTAAGTATCTTATATTTATCTAAATTATTGGTAAAAGCACTGCATCCTGTGGGATGGGAAGTAGACAATGGACGTGTTTTTGTCTTGTCAGCCACTTCTATCCATCTAGTTATGGCAAATTATATCTATTAACACAAGTTCTTAAATCAAGCTGTAACATCAGTTGGACAGGACTTGATTCTGTACATGTGTTGGCTGGTAATTAGCTGAGACAAGAATATAATGAATTACCGGTAGATTCTCTTACTGGCTTTTAATTATTCTGTCTAGGTCTGCTGTCAGGTTGACTGGCTGTTGCTCCCTAGGTCAGCCAGTCCTGCCTGAGCACCAGCATGGGGTTAGGGCTTTCCTACCCTTCTAGAATTACTTGGCATACCAAGATTTATTAAAACCTAGCATCAATAGGTCAGAGATCTCCTTAGCACACTTGGAGGTGCAAATTATTCAGGGTGGGTGATTTAACAGTGTTTATCTAAAACAGATGTTATCTAATACATTTTTTGGTCATTAATAAACTCAAGTATATCATCTTATGAGTTCATCATCGTATCTTTTTCCCAAATAAAGAGCACATACAAATATATTTTTGCAGTTTCATTGGTAATTTTGCTGTGTGCACAAAATAATGGATCTATGTCTCTGTTCACATTTCCTCTCTTTGCTCTATATTTAAATTCCCACTATTAACTTGACAGGGCATGAATTTTTCCATCGTATTAAATACTTCATTAATTTTCTGCACTTTGTAATTTGCAGTTGGTTGCTAATTCTTCAGCTTTACAATCATGGCTTATATTTTCTATTGTTTCTGACGATGCCACTCTGTAAGCATGGGTTTCCAGCCAAAATCCCCTTTCAACATGGTGGTAGAATATGCTGAATTTGGCCAACTAAACCACCTAAAAACAAAGTAAGAAAACCTTTAAATGTCTGGTGGTTTTTTGTTTTTTATTGTTCTTTTGTCCAATATTTTCCTCCCAATAAATTAATTAGATATTTTTTGTCAGACTGGAGAAGTTGAAGCACCTTGAGCATGTACTTCTGACTGGGATTATGGTCCCCGTGGCTTTTCTCAAGTGTGGGCTTTGAGAAAAGCAGCTATTGATGCAGAGGGAACTCTGAGTTCTGTGGGTTTTTTAAAAAAAAATTCCTAGCAAATTGTGACATATCAACAAATGTTGCTGCAGTCAGGGTAGTATTGCCAGCTTCAGTACTCTGGCCACCATCCCTATGTGTTTGGTTCCCCATAAAAAATAACAGGAATGTTTATTTGCTTGCTGCTGGGAAGCTTAAAGTAGGAATTGGGAATGAGTGTCTGTGGCGTACAGGCTACATCTGACAGGCCTGTGCTTTGTGGCTGGCTAACTCATCGAGAAAACAGAGGGAAGAAGCATGGTTGGTAAGCATGGTGTAGTGGGGAGTGCCGGGGATAATCTCTGTGGCTGGACCCTGGCTCCTGCCTGCCCCACATTGCTCAGTGGGGGCACTGCCTGCTGCTGGGAACATGGTTTAGTTCCCAAGGCTTGTTCTGTGGTTGCTCACTATAACCCCTTTTCCATCTGTCTGTTCATTTATTATTTACCACTTTCTCTTGCTCTCATCTTCGTTAGCTAGTTCCTGATGCTGCCGGCTCAGGAAGGGGCTGTCTTACGGAAACACAAGGGCATCAGCAAACACTGCTGTACTGCTGCTCTGCCAGCCCTCTTGGGGGGGACAGGAGTGTGGCATGCACAGTTAGTTAACTTCTTTTAATGTTTTTCTCAGTTGAGAAAAGGGTCAAAATCCTGGACGTAGGAGGTTCTGGAGTCTCCCATGTGGTCCATGGGTGGAGAGTAAAGTGGAAGTCTCTGCATTTGCATGCTTTGTGCAGCTAAAGGTGATGTGGGGAAGAGCAAGATTGCAAGGTGTTCAAAAGAAATTTTTGATCTCTTCATTTAGTTATATTGGGTTGCTGTGCCAAGAGACACAATCATTGACTTTCTTGAAGAAATTAAAAACTCCATGAATTTAAATGCTTTGCTTTTGCCACCTTCTCAACAGGAAATAAAAAGGTTTTGTAGGAGAAACTGAAACCAGTTCATAATTCTATTAACTAATTAGGAGAACCCTGGAAATAGGACTGAGACTCTCAAGCCTTTTTTCTTCTCTCTGCTGGGGCACTCCAAGACTTGGATCACCTGGGGAAAGCATGTTTAAGAAATACCAGATGGTCTCTGCGATGCTCCAGCTGTGGACAATCACTCCCAGCCAGGCAATCTGCCTTGCTGTCGAAACCCTCTAAAACCGTGCTGCCCATTTGTCATGCTTCTCCAATTGCAGCATTCTGGATAGCTTCTTTTTTCCTTGTCTGGCTCTTCCTTTCCAATTTTTATCGCCCACCCCCTCCATGAGCTAATGTAGTAACATCCCTTCATTGGCTATAAATCCATTGAAGAGCCATATATAAAATATTACTTTGTTAGGGAAGATTGGGAAACATCTGTGTTTTACCCGTAAGAGTCAGTCTTTACTTGTCTTGCATGACGATGTAACTATTTATATAGTTGTGAAGTAAAAAGGAGAGAAAGATGGGAACCCTAGAAACAATTTGAGGGGAGCCTCTAAATGGAGGAAACCGATTGAGCTCTGGGATTTGTTCAGAGGGGCAGGGAGGTCACAGGCCAAGAAATTGCTTAGGTGGCTGACAAAGTAACAATTGTACCAACTGAAGGTCCTTTTGGAGACATTTTGATCTCGCATAACTGTTCCTAGATGCTACCTGGCACATACCCAGGAAAGCTATGGGTCTGAACCATTGTGTCTGCTACATAGAACAGGAACGTAGGATCAGTGACAGTCCTTAGATCAGTAGGAGCATATAACCATAGTGGTGTACATGCATAACAGCAAAAAATATGTACCTGTGGAGCCAGGGTGTGATGGCTGACCCTGCTGGCATGAACTGCCTCTTGCCCAGCCTGCTCAGTACTAGTGCCTTGCAGAACTGTCTGCTTTTGTTCATGCATATGGCACTTAATCTGTGTTTTCATCCTCTTGCAGGACAAGGGTGTTGGTTTCTGTGAGTGGGAAGACCTGGCTCCAAGTTTCCCGAGGGAGCAGTGGTGCAAAGCACGATGCTGGGGGTGTATCGAGCCTTCCATAGGGTGTGACGTGATGAGGGCTTGGGGGAATGTGAGGTCTTGGGTTGGTGTGGGAAGGCTGTCCTTGGAAGCCAGGCTTGGGACGCTTTGTTCATACTGCTGGCACAAGCCGAAGAGTGAGATGCGCTCTCAGCTGTGATGAAGTTGCAAGAAACAAGTCTGTGAGGAGGGTTGCTTGGGGTGAAGTGGCTAGACAGTGGGGTTGCAGCTCCAGAAGGCTGCTTGTGGGGCTGGGTACCTTGCATGTCAGGCAGCTGCACTACTGGTCTCCAAGCCCCTCAGCAGTTTTATATGGAATAAGGAAAAGGAGACTTCGGGGCTAGCATGCAGGTGGTGGCAAGGTTTGTCAGGTGGCCCATGCCACAGCTGCTTTCTGTGCCCTGTAAGGCTGACATTTAGGAACAAAGTGCCAGAGTTGCTACTGATGAGTGCTGTTCCACAGAGGTCTTTCCTGGCTGGTTTCAGTGCCCTCAGCATGCCCCTTTGCTGCACAAACTAAGATGCTACTGTGAATTTTCCTGTCTCAGATTTATGGGTTGCTGTGTTGTTTTGGATCTAGCTTGCCCATCTGAGGTGAGGAATGCCTCAAGAAGGAACCTCTTTCTTCCTTCTGCCAGCCAGCTTTGCACATCCCACGTAGCCTCCTTGATGGATAGCTGCCCAGTCTTCTCAGTGAGGCCAAGCCCCTGCTGAGCCTGCTAATGCCTTTCTGCAGGACTATGGTTGACAGCTGCATCTTCCCCATGGCCTCGTAACGTGCCTGTGCTGCTCTCTGTCCTCTTCTCCCACACACTGGCTGCTGTGCTGCCATCCCCTCCTGCCGTGCAGGAGCTGCCTCTTCTGATGGTTATTTGCTCTCACTGTAGTCTCATGGCCCTTCTGCTTGGCTTTTATGACTTTTCCTCTTTGGAGCTCCCTCTCATTCTCCCTCCCATGGTGCTTTGACAGCCTCTTTTACTAATCAGATCTTGAGCTCTCTTCTTCCCTCTGCCCATTTCACTGCATGGTTGGTGTTGAGTTATACTCTAGCACTCCTGGGTACCAGTAAAGATCCCCAAATTCCATACAATGTACACCTCCACCTGGTGCAGCTCCCCTACAACACTAGTGACAAGTAAAACGTTATTTTTAAATGTCAAGACATTAAATAGGCATTGCTGTTCTAACACCTGCTGCATCTTTGTCTTCTCTGTGCCAAAGTCCTCTGTTATCTTGCATGGCAAGTCAGGGGATCAGTGTAAAATGTGCTACTTGTCTTTGGCCAGCTCCTGCAGCAGAAAGCCTTGTGCAGCTCCTACCTTGGAAATGGCATCTTATAGTTTTACAGGTGAATGCACATTCATATATTTTGATACTGGGTATAAATTTGGACTTTACAAAATTAAAGAATATAGGCTAAATTTGAGGTCAAAAAAGGATAATGAAAAAGGAGTTGGAGATGTTGCAAATAGATGGGTAAGTGTAAGCCACATGAGCAGAGCAGCAGCTGGGAGTGACAGGGACAACCAGAGCCCTCTAAGAGTCAATGGGAAGCTCTGATGTTGGAAAATGTATTGGTGAAGCAGCAATGGGCACCATGTCTAATTCTCTTGTCTACCTCAACAGAGGAAAGATGCTCTACAGTTGGAAGAGGTTAAGAAAAGAGCAATAAAGGTGACCAAATCCTGGAAATATGAAACTATAGATAGGGCTTTAATAAGATTCATCTACTTAGGGAAAATTAAAAAATAACTTGGTAATAATATACAAGTACCAACAAGAGGAAGAAAAAGTTCAGAGCAAATAGCTTAAAACAGTAAAGAAATGTTAGATCCTCTAACCCCTATAAAGCAGGAAGCAGAACTGTTGTATTGTTGGTCCTTTCCATCCTTAACTGAATAAATATGTAATGTGAGTCTTGTGCCTCCTAGAGAGTAGGTGATGGCAGAAATTAATTACTCCCTGAGGCCGAACGGAATTTTTAGCTTTTGCTAGAAACTTGACCAAATGGACCTTTCACTCTGGGAGCAACAAGATCCAGAGACCAACCAGCTGAAATGCAAGATCTTCCCCAGAAGGGAATTATGTTTGATACAGTAGTCTTTATTTTCGTGCTTTATTTTAAACCTTATTCATTTGTTTTTCCCTCAAACTTAAAGATTTAACAGATATTTCATTGAATAATTGTGGTAGAGCTACTTCTGAACATTGGTGTCCAAAAGTTCATTTATGATCTTGCTGTATATAAATTCCCAGATCTGAAATTTTGATGCAGAAATAGTTTTTATTTGATAGAATAATACAAATTCAGGTTTCAGAAATTATCCTCCTGAGCTATCTCTGTGGTGTTTGGCACCATGACAAGTCATTAGTCAATCCTGAAATAGTCATCAAGCAGAGAAACAGTTTATTTTATATACTGTTTCTTAGAGTTAAATATTTCCACATATTCAGGCTCTGATTGGAGTCTTGGATCACTTCCAAATGTTCAACCTGTAAAGATATTTGAGCACCCCAGGACTTAGGCTTTTTCCAAAAAAAAAAAAAAAAATTGATAGATTTCACTTGAATTTTCACAAATGGAAAACCACAACTCCCCATAGCTGCAAAGAAGCAGCTGTCATACCAGGTATAGAGTATGAGAAAACACTTTCTAAAAGCTTCAGGGACTTCCCATTATCTGGAAGTTTTTAGTGCTTCTAAAATTTGTGAAGAAAACAGGTTTGGGTTTTTTTCCAGCACAGCCTTGCCTTGCATAATCAGCTGCACCTGTTTGGAAGCAGAGCTTCACGTTGTTCCCTTAGACAGACCCTTGCACATGTTCCTGTTAATTTTTCCTAGAGACTCAAGTGTCAACAGATTGGAGCCTCTGCACTGCAACTCTGTGTGGAATCCCACGTTGTTGTGTTTCTGAGTACTCTGCTGTGGTCTGTATGACTGATGAATTGGCTTTGGAGTTTTGAAGTTGAAATCCTGGGCTGTAGGCATACAGGCAAAAAGCTATTGGAGAAATCAATAATTCCAATTATTATCCCAAATCTTAAGACCTGCTTTTTGTTGTTGTTGATCTTCTCTTCAGGGGGAAAAAAAAAAAGGGCAATTTTCCAATTGAGATGGTAATGGGCTTATTTTGGGAAGGGTTAATTTCATAGAATCGTAGAATTGTCAGAGTTGGAAGGGACCTTAAAGATCATCTAGTTTCAACCCCCCTGCCATGAGCAGGGACACATCCCACTAGATCAGGTTGCCCAGAGCCCCATCCAGCCTGGCCTTAAAAACTTCCAGGGATGTGGCTTCCACAACCTATCCAGGCAACCTGTTCCAGTGTCTCCACCTTAACAGTGAAGAACTTCTTCCTAATGTCCTATCTAAATCTACCCTCCTCTAGCTTGTATCCGTTCCACCAGTCCTATCACTACCTGACATCCTGAAGAGTCCCTCACCAGCTTTCCTGTAGGCCCCCGTCAGATACTGGAAGGCCACAATAAGGTCTCCTCGGAGCCTTCCCTTCCACAGATATGTGTGATGAGAATTTGGGAAATGAGGAGTTAAGACTTGCTGATGTAAATCATTGTTCTGCACTTAAAATAATAGGCCTCAGACAATTCTCATGTTAGGTCTTCTACTTTTATTGGCTGAGAGGTTGCCAAAATGTGTCTGTTGCTCTGAATTGGTAAATGATTCCTATTTATAGGACAGGTGTCTTCTGATGTCCCCAGTTCAGACTGTTCTGTAATCCCAGATCCTGTTTCTGATCTACATTTAATAATGTGTGACAGAAGACGACAGAACATTGCAGACCGAATCAGGATAGGAATGTTTTGAATTTGGCTCTACCCAGCCCTGTACACTTGTTATGCAGGGTGGTATCTTTTCGTAAGGGACTTGCCCTTCTAAAATTCATTTCTGGCCTTACCTTTTTCTTTCTGGAACGCATTGTCTTTTGGCTTGTTTACATGCAGCCTGAAGGCTGCTGAGTGTGCCAGCCTCCTTCTTTTGCACTGGCTCAAGAGGAAAAATTCTTCTGTACTTGTTATTTTTTTTAAAGAACTTCTCTAATGCAGGAGCTGTAGTGAGGCAGGGCTACAGGGAGGGATGCAGTGGCAGGAGCAGAGTCCAGGCATAGGTGATGGCAGTCATACAAATAAACCCTTGTTTCCGCCAACATCTAAATGAGACATTTTTTATCGATAATTTATCGGTTGGACTAGATGATCTTGAGGGTCCCTTCCAACCGTAATGATTCTGTGTAATTCTGTGAGACAGCATTTTACAGCTGTTGGTGAGGCTGATGCAATATCATCAGATGAAGAGTTGAGTTAGTTATGTGACAATCAAAATGACTCCTTCCCATTGTCTTGCAAGCTGATGATGAAAATGATGGCAGATTCATTTACTGCGATGGTGATGCTTCTGCTTTGGTCATTATACTGCATTTTAGAAATTACATGCAAAAAAAGACAACCAAACCAAAACCTAAAACAAACAAAAACCAACAATCCTCACAACTTGAAAACAATGTGGAGCCAGAGGAAATGTTTGGTAAGTAGGAAACAAAACTATGACCAAGCTTCTCATCTACAGAGGAGTGCTGGTCTTGGAGGTGAGGGTTCAAAAGAGGCACAGGCTGTTGCAAGGAAGGAGAGAAATGCAGATACACAGACAGGGTAAGTTCTTGAGATGCCTCATTCAAGAGAAGAAGTGTAGCTGTAAAGCCAGGAACCATGGTGGAGGGAGGAAGGAGCGGAGCTCACTGCCATGTTTACTGCCCCATCACCCTCTGGTCTGGCCACCACAGAGCTGGGGCTGTTGTGTTGCGTGGCCATGATGTGGGATGACAAAAGCACTGAGTTGTCCTAGATGAGCGTGATGCTGCAGGGTGGGTTGGCAGAGCAGTTTGTGAGGACCAGATTCCCATCAGCTGCGTGCTGAAGTACCATGGTGCCAGAAAAGGAACAAGGTCTGAGGAGAGGTGGAGAGGGCCATGAGAACTGGATGGAAGGTTTGGCTCTTTTTCAAGCACTTCCTGAAGCCAGATTAGTCCTCTTCGCCAGCTGGTGTGAGATGTTAGGTTCGTGTTATTTCTGGCAGCCCCTCAGGGACTGGGAGTAAGTCCATGCCTTTTGTTTCTCTTTGCAAGGACAGGATAGTCAAGAAGCAGCATGAGCTTGTGTTCCTGTCCCCAAGAGGTGTGAGTGCTGGTTTGCCCTCAAGTACAAGGTGTGTGTAGAAGGATCCAGGCTGCCATGCCTGTCCTTCACCTCTGATGCCACCAACTTCCTCCACTGGCTGCATCTCCTGGTCTGGTCCTCACATGACCATCTATCTGCCCAGGTTTCCCCAGACACATTCTCTTGTCTTGTCACTGTCCAGACAGATTTGGGGGATTCAAGTATCTCCTGCCCTTGCATGCTGTCGTTGCGTGCAGAGAGACTCTGACTGGATTGCCCTGTGTCTGGGAAGCTCAGATGTGTCCAGAGATTCAGGAATCCTGACAAGCTGCCAAATGTCTGGAAGTGCAGCCTATGCCTACATGCATGGGAGCCTTGAGCTGCTGCTTGTCAGGAAATGGCTAATACTTTTATGTGCAATGGAGTGAATGCTTTCGGAGAGTTTTAGATGGGTTAACTGTACGTGCATTCTGCAATTGCTTTTAGTGTATTTGAAGGAAATGCAAGATTTTGAAGAGGAGTTGGTTTGTTGTCTGAACCTAGTCTGTCTCTAGAGGTTTAGAATTATGTTTGTTGCACATGTGGACTGTTCCATACAAACATGCATACTTGGGAAATCCCTGCCAGATTGTCCTAGTTCTTCTCATTTCCTTCCTAGATGAGGGTATTTTCCATCAGGATCGGTAGAAAGGCTCTTTATGTCATGGTCTTACTTTGAGAACCTTTTATTTGTCCTATGCCTAAGATTCCCTTTTTCTTCCTGAGCCTTGTATTTCTTGCTGGGCTCCTCCATCTTCTTTCTGCACAGGTCCCTTTGGGGATTTGTACCTTCTTCCTTTTTGCAGCAGAGAAGAGCGGAAGATATGGGACATGGTGACTGTTATGTACGTCTGACATGCTGCTTGCTTGCATTTGGGATGTGGAAGGATTGTAACTCAAGTGTAAGCTGCTGTGCTTGTACTGTGGCTTTTCTGCACCAGGATCCCAGATTTTTGTGACAGGCTGGAAAAAGAAGAGGAGGAAAGATGGATAGCTTTCTGTCCTAGATCCAGGCAAAATGCAAGCAAATTCACCGGTTTCATTCTGGTGCACTTCTCAATTACAGTATCATGGTATTTGGTCTTTGCTCTGTAAGCAAGCAAACCTAACTGAGGAAGTGTGGTCTGTCTGACTGGGTAGTGAGATGGATTGTGAACTGGTTGAAGGACAGAAGTCAAGAGTTGTGGTCAATGGGATGGAGTCTAGTTGGAGGCCTGTATCTAGTGGAGTCTGGCAGGGGGGCAGTACTGGGACCAGTACTTTGCAATCTATTCATTAATGACCTGGATAAGGGAACAGAGTGTGCTGTCAGCAAGTTTGCTGATGACACTAAACTGGGTGGAGTGGCTGACACTGGAGGGTTGTGCTGCCATTCAGCCAGACTTAGACAGGCTGGAGAGTTGGGCAGGAAGAAACTTTATGAAATTCAACAAGGCCAAGTGTCGAGTATTGCACCTGAGAAAGAAAAACCCCATGTATCAGTATGGGTTGGGGACTGAGCTGTTGGAGAGCAGTGAAGGGGAGAGGGATCTGGGGGTCCTGGTAGATGGAAGGATGCCCATGAGCCAGCAGTGTGCTCTTGTGGCCAGGAGGGCCAATGGGATTATTCTGGGGTGGATTAGAAGGGGTGTGGCTAGTAGGTCAAGAGAGGTTCTTCTTCCTCTTTATTCTACCCTGGTGAGGCTGCATCTGGAATATTGTGTCCAGTTCTGGGCCCCTCAGTTGAAGAAGGGTAGGGAACTGCTTGAAAGAGTCCAGCACAGAGCCACAAAGATGATGGAGGAGGAACATCTTCCTTCTGAGGAAAGGCTGAGGGAGCTGGGTCTCTTTAGCTTGGAGAAGAGGAGGCTAAGGGGTGACCTCATTTATGCTTTTAAGTATGTGAAGGGTGGCTGTCGAGAGGATGGGGTCAGGCTCTTCTCAGTGAAGCCCAGTGACAAGACAAGAGGCAGTGGCTGTAAGCTGAAGCCTAGGAGGTTCTGTGTGAATACACGTTGAAATTTTTTCCCAGTGAGGGTAACAAAGCACTGGAACAGACTGCCCAGAGAGGCTGTGGAGTCTTCTTCTATGGAGGTATTCAAAACCTGTCTGGACGTGCTTCTGTGTGACCTGGTGTAGGGAATCCTGCTGTGGCAGGGGGGTTGGACTAGACGATCTTTCGAGGTCCCTTCCAACTCCTAACATTCTGTGATTCTGTGAAACCTGCTTTCCCATAGCCTCTGTCATGTGTAATGAGTGGTGGATGCCTCCCACCTTCCTGAGAGCTGTTGGGTGCCATGCCCTGAGCATGGCCAGTGCAGAAGCTGCTTTGTTCCCTGAGCCCTTGTTCTCGGGTTGACCAAACTCAAGGTATAGTTTTTTTTCTTCTGGAAAACAGATTTGTTCTGGCATTTGCCCTTATCCACATGCTCCCCCTAGTGAATTCCAGGGTTAGAAAACCATGTAGGTTCTCTGTAAGAGTTGCCTTGCTTGCCATTTAGTGATTCCACCTCTGAACTGGAACCACGCTGCTTCACTGGCTGCCTTGACAATATCTCATTTGTCTTTTCTTTTATTTAGCTTTTCCTACATTTTTCGCACATTCTGTAGATTCTCCTGCATTCCAAGTGTCTTATATTTTCATGCCTCCTTTTATCTCTCTATTCATCTATCCCAGTATAGACAAAAGAAATGCTAAGTCCACATAATCTGTAGAAAGCATGAACTGGGTTGTTAGACATATTGCAAACATTACACTTCATGGAAATATTTTCCTGTAAGATGTAGAAATGAAACAGCTGTTTCCCACTCTCTCCTGGGCTGTTTCTGTGCAGACTCTCCTGCTCTCTGGATTCACAGCACCATCCTTTGGACAAGTGACCAATGGCCAGCTTCAAGCAATTGTATTTATGATGTGCCAAGCAGCAGTGAAGATGATGGTGTTTATATGCTATTCAGATCTATGTGGTGGGGTTAATGTACTGCAAGACCTGGTGTCAAGATTTCCAGAGTCGGGAGAGTTTCACCAGCAGAATTATCACAAGGAAATTTGGTGCATGTTATGACTGATGGCTCTGCAGACTGTGGAACAAGCAGGATTACTTCTCACTTCATGCATGCTCCTTCCTTCTGCTCATCCCTGTCCCCCTGGCTTTGTGCTTGGCCAAATAGTAAAGTCGCTCCAGATCATGCCAGGAGTTGAGTACTGGCATCAAGAATGAAAGGCATAGGCGCCTTATGTAATCCAGCTTGCTGGAAGGCAGTGGACACCTGGCTTTTGTCCTTCTCTTCCTGCCTTGTTGGGTATCATCACCTCTCACCTGGCCTGCTTTGGCTGGCCTGAGCATGAGATGGCAGCCCAAAACCCTGCTGGGGTACCTGCTAATGTGAGCTTGGTTTGGACACCCTCTCCTAATGTAATTGTTTATTCTGCCAGCACATTGTCTAACTTCAGCACATGGCTGAAGATGTATTGATTGCTGGAGGGTAACTATTTCTGATTCTTATGGGAATTTATGGGAAGCTTAATGCACAAGTGGAGTTGTCTGAGCTGAAAAAGTAAATCGGGAAAAAACCAAAACCAAATAGGCACAGCAAAAATATTTGGGTTAAAGCAAGGAATCCTTCCTATTCCACATGGCAAATTGAATACCAGGTTTTTTTGAACAAAAGCATGAACATTGGTGTTAGTGTGAGCTAGTGTCGAGTGGGGTCCTGTGCAGATGATGGAAGAGGAGATAATAGTGAAATTCATATGTTACCATCTCCAAGCTGAACAACTGGAAAAGGAGTAGGGGAGAGACCAGAAATTATTTGAAGATTCGCTTCCCTTCAGTGTTTGTTGGAATTGAGTGAGCAGATATTTGCAGGCTGTATGCCAAGCTGAGATTATTTGTTTAGAGCATGTTCTGGCAAAGGGTTTTTGGCTACAGCCCATTCTCAACCTGAATGACTGGGTGATACCACAGGGAAGAAATCGGCTAACAGCAAATCATGGATCTAAATTTCAGGAAATGGCTGACTGTGAATCCGTTATGCTACTTTCTTTATAACTCTCCATATTGTAATCCAGTGGTTTTGGCTTTGACCTTGGTAAGATAAAGCAGAACTACTCTAACACTTAAATGCTGGCCCATGTGCAGTGGCCTGAAGGGTTCTCTGCTTCGTGGGAGGATTGAATTGCTGCAGAGGTGCCTGGGCAATCGCTCAGTGTGTGCCACCTGCCACTCAAGTGTATCATGGAGATCTCACAGTTTGGGAGCTACTGGGGCACATGTGCTGATGAATGACACATGCAGCTGTGAAATACTAGAGGCTTCAAATGGGAGCAAGTCTGGATATGCACAGAGTGTATCTGGACCATCAGAGTTGCTGAATGTTTCCTGCATCCCTGTATTTAGTGGGCAATGAACTGGTTTCTAGCTTTTATGTACTTTCTGGGGGACCCTTTATCATATTTACATAAAGTAACATTGGACAAACACCTTCCCTTCACCTCCATGGCAAGGCTTCACATGCCCATCAGTGTGAGAAGCAGGGTTGTTGCACTGGCAGATGAGCTGTGTTGGGACTCAGTGCAAGTGCTTCAATGTTGAATAACTGGTTGTGTTGCTGTGGGTTGTCCAATGCTTAGGTAGGTGTTGTCTCTGAGAAACGTTTGTCAGTGTGTTTTGCTGGGAAGTCTGGAGGGCCTTTCATATTTTTGCCACGTACTACTTTGTTATATCATTTTTCCAGGCATGACAGAGCACTCAGCCCAGCAGACCTCCAGGCTTTGCCCTGCAAAGATTCCAGAGTTAATCCATGGGATGTGACTGTGCCCTGGAAGAGGGATTTGATGGTTGCCCACTATAAATGTGCATGTGCAGAATGCAAGAGAAAAAAATCAGGTTATGTAGTGACACCAAATTCTTCAAAATATTCTATCCATATGCATTTGGAGCACCTATCCTTCTTTGCTTTAGAGTCTTTTGATGACTTAGAATGGGAAGAAGTGAGGGACATGATATAACCCTTTTCAGCTATGTCTGCCTGTATAGAATAAATAAATAAAATTTGAATCTTACAGGTTTAGATAGGAAAACCCAAAAGAGGCAGCAGAGCTATGTGAAGTGTCTGGAAGCAAATGTCCTATTCATTTAGTGCAGCTTGGATGCAAGAGTTCAGGACTGGTTTGACTGGTGATCAAGTAAGTCCTTGTAAAGAGGTGATACTAAATAAAGACAGATTTTTATACTGGGATTCAAATTCGTTCAACCACTGTCAACTGCTATTTAAGAGGACTTTGAGAGCTTCCCTGGTCTTACACTGACCTTTGTAAATAAGGAGAGGGGAGGAAAAAAAAGTGCAAGTATATTGCTATTTTAAAACATTTCACCATTAATGTTTCAGAGCATTTAGAAACATTACTTTTGGCCACTTGCTTCCTGTGTAACAAAAATGTCCTTCTTTCTGTACTTTTTCATGATGGGAAAGTTTATGTCAACTTATCTCTGTAGATATCAGAAACATCACATATGGCCCTGCCTTAATGTCTTTTTTTTCTTGCAATTTCCTGGATTGCTTGCAATGTCTTTTTTGAAGCAAAGAATATTCAGCCACTGGAGAGAATCGTAAGAGAGCTAAATTAATCTTTCCTCTTGAGCTTTGCAAAATAGGTTAAACCAACACACTGTACTCGTAGACGTTACAACCTCAGACATGCACATAAAATGTGAGGCTACTGAATTAAGAAATAACTGCTGTTCACTGTTTCAGCAGCTTATTGTAATTCTCTCTTTATTTTCTCTGCAGTGTTTGCCAGGCAAAGTTTATCAGAAAATTGAAAATGGGTTTAATACTGAATTATCAGTGATACTGTGTGTGCAAAGCTCAAAGTATCTTCAGCAGCCAAATAATGTGAAGAAAGAGATGAATTAGATAGTGTATAATACAAAATACTAACTTAGAGTTGTTCTTCAGTATGCACAGCCAATCCTTATTTACACTGCTCTTGGTGAACACTTCCTTGTTCAGAAATGCTTAGTCTGCTATGAGTAACGAATTTGAAGTCTTCTGAAAATGCTTGGCTCACCAGATGCTTCAATACATGAAAATGTTTGTGATTTTAAATCTTGATACTAATATTTTACCTCAAGTTTTTCATTTCCTGTGCTGTGCTTGTTTAGGAACTCTCTTAAGTTAACCCTGTGCCACTGTCACACTCGTGCTGTGACTTGGTGCTGCAGCTGCAAGACAACCAAGAAGTGTTGGGCAAAACATACAAGGATATGTATTTATATGTGTATTCTTTTTCCACTACAAGAAAAATAAATATGTGCACTTTGTGGCAGGAGTGTGTAGCAGGTTTCTGAAAATCAAGTATTAGT
This sequence comes from Galbula dea, assembly GCA_013399015.1. Classification (NCBI taxonomy): domain Eukaryota; kingdom Metazoa; phylum Chordata; class Aves; order Piciformes; family Galbulidae; genus Galbula; species Galbula dea. The sequence continues at coordinate 1,212,951 of VWZX01005818.1, forward strand.
GCTGAGCAGATCACGACCCCAGTTGAGGGTGAGGGTTATGTAGTACCAAAGGAGAAATAATTTGGAGAATGAAGGGACTTCTTGTCTTGCTCTCTGTGGTAGCCCATTCATTTTCTAGTGCAGTGACTATTTCCTGCTTCCATGTCTTGCAATTTATGTTTAGAGCTGCTGTGAAATTGTTTGGTGAAAGGCCTGAAATAACAAATGCAGCTTGCAGTGCTGTGGTTGTGGATGGAGTAATGGTCTCTAGGGGACTAAGGGCTGTCAGGAACTGAGATACTGAGTCCAGTTCAGGGTATCTTCAGCAGACCGTGGCAAATGAAGACAAGGGATACAAACTGACTGTTCTGGGCACTCCTTGTAACTGGAGTATTGCTGAGAAAGGATGAAGACTTGTGGCTGTACCATGAAATGCAGTGAATGTGTGCTGGGGGTGTCCAACGGCAGGTGTTGTAAGACACTCTCCTCTTCCTTCTGCACCTTCCCCAGCTCCTTGGCATGTCTAAGGCTGTTTGAAACTCAAGAGTTGCTCTGTATGAGTTGCTCTGGTCTCAGGAAGGGGGGCCTTCAGGGCTAGTGCAAGACAAATGAGTCCCTCCTTTTCCCCCTCTTCCCCCTAGAATCGCATGTATCCACATGATTTATGTGACTTGGGATTTTAGCTCATGTACTCTGCAGAGAGCCTGATGGCTTCTCTGTTTGCCTTGGTGCTTGCCTTAGCACATTGTTCTTGCCGCTGACAGTTGTTCTGGCAGTGGTTTTATTTGGAAAGTAGCAGGGGGCTGGTGGTGAGGAAGACAGCAGTGAGGAAGCGGTGTCATGCTGTGCAGAGCTGGTGCTACCAGCTGGGCTTCCTGAGCAGGCGACTCCTGCCTGTGCTGTGCTGCTCAATAGGAAACTCAGAGACAGGGAAGTGTGTTAACGGGTCAGGAACTAAATAGGTTGGATGTGTTTGGAGCATTTCTGCAAAGGCTGGAGACAGATTTTTACCTGTCTGCCTTCCCCATCCCTAGGAGGCATCAGTCTGCTCCCACCTGCGAGAGGAAACTGATAAATCAAGCTGAAGCAAAGTGAAAGCTGAGGGAGGTGAAGGCAGCTCTTTAGATAATGTGGGATACAGTCACTGCTCTGTGAAAGCTTAGTTTTCTGTAGGTTGTGGGCAGGGTTCTGCAAACAAGAAAAAAGCACAGAGTCTCATTCCCATCAGTTTGGTTTTATATTGTGGCTCTTCAAGAAAGGACAGAGCAGGAAGAAGAGCTGAATCTTGTGCAAATCTGTGCAGACCAGTGACTTTTACTGAAGCTGGGAGGAATTCTGCAACTCCCAGTGGGTGGAAGAGATTTCTGCACAAGAGGGGCTCAAGCAGGGCCTGCTGCTGAAGACGCATCTTGAAGTAATATGCAGCTCTTGATGACACCTCCCGAATGCTTAGTAAATTTGACCTCTTCTTTCATGTGCCATTACAGTGCCTCGCATAGCTACACAGGCAGCTAGCACATTGAATCTGAATTTTACATTTTCAGGCAAGGAACACATGCTTTTTCAAATTGAACAGTGATGCTACCAATGGCTGGCTCTCTTTCCCATTGCCTGAGAGGTGAGTTGACAGGAAATCTCATTCTCTGTCATCCGGGAGAATTGCTATCCTTCACACAAAGGACAGTTTGGTTTGGTTTAAAGACCTTGCGTGTGCTCAGTCACACAGGTGCTCCACCCCTCGTAGAAGCACTTAGCCTTAAATACAACATACTTGTCCTTGGTGTTGTTAAATAGCTTCTATAAACACTGTCTGAAAGTGCTCTGATTATACATGACCTTCCCTCTCTACTTAATGTCATCTCATTAATCTACCTATTAGGCAAATAATTCTGTTTTGGGAACAGAGCAAATATAGAAATTGCACAATGAAACATTTACTATATTCAAGCAACTTTTTCTTAATATAAAAACAATTCATTCATTTTTCATGTTGTGTTGAGTATTTGCAGGCCAGCATTGGAAACAGGCTGGTAATTTGGTCCTCCTTAATTTTGGCACCTGTAGTTATTTTAGAACTACAGGCTGTTTTCCATGGCTTTACTGCTCTGTAATTCAATACCCTTTTAGGAACTTAATGCTGCCATTAGTAGCAAATTGGCCTCTATTCTGAATAAAACTCTTTACTAAGTTTGTTTGTTTAATTTTTATTAGAGAAGAGTTGCCCAACAAACACAGGGAATGAGTTTCCTAGGAGGTACAGGGGACAGTGCCTGAAATCCCTTTCCTGTAATTGCTAGTGTGAGCAGGAAAGCCACAGTTATTCTAGGGATCTGCAGGGTACAGATGGACAGCCCTGGACTTTAGGTAGCCAGGCTGACAGTGGTGGTAGCATCTTCTCATAAGCTCCTCTCCACGTTTCTGAGTAATGAGCTTTCTTACCTAACCTGTGCACAACTGAGAACTCAAAGTCCTGAGCAGACTTTCTCCACTGATATGTTTTTCATTTTCCCTTCGCAAGTTGTTTTTCCTGAAAAAGGAGTTATTGAGATTTGAATTCCTTTGTATGTTTTGTTAACCCTTGCCTTTGCTAGTGTAGTTTGTTGAATTTTGTCCTTCATTTCGGGGGGGGAGGATGAGGTCTAGAACCAGGTCTGAGAAGGGGATGGTGTCAGACTCTTCCTTTGTCTCAGCAACTCTCATGCTCACCACAGTGCTGGCTTCCTCTGAGTGAGGGGTTGCTCCCAGGACTCTGTGGATGAGAGAAAAGGAGAGCACCTTTTAGCACCAGCTGCTCCAGCTCCCCTGTTCCTGGGGCAGGGAATGCTGGGGTGCCTGACCAGGACTGGTGCTGGTGCACATATCTGGGGCTGAGGGTGTGCTAGATGACAGCTTACTCCTTCTACTGCGTTTTTGAAAGGAGCTGTCTAGTCTCCTCCTACTGCATCCTTCCTGTCCTTGCCCTCTATCTACTGTACAAGCTATGCTCTAGAGCTAGGAGAAGATGCTTAGTCATTCAGTCTCCATCTCTTTAGGAAAGGCATTAGTACAGGAGGATGGTAGGAGCAGCTTACACCCCCAGTGCCCGAGGATGTTGGCAAGCACAACTCTGTCCTGCTGCTGTAGGCCAGCAGAGTTGTGGCAGTGGTCTCCTTAAGCCCCACTGCCGTGGCATGAGCTGGGAGCAAGAAAATCCGTGGAAATTCCTGTTACTCCCCCCTAGCCCCAAGCACCATTTTCTCATAGTTTTACAGGTCTCTAACACACAAAATTGTCTTGTTCATGCAGACATCTGATAATGCGAATGAGCATGCAACACCCACCTATGCCAGAGCACTGCCAAGTGCCTCCATCTCAGCAGATAGCTTAGACTTGCTAATTTCCAGCGTCCATGGCTGCTTGGAGATTGGGGGAAGACTTAAACCCCATATGGACTGAAGTGCCTGTTATGTAATTACTGCTCCAGCCTGTTGCTCCTAGAAGTTGCTCTCTTTGCTGAAGAGACTAAAGTCTGTGTTGATCCTTTAAGGTCTTGGGTTAAGGTTCTGCTGCAGATGTTTGCAAGTCATCCTGCACACTTGTGTAATTTCATTTCTATTTCTCTTGTTTCTGTAATGAAAGGTGATTCTAGACAAGGTATCCAAAACTTCTTTGTAAAGCTGCAGAAGTCAGTCATAAAAAAAATAAGAGAAGTCCCAGGCCTGTGCTACCTTAATCAGTTCCTTGCATGTACGCATTACAAGAGTATGTGGTGGTGTAATTAAAAACTATTGGCTTGGCAGGACCTTGGCTTACTCCTTGCACAGAATAAGATAGAGGACTGCAAGAGGGGAGGCGAATGTTTACTTGTAGTTAAGGCAGTGATGAAGGATGTAGGAGAACTGGATCCTAATGCTGGCACTGTCATAGAGCTCCTACATGATGCTGGGCAGAGCCAATCCCCCTGCAGCCACAGAGGATGTTGAACTCCATTATCAGCAGCCTGCCTGCTCTAGCTGTTTGAATATTCAACTTTCCAGCATAAAAAACCCCGTTAGCACTGCTTATTTGTATAAGATATTAATCTGAATAAACATATGTGCGGTCAATTGTAGGGAAAAAATGAAAACCTCTTATCAGAGGTTTTATCCCAGATTATTTCATTCTGTAGCCACTTCAGAGACTATGAATGAGGCTGGCTGTTTTCATATTAGAGCTCTCAATCTTTAAGGACTCTCTGTGTCCAATTAGACAGTAGCATATCTCTTGAATATTAACACATTAAAAGCAATAAACTTACAGCAAAGAAATCTGATCCTATTTGGCCCTTGAATATTTTATTTTCCAAACTGAGCTGTGAGCCGTTAAGCTTCCTTTTTTAAGACTAAGCAAACATTACATTCTTAGGGGAAAGTCAGTTCAAGGAGTGGGGAAGAACAGACTCTGACTGTACCTGTCAATCTTCCATTTTCCAGTGTTTTGCTCAGAAACAAGCACAGGAACTAATTGACTTCTATGCCACTTATTTTTTTTTCTCCCCTCTTAACATAGTGACTCAAATTAAAACAAAGATAAAATTCCAGAGGAAGCTGGCATTAATCACGGTTTGGATTAAATTAAATTAAGTGCTTTTTATTGAACTCAGCAGTATTTGTTATTAAAACCAGAAGGCCTTTCCCAACTAGTGTAAAAAAGCAAACAATGACTCATACTGTGGCATAGATTTTATTGGAAAATTAAAATGCTCATTTTCTCCTTTTCTTTCCATTTTCCATTTTTTTTCTTTCTTTTCTAACTTCAGAGAAACACATGTAAACAACTGCTGGTGAGCCCATGCTCACTAATCCCTTAGCCCAAGCTGTGCTGTTGTGGCTGGTTCTGCCCATGGTGGCACTCAGTAGAGGCAAAGTGAAATTGCTATGCAGAGATGGTGCTTCCACAGGTCTCCTCTGCCCTTTATATCAAAGTGTGACTTGCAGTTGATTTAAAGAGCAGTCCTGTGCAGTGCTGAACTGGCACAGGGTAGAGCTTAACACTTAGTGAGAAGTTTTTGAAGGCAGAGCAGGGATACCTGTCCTAGATTTCCAGCATCCTTCCCAGCTACCATCAGTCATGCTCTTACCCTCTTTGTGCACAATGCTTATTCTTCCAGAGCCTGTACAGTTCATCCCTGCTGGGCCCATGATCAGGAATATGAACACCCTATATATGCTAAGCAGTGCCCAATCCTGTTATTAACCCTTGAGAGAGGGATGAATCTCACCTTTTCACATCTGTGGGGTGGTGATTTCTCTGGAACCACCTAATCTTCTCCCAGGAAGGACAGAGAGATGTGGGTGAGCTGACACTCACAGCAGTTGACCAAGCAAAGCTGTGCTAGTGAGTGATTCTGGGGAATGGGGATCATGCTGGAGTTTGCCAAGGAAGCAGAACATGAGGCCCTGAGGCCCTTCTAAAAGCATACATGAATGTGGGACTTGTGTATAGTTGGGGTAAGAAGATGTTTTAGGAAAATATTTTGGAGAGTAGGTAGATAATCCAGTCTCCTCATCAAAATAGCCATCTTCAACAGTCTGTGGAGGATGGGTGGTGTCCTGGCAGAAGAGAGCAACAACAAGTATAATCCTTCGTCTCTAAGACAGGAGACCTGAGTAATTATAAACTGCTCATTTTGACTTTGATAACAAGGAATATACTAGAGCAAATTATGAACCCATTTAAAAACGCTTCTAGCATAATAAGATGACAAGAAACATTGATCTAACCTAGACCAGTTGAGAACAAATTTGTTTTCATTTTTGGCATCCATTGATCTGGGAAGACAGTTGATATTTTTTTGATATATTTTGACTCTGAGACAGTATTTGTCTCAAAAGCAAACTTGGTCTGGATGCAATCATTATAAAATAAATGGAAAAATATATATTCAAAGATAACTACAGCTAGTTCTTTGTCAAACTGGGAAGGGTAATCATGTAGGAAGCCTTAAAGGTTAAGTCCATAATTAGTCAATGGTTTCATTGACTTCTCTCTTTCCTTCTGTTCAGATTCAGTTTAGAGGGATTTCAAATAAGCACGTTCCCCATGGCATGTGTTTGTTAATGAAGACAGCTGAGAACAAGAGTTCAGTGGGTGAGGGCATGCGGCCCTCCACACCATCAAGGTGAGGGTGATGTGAGATGCAACTACTGACCTGGACCAGTTTGGGTTTAACCTCTCCTTTCTCTTCCAGCACAGTTATAATCTAGAGAAAGAGCTTAGAGATGAAGAAAACAGCATAAATTGAGAGCTCTTGACCAGCCAGCTCTAATTGCTTTACAGGTAGTATAAAAGCTTTGAGTATGAGGTAGCTGGCCTGAAGCAGTGGAAAACCTGGCTGAAGTTTGTTTGGAAAAGTATCTATTTCCCTTGGATGTTGGGTAGGTTTATGTGCAGTGGCACTATGTAAGATGTTATGACATGGCTGGTGCAGAGGCATGCTTGGGAGAGTGGGAGTCGGCTCTGAATTTGGCTTTTTTGGGCAACGCCCAATTCTTTGTTGTCATTTTGGGCTGCTTGTGGCCAGTTCAAATAGGAAATGCTTTTAGCTGTCAGGGAGTGCACCTGGCAAAAAGCCACCCTTGTGTACCTGCCTGCTCCGAGGTGGTGCATGCTGGTGTGTGCGCATGAAGGAGGAATATGTTTAAGAATCCGCACAGTGTAGGAATGTGGGGCACCTTGCGTCTGGATTTTGTTTGAGGGAATTAAGAGCTGATCCTTAGCTGGAATATGAATCACGTCTGATTGTGTCTGTATTGACTAAAAGACGTTGTGTGGTGTGTGAGCTGGAGCTCAGTCTAATGTGGAAAAGTTTGATCCAGAGCTCTGTTTAATTTAATACTTGACCATTCTATCTATTTTAGTTCTGACTCAAAGTTCAGCATTCATTCTCATCAGCAGTTGTTTGCATTAGGAAAGGACATATATGCAACCAGAGGAGAAGGACCTTCGTACACCCAGACCCCAGCAAGTCCAGCAGAAATTCATTATCAGGCTCTAACATTTTGTCTCTTTTTAGAGGGAGTAGAGGAGCTTTCCCTTCACCCTGCTGCTGTGATGGGGAGGGGCAGGAATTAATATCCTGTGACATCTCATCAAATCTCCAAATGCATACATAGCACTGGGTTAGTAATCCATAGTTTTACAAGGTTTTAACTCCTAATATACTTCAGATATTTTATGTGCTTCAGTAAATCTGTTGTGCTATATTAAATATATGTTAAAGAAAAGTCCCATGATTACTTTTAGTACTTTCTGACACCTAAATAAACACTGACTGAATAAGAATATCTATATCAAAGCAAAAATTTTCAGAGTAGTCCAAAGAAATACAATTTAATGCCTTTAATATCATCTCCTTTATTGGGAAACCTCTTTCATTACAATCATTCTTAGCTTTTGGTAGGCAGTAATGTGAAATTCTTGTCTGTCTTGCATAATAACACTGAACAAAATTCTTACTGAGAAATTCCTACTTAAAACTTGCAACTTCTGGTTAAACTAGAGCAGATTTTAATAAAATTTTCTATTATTGCCGTAAAAAGATAACATGTCATGGAGAATCCTCCACAATGTAGATAAATTGTCCCAACGATTAACTGCCTTCATTGTATGTATGTATAAAAAGGAGGATTATTTCTAGTACATACATTTGTCTTGGTTCATTCTGTCTCTAAAAATTGCCCTGGCTTTGATAAGTTGGAGTGTAACTTATAATTAAAAAAAAAATCTTTTAAACTTATTTCAGTACTGAAGAGGTGATTGACATGCTGTCTGTCACTAGAATCAATTGAATAGTTTGAACTTCTTTGATATCTCATTGTCATTATGCCAGCACTTCTAGGAGCAAAGCCATCTTCCATTCATCTGCAAATTTCCCCTTGCTGTAGCCGAATTGAAAGTGCTCATTTCCTGCCCAGGGGAGGTCTTAGTGAATGAGAGAAAGTGAGACTTTTTTTTAATACTAAATATATAATTTGTAGACTGCTTTTTAAATTTTCTTTTAACTCCTGAAATTTTCCAATGGGATGTGGAAAAAATATAGAAAAAAATATATGTAAATATATAAAATTATATATACATGCATATATAGAAAATACAGAAAAATACAGAAAATGTCAAACTCCAGGTGTTGTGTTTTCTGAGTGTGTCCCACAGAGCCCCTATAGTGCTTCATTCCGACAGGTCTCAGGGAAAAACGGTGGCTAGGCAGCACCCTTGTCCATGAGGCTTCATGTGCCCTAGTAAGCTAAATCCATTCCTGCAAGTTTGAGAAATGGATTGGGAATTGCCTCATTAGCAGCCTCACCCCTCAGGAGAAAAACTGAGACTGGAAAATGCACAGGGGCAAGGAGATGGTGAGAGGAAGGGGCTTGTGCAGTGCTCAGAGCAGTCTAGATTAAAAAAAAAAAAAAAAATCAGATTACAAAATTACACTTTAGTTTAGCCAATTTCCACATCCAACCCCCAGATTTTCTGCCATTCTCGTATCTGCATGGTTTTTTTCCCCTAAAAACAATATTAACCTTAATAATACAACCCTATTACAGACAGCATTGTATCAGGGTCTTTGGGGAGGAACCTTTTGAAGCCAAGAAACTGTTGTTCAGGGTAAGCACCCTAGTCCTAATTTCATCAGCTATGGTAGTATGACTAGTCTTCATAGACATATGTATGATGGTGACAGAATACGCTTGTTACCAAATCACATGATTTGTGCTAGAAGCATCCAAGGACATGAACTGATGCATAGCCCAGCATGGTTTAGGTTTTGTTATGACCAAGAAATTCCAGTGGTGTTGTAGGCAGAGTCTTGACCTCTCTAGCACCCACAGCAAAATCCTCTGAACCCCCAAAAGACTGACCTGTTTCACAATGCCATCCTCCTCCTCTCCACTGTCATCCTTCAATTATAAATTGGACTATTAAGTCCTCGTTACTGGGACCTTTTCCTAAAGGTCAATCTAAAGCAACAATGAGGGTGATGGATGTTCACTTTCAGCCTTTCCTCCTGAGGACTTGCCTTGGAGGGATCTTCTGAGTCTCTAGCCTTTAATGGAGAGCCTGGACAGGAGAGTTGTGGAACTACCAGTACGTCACCAACAGCTTGGTGCTTACAGTGAATTGCTTTCACTCGTTCATCTCAGAGTCCAGGGAATCCATCCAGTCTTGTGGAACCCTCAGTGTCCTTTTGGTAGCAAGTTCCTCTGCTTAATTAGATAGGGTGGGAGGGAAGCTGGCACTGGCTGTGTGAGTTGATATTTTCACCTTGTGATTTCCTGGTGCTGGCATTCTATCTAGTTTACAGCCTCTATCTAGTTTACACTTTTTCTTTCAAAAGTGTATGCCTCGTGTAGTAAAATATGATTCCAGCTTCAGATAGTTAAACACATAACTAAGCTTCTTACTTTGTAACAGATTAATTAAAATACTTCTCGTTTGTGGTCAGCCATGCAGTGGTCACTGGCACTAACTTGCTGTTAACCACCATATTCTGAGGGGCACAAGAGATTTAAAAATATGTACACAAATACTTTTGCAGTGAGCAGCCATGGCTGAAGCTTCACTGTCCTGCCTGGCTCTGCAAGCCCCTGGCATTGCACCTCTGTTGCAGGTGCTGTGACTGGAGACATTCCTCTGGGTGTCCCACATAGAACAAGGCTCTGCTGTGGGAACCTTCTTAAGCTGCTTCATACACATGCTAATAATTAATTTAGCATTTTTGCTGTAGCCTTATCTTTTTCCCTCAGCCATCTACTGGCTCTACAGACTGTGGCAGGCTTCTTCCTTCTGAAGTGTTTGAAAAAATTTATTAGTTTTTAAGGCTTTAGTAAGTTGCTTCTTAAAAGCTTTTTTACTTGCTTACTTATGGTCTTATATTTAATTTGTTAGAGTTTGTGCTTTTTCTGTGATGTTCTGGTTTGGGGTTTTTTTGTGTTTTTTTGGTTTTTTTTTTTTGGTCAGTCTGTGTGGAGCTTGGAGGAAAAAAGACTGTTCCTTATACTGCAGTAAGGTGGTTCTTGGGGGTTTGTTTCCTACATAAAGATTCCAACCTGCCCTTTCCTCCCTATGATCAGAGTCTGTATCCAGAAATCTTCTCAAAGAAGCACTGTGGCACCTCTTTCATTTCCATCCTCAGCCCAAGACCCCAAGGGGCCAGTGCAGCACAGGAAAATGTGCAATTAAAAAAGACCCCAGAATCACTGCACTGGATGCAGAAATGCAGCCTGACTGTAGTAGCTTACCCTGCCATAGCCACAGCCTTAGCCTGCTTTCTCCATGCTGAACACTGACCAGGAGAGTGATTTAGTGCAGCACCAGGATGTGGAGGTCATTCCACAAACAAACCCTCAGTCATTATTTCTGTTGAGCTGGACAGATCAGCTGTGTGTTCCTCTGATGCTGTCACAGGCACATTAACCTTTCAGGAAACCTCTTCTGAAAAAAACAGGTAATGGGAATCACATACACCGATACTGTGCAACTGGAAGATAATTAGCTGCTGTGGTCTGGATGTGTTATCCTGCAGCATCCCATTCACCCCCGTGTTGGTGCTAGTGCAAATAGGTTCCTGGCTGAGAGCAAGCAGTGCTGCTGTCACCTCCCATATCCATAATCGTCATGGGGTGGCAGTTTCCTGGGGTGGCTGTGGCCAAAGATCAGTGGCATCTTGCTTGTGAGCATAGCACAGTCAGCTTTCAGTGGAATTGGCTGTGTCTTTCCCACTCCTGTCCTACAATCTCCTCCTTGCTATGATTTATCTCCTCTCAGCCTAGGGCAAATTAGCTGCAGAGTTTAATCCTTTGCTGTATTACCAAGGTGATGATGCCTAATTTAGGTCATACCCATCCCCATTTATGTTCCCAGCTTGTAATCCAGGCATTGGGGTATCTCACCCTGACAGAAGTCCACCTCTGAGCCAGCTGTGCTCATGTGCCCATCATTTCAAGCACCAGCCCTTGTTTAATTTACTGGTGTATGGTTTCTTGATATGTAAGTATGTATTGCTAATACATACTAGTATATATAGGTATATTTTCTCTTTCCATTCAAAGATAATTATTTTGCCATTTTCTCAGCCCAATCTGAATGAACCACTACTGGTTTCTGGGTTCATGCATAACATTTGATTATCTTTTCATAGGTATATTTTACTTAACTGTCTTATTAATAATCATAAAATTGCCCAGCCTTGAAACAAAATAAAAATGCAATAAAAGCTTTAGCTTCACTGAACTCCTGAAAGTGTGAATTCCAGAGAGGGGCAGTGTGTCACGTAGCTATATGTTCCTTTGGGGCAATCATGTCCCAAACCCCAGAAACAGTCACAGCCATTGCTTTAAAAAGCTCGTGTGTAAGTTACCTCATGCATTTGGGCTGCTCACATTGCCTTTGTAGCAGCAAAGTTCATGTGTGTTTCTCCTTGTTGGAATTGTTAATAACCTGAGCTGTAAAATAGAAACAACCTGGTAGTTCTTCCCGATAGATTTTGCTGTTAGCGATGCTCCTGCAGACCCTCTGTTCTTGTTCAAGAGCTCTGTAAGGCTGAGCTCCTGCTAAGTGAATTATCCAATTTCAAAGCCAGCTGCTTTGCAGCAGCAGAGCTGGTGGATGGATCTTCTAGTAGTGTTCACATCACATTTAAGCTGCTTTAAAATGTCGGGTTTAAGTTCCAGAAATGTGAGGCTTAAGGGGTTTATGCTTTGCAGAAATGCTGACTAGGACCTTGTAGGGCAGATCCATGCTGGTGTCTTTCCGTAGGCTTGGAGCAGCACCACACGCTTTGGCACACGGTGGTGTCGATGCTGCCTTCTGCCCACCTGCATGGCTCTGAGGCTTGGGAATGACTGGGGATGAGGACCCCTCTGTGGCACACATTCCTTCAAGTGGCTTCCTGAGGGAAGAGTGCCTCTAACACTCTCAGTGCCAGCAGCTTTAGTGCTATTTGGTTTTGTGCTGTTTGGATTGTTAGCTCTTGACACAGGAACCCAGTTCTCTGGGAGTGCCCTTCTCAGGTGCTGAAGTAACCCAGTTTCTGTTGATGGAGTCTATGAACAGAAAGTTAAATATAGCCTGTGTTAAGGCTGGGATTTGTGCTTCCGTGGGTTTCTATCCTTGGATGGGGTTTGTCTCACTGGATGGAAGAGACAAGGGAGAGAATAACACTATTATTGTTTTGTTGTGTATGGTGTGCCCTTATTTTGGCATGTTTCAAGTAAAGACAAATGTGCATTTCTCATCGTAGCAGATGTGCAGGCATTGGCTTGTTCAGCATTTGAGTGCCTTGGTGTGAAACTAACTAGAGACAGACAGACTTGGGATTCTATACGCTCAGAAATAACTGGACATCACGTGCGGAAGAGCATTCCTCTCACTGGCAATTTAGGTGTAATCATATTGGGGGCAATAATGTAGCTAGTAATGGTCAGTGGCTACTTGGGTGTGTGGCTGCTGCTGCAGTTTCACTGAGTTATGATGCATACGTGGGGGTATCATATTCTTGGGAGGAAAAACAAGGTTTTACTTTAACTAACTTGATGGGTGACAGGCAAGTGCAAGTTTTCGGACAGAGTTCAGAGGGCAAAACGATGACAGCAAGTGGAGATGTTCATGCACCAGAAAGCCTGAGAGAAAACAAAGGGATTTGGGAAGCAACATGCAAATACAAACTTTGGGAAAAACAGTCCTTGCCTGGCTGGAGAAAGTGCACGCATGAATACCCAGGAGTTTAGCTGTAAGCATCAGCCACCAGAAGTCCATCCCTCTTAGGATGCTGGTGCCTCCTGGTGTCTGAATGAAATTTCAAAACAATATAGAGGCAGACACCCTATATGCTTTGGCTGTATGAGAGTCTCATTGTAATCTTACTGCTTCCTTTACTTAAAAGTCATGCTAGAAATCAAAATTGCTGTTCTAGCCTGGCTGACACTCATGAATCTAAAATCACAGCTTTGTGTCCCAGGTGCCTTCCTGTGCTGCTGAGAAAAGCTGTGTCAAGGACCCTGGAGGCTGCTCCATCCATGGTCCTTACACCTACTCTGTGTAAAAGATGGACATAAAACCAGCCCTGCGTTTTATTATTATTATTTTTTAATTATGGCATGATAATTGATGTGTGGAAGGCACACAGCTCTGCTATTGTGTGACTGATTTTGTGCCTGTTTCTCAAGTGGCTTCTTTAGGAGGTCCAAGAGAACCTGTAAGAGCTCTTGTGTTGGCAATGAGCTCCTGATGACCTGTGAATCTCAGACACTCCCTCTGCTATCATGTTATTTACTAAGCAGCTCAGGCTAACCTTACCCAGAAAAGATGTTTCTCATAACCTGCCAATTCATGTTACTTGCCTAATGACTAAGTCCTTGCAAGAAACTGGGAGATTGCCCTGAGTTGAGTTGGAAAGTGCCATGAAATAAAAGATGCACAGAAATTATAATAACACAGTAGCACTCTCAGTTGTAGCCTGGATGAGGGGGGAACCCCCAATTTCTGTGTAGTTTGGGCAGAGCAGAGTGCTTGCAGCCCATCTAACATAACTTCTCTCGCACGTAGAGCAGGTTCAGTTAGTGATAGAGAGCCTTAGGATCAGGTTTATCACTAAGTAGGGCTTAAGTGACACTTTATTTCACTAATCTGCCTGACCTTATGAATTTACAGTGGTAGGGCAAAGATATGAAATGCATTGTCATTTAAAGATCAAGTTTGACCAAGGAGGTCATTACATGTGAGGAACCTGAGCCTGGCTTATCATTCACTGCCACTCTCTCAGGACTGAATGCAGCATCTTGGTTTCTCCTGTTCTTTCAAACTGCTACTCACAGCAGAAATAGGTGGCCTGGTCGTCTTTGAACTTCTTTACCCCATCTACGCAGCCCTAGTTCCCTTGCATGGGCACTGGCATATAGTAATATGTGTCATATCCTATCATGCATAGCCACGTGGAGATTTGTCCAGTTTTTTTCTCCCCTGAGCTCTGGTTCCCTCATTAATATTTCTGCTATACACTATCATGAGACAGGGATAATTGTATGAATCACTGTCTACTGTTGGAATTGTGCAGCGTGTATTTTCATACCCAAGAATCCTATCTTATGCTTGATGTCTTTGTTCACATGTTAACAGCTCATGATGGTCCATTTGTTCCAGCTGCCCTATGTCTGGGGCTCCCAAATCCTTACATCATTGCTTGCACCCTGTCCTTTGAAATATTTAACACTTCACTGACCAGGCAGCAGTATAAAAGTGGATCTGGTGCATGTGTTTTCCATTTAAGGGAAAAAAAAATCCTTGTGCTTTTTGCTGTTGAATAATATTTGCATTATTGAGTTTACTGAAGGTGGCTCTGGGAGGTACCTGGTTTTGGCTATACAGGAGGGTAGCCTAGGTCATGTGATAACCTTTTTTAGTCTTCATATGGACTGAGGGTTTTTTCCAGGATAGTTTTCTGTGTTGGTATGTGAATCAGATGTGTGAACAGGAATGGTGCTTTGGCTGTTGCTGTAACTAAAGATCTTGCCACTCAACAGGACAGAGTTTCATGCAGTCTGCAAGCTCCCCTGACTTTTGCTTGAGCTGAGAGTTGTCATCCTACTTTGCCTTTTCTGCTCTGGGCTCCCCATCTACCAGCTGAGGCATGTATCTACCAAATACATTCAGTTTGGTATTTTGCCTGGATGTGTGCAGGTAGGAAGAGAGAAGGGTGCTCTACAGGGTGCCAAGTGGTGTTGGCTCACCATGTGGAGGCTTTCCCTGCTGCAGAAGCCTCCACAAATTTGGTCAGTTGAGTGTATCAGAAAGAACCAAAATGTTACATGATTTGTGTGTTCTCATGAAAAAAAATATAATCTACTGCAGAGTCTCTTAAGCTAATGGCTAGAGGCAGAACTAGAAGCAGTGGCTGGAAACCAAAATCAAAGAATTCCAGTTAGAAATGAGACACAAATATTTAGCCGTCTGAATAAACTACCTGAGGAAAAAGAAAACAAAAAGGAAAATATGTGGCTTCTCTTCATCTTGTAATGCTTTATATTCAGTCTGCATGCCTTTATAGAAGATGCATTTCAGCCAAACTTCAGTTATTTGGCTCAGCACATGGATAAGTGGGTGAAATACTATAGTGTGCAATGTACAAGAGGTCAGACAAGGTGATCTGATGGTTCCTCCAACGTTAGACCCTCTAAGAAGTTTTAATGTGGCCAGAAGGATGGGGCCAGTGAAGGTGTGAGGTTGTGACTCCATCTGTGCTCTCCTGAGCCTAGCAGAGGGTCTATGTGTGACCCTGCCTCTTGTTCCTCTGATCTCAGGAGAGGATGCTCTGAAGAGAAGCTAAAGGTTATGAGCTTGGAAGCCATATATAAAATTAAATTTCCATGCTCCTTTTTTATTTTTTTTCAACCAGCATTTAAGCCATGCATGATCCAGCCCACATGTGAGTTTGAAATGTTCCATCATGTTTTCATTATTTGTTTAAAAATGGGAATTGTCAAGATCTCTTTTGCTTTAATTACCTGACACTATGGGGCTTCAGAATGCTTTTTTACGCTCTCCAGAGCATGCCCTTGGGATGGGACAAGTCTGTGTTCTGCACTAGATGCTTTCAGAAGAAAGTTGTTGGCATGAGTGGCTGAAAATGGAAGCTTGTTTACAAGGCTGGTTTTGCATTATCAGCTGTAGTGCTCCAGTATTTAAGGCTGTGAAGTTAATTAGCTCAACACTTCATAATTCTCTTCTGCCTCTCCTGGGGCCTGTCTGCATACAGCACTGTATTTCTTCAGCTTGTGTAGGGAACAGCTTTATCTCAGGGCAGCTGCATTCACATGAGTACCACCTTAACTGCCATGAATCCCATGCTCCATCTTGGAGTACACAAACCCTCCATAGGGCTTTCTGGAGAGCCCATCCCTGGATTATTTGGCTGCTTTTATTAAAACCATACAGGCAGAAGTACTGATCTCTACTGAAGCTTTGGCAGAATTGAATGATGCCATTGTTACTACTGATTGAAAGGGTGCTTTTGCTCTGGCTTCAGGTCTATTCTTAAGTGGAAAATGTTTCTTAATGCTGAATAATGTAGTAACATTTCTGGCTAGCACAGTCTCTTTGACAATGAAACATTGCCACGTGCTCAAGAACAGACTGGGGATGCTGCTTTCACATCTCCCATCTGAGTTAGGTGTGTTCTGAGCAGGATATGACCCTGGGCAGGGGAGAGTATCCTCTCCAGCCCCAATCTAAAACAGCCCCTTCCTCAGTGACCCCACTGTAGCATGCCCAAGCACGTCCTGTGGCTGAGACTGCCCTGTCCCTGGGCATCATCTCCCATGTATTTCCTGAACTTCAGTGCCAACCCACGCACAACTGGGAGATGTTTTCCTTCTCAAGTGTATGAGCTTCAGCTGTTCCAGCTATCCTGTGTGTGTCCTTCCTGTTTGAACAGATACTTGATACATACACCTCGAATGGAAAAGGCTGGACGTGATTAAAACACACAGCTCAGCCACAGGCATTCTTTTTTCAATCAATATCTCCCACCCCCTACCAAGTGAACTTGAGGAGTTGTAAGGATATTTAGAGTTTACTGCACAAAGCATTGAGTAATTCTTTGGTTTAGATGCAGAGAGGCAGATGCAAGGTGCTGCATGTTTGCATGCCGTGCCTGCCTGTATCATAGCTGAGACTTTCTATGCTTACACTGAGGTACTTTCTATTTCTTCAGGAATATTTTGGCATAAAAAAAAAAAAATTAACCTTCTTGATTTATTTGGACTTAAATTAAAGTTGGTATGTAAACTGACTAGCTTTATCAAAATACTTACATTTTTAAAATTCTCTGAACTCCAAGGATAACTGATGGTCCAAGTTATTAGCATGTAACGTTAACATTTCCCCTTAATTACAGGATTGTGATGAAAGCATCTCTCCCAATGGGTGCATAGCTCTGGAACCAGTGATGGTTCCTGGCACGTGATTAACAGCTCTGAATTGGGGCAGGATGATTTCTTTGGGCATACCAGCTCTGCCAAAAGTGATGGCATTCCTGTGGTGTGTCTGACTTCACTGTTGCTCAAGTACAAGCATAAAACCATATTTGTTTTACTCTTTCAAACACAGTTCTTGCATAGCTCAGATGCCCTGAAAGTAAAGGTAAAAGCAAACATTGATGTGCTAGTTTTCACAAGCCCTGTTGTTAAATGTTTATGTATGACGCGGTTGATAGAACATCAGCAGCTAAAGCAAATGTACTCGTATTCACTTCCTTCTCATCCTTGTTCGTACCATGCGGGCTTTCCACTACACTCTGCCTTCCGGCACAGAGCTGGGCTAAGCAGTGTTGCCCTCATCAGTATGATGGGGAATGAGATTACGGATTTATTGTCCGTGTTGTCTTTAATTCTCATTCCTGAATGCTCCAGTGAGTTAATTACTAGCAGAGGGAGAGGGACCAGCTGGGACCAAGACAGACACAAGCTGTGAAGAGTGGTGTTACAAAGATGCAACTTTCTGGCCTTGCAATGAGGAATGTTTCTGGTGGGACCATGAACTGTGGAGTTGGTTTGCCAAGCAGAGCTGATATGCTAGATAGCATGAAGGCAAAACTTGTTGAACTTATAATGGATAATTTATGATGTAACCCTTGCAGAAATGGAGCCTCTCCATTTTGTGAGACGGAATGTCCTTTAGAAAATATTTGCACTTATCTAGTACACGCAGATTCAAGGAAATTCTTTCATAAGGGTTTGAGTCTAATAAAATGGGAATGTGTGACCTGGCCTGCACCATTACTTGCCCAGTTTTATCCTTTTGTTATTATTTCCAAATGTGGAATTCCCATTCTTCTACAATTCTGCAGGTGAAGCTAGGCCAAGAAAAAACAATGGTCTCCCACAATTACAGGGAGCACCTATTAAGGTTGTAATGAGGTTAGCAACGCAAGCCAGCATCCAGAATGGCACGTGTTGTTTGGGGTTGTGGCAATGTCCCTGCTGGTGCCCAGGAGCCCAGTCCCTACATGGGTGAAGAGGTTGGAGCTGTGGGACCCTCATAGGGCTGGGCAATGTTTGCTCTCTACAAGCAGATGGGTTGCCTCAGCCAAAAGAGTGCAGCGTTTGCCTCCGATGTTCCAGGATGCAACGGCTTACAGATGGTACCGTCCCCTTCTCTTCCAGGACGTAAACCCTCTGTGACGGAGGCTGTGCCATCTCTCTGTGCCCATGTTGGAGTGTCAGTCCTTGTGTGACGCAGAAGACGGAGCTGTTGTAAGCACACCACCATCAAGCTCCAGGTCTTTCTGCTCTAATATTTATGATTTTACCTACCAAAAGAGCTCCTTTCAAAAAATGTGAATGTTCCCACTTCTGCCTGCCAAGTATTACAACTGGGAGTGCTGGATTCTTCAAGTGTGCCCTTCTTTCTGGTTATAAAACCAAATCTGGACAGCAGTGTATAACATTTGTGAAGGGTTTTATGTTGGTCTTGCAGCACAGATGTGATGGGTCCCAGTGTCTGGTGTTAACCGGTGCTCAGTGGGGCTGTGGGCTGCTGTGCTGCTGCAGCACAGTGCGGGGATGCTGTGGCTGCGGGAGGAGGAACAATCAGGATGAATGCAATGGCTATTTCCCAGAATGTAAACAGCCTCACAGCTTAATAGCTCTGTTTACGTTGACAGAGATTAGGAAATACACTTTGTTATTTTAGGCTGAATATGCTCATTCAGATGGTAAGCAGAAGCAATGTGTTTGGCCAGGTTGCACAGGAGTATGTTAACCTTGCCTTTGAACAGCACTTGATTTTTATCAGCTTGCTTACCAAACTGTCACAACAAGGCATAAAACCACAGAAGACTCACGTGCTGATATGAGAAATGTGCATGTTTGTGATAGTGGAAGAGGAATAGGAGCTTTCTGCTCTTTGCTATATGTGGTAACAAGCATTTCTTTTTTTCCTCCAAACCACAGAGCAAGCTGTACTGGAGTGCTGGGGTGAGAGAAAGGTGCTCCATGGGACAAATTGCTCTCGTCTTCCGCTACCACCAGCCTCCACAGATGTGTGGGGTGAGATTTGTCAAGTTGCTCAGAAAAAGCCATTTGTATTGTATGGTTTACCAGTGTCAGCAAGTCCTCCCAGATGGAAGCTTCATGTGCCAGTGGGCTTGGCTCCCCGTGAGCTGGTAGTGTGGCTGTGGGAGCCTAACGAGTTAAGCTGGGCTGTTCCAAGTGGGAGCGAAGAGCCATTGCAAAATGTTTTTCCCCCTGTTGGCGCTGTGTGTTGTTTTAAAATTAAATTGGTTCTGGTTAGCAAACAAGAACAGGACAGCAAAATTAAATTTTCTGAGGAATGTTGTGAATCCTGTGTGAAAAATAACCCCTAAAATGTTTTTTTTCCCTCCTGCCCTCGCTGGCTTGCGTTCATTTTCTCTTTGCCTGCCATTCCTCCCTCTCTGCTCCCTCTGTGGATGTGTTGGTGGGTGGCAAGGCTGATGTCCTTATGCTGAGGTGCTGTGGTGCGCAGTGTGGGAGTTGTTGGGAACTAGGATGTCATGACTTAGTCAATAAATTTATTTGTTTTCTCTTTTCTTATTGTCCTACATCTTCATTTCTTGCTCCTTTGTTCTCCTTGTCCTCCCAGACCACACTCTGCCTGAGGGCCATTGTTGCTCCCTCTCTGATAGGTCCAAAGAGTACCTTGGACACAGGGAGGACACAGTATCAATTTTAGAGGCAGACTTGGACCTATAAAGTATAATTCAGCATCATGCAGATGGCAACTGCTGGCCATCTGCAATGCTTCAAACTCGCTGGAGTCAGCCTCTGTATTGGAAGACCTAGAGATCCACACAGGGCTCTGTGGTGGACAATACAGATTTCTCTTGTCAGCTTCCACCTTCCTTATTTATTAATTTATGTGCAGATGGAAAATCTTTGACACAAATTGGCACCCCCTAGGTTCTATTCCTCTGGAAAGCTTCTGGAGTTCTTAAAATTTTCTCCTCCATTTGGTCAGCCCTGCAGGCATTCACTATGTGCTTCCTAAGTCTTTTCTCTAGTCATCGCCTTAGTATTTATGTCAAGTCATCTTGGATCTTTATTTATAGTTTGGCGCAAATCTGTTCTGAGAGCTCAGCAGACTCTTGCTGTTTTGTACAATGAGGACATCTTGGTCTCAGACCTTCAGATGGGACAGCAGGTTACTCTTGAGTTGAGTTTCCTCATACTCTTGGTGCATGTGAAGTGCTGGGGCTATCATTGTTTACTGACTTTTGCTGTTGCTTTTATTTGAGAAGTAAGACTCCTAATGCCTTGTACGCTTGGTGTCCTGTGCTACTGATTCATGGAGGCCAGGAGTGCACCCTGGAGGTGTCATGGCATGGTTGCCACATGGAGGCCAGGAGTGCACCCTGGAGGTGTCATGGTGTGGTTGCCTCTCTTGCCCTCTTCTCCAGGCATTTCCTCTTGTCTATTGCTGGAGGTGGAAGGTTCAAATGGTCCTCCAGCGTGATGTGGAGGAATTGCATGCGCTCACCTGACAGAGGAAGATGTACAGGGTGAGATAACAGATCTAAGAGAGGAATAAACATCTCTGAGGAAGCAGCATGGTTCTGCTGAAACCTTGCTTCCAGGTGGCACATGAGAATGGGTGCCTCATCCATGTGAGCTGCATTTTCTGGAGCAGGGCTGTCTGTTGGACCCCACGTTTGGAACAGGGCTGTGGCTGTCCCAGGCAGCCAGAGAGCACTCCTCCCTCACCATCAGACCATGAGGATAAATAAAACAGCTCCATTTACGCTAAATGAAATCAAGTCTTCTGGATTGTGGCCTAAACACGGTCAACAGCTCCTCTGGGCCCTCAAGCTGCCAATAGCTTGCACCTCCTAGTGAGTCTGTCCTTGGGAAGGAGCCATTAGAGGCAGTGGAAATTTTGCAGATCTTCATCCTTTGAGAAGTGGGATATCATTACTGATAGGACTTGTAGCATGTCTTGTGTCAAGAAATGAGATACACAGGAAATGCAGTGATTAGAACCCAGCTCTCAGTGCAATGTCCTAGCTCATGTCCTCCTGGAGTGTGGTTCTCAACAGTACTGCCAAAACTCCTCCAGGGCACCCTGTAGGCTGGGTTTCCCCTCTGCTTAGGCCTTGTGGTCATTAGATTGTACTTGAGTAAGCTACCACCAACCTAATGAGGCTTTCCAGGCCCTTCTAGTACTTACAGGCTTATGTTGCGTTTGTCATGCCAGAATTTTCATGTACTCAGGTGTCAATAAAATTAATCAGAAAGAAATCAAGATCGACTAGGGCCTGAAACATTGGCTTGATAAACCTCTTCTCACTGTTGCCACCTCTTCTGACACAAGCACTAGATATGTGACTTCTTGATTGAATGGAGAAAAGAGCTCTAGAAAGATGTAGTCATTTGTTTCTACACCCATGCAAATGAAGTATTTCACATTCCTCCCTAAATCACTGTAGATATCTACTTTGCCATCAGTCTTTGTGATCAAAGCTGTTGTGTTGCACAGCAGTGCACCACCACCAGGTCTGGTCAGTGCTGTTCAGAAGAGTCTGGGGCTGCATCTGTTTAGTGCTGCTACTGCCTTCATCCTGGGCACCCTCTGTCTCTCTCTGTTTTCTCTCCAGAAGGTGGTCCTGGTGCCTGATTTGTCCTCCTGGTGTCTAGCCTCTCACCGTTCGTACCCTTGGTGCTGATACAGCACAAGAGCATGTGGAAACTCAGGCTGGTGGTTGCAAATCTGGTTTGAGTGTTTATAATGTTATCCTTTCATCTCTCTTTAAAAGGGAATTCCTTATGCAAAAGCTTCAGACTGAGGGCTTGAGGAGATGACCTGAAATCTGAGTGAGAATCTGTTGAGTCATTTCTGAGTGCTGTGAGCATAAATATATTTCTCAGTTCCAAAAGTGTAACATTTATCAGCTGTACAATAATGTGCAACCAGCTTCATTTTGTGGGATCAGGCTTCCAGCATCCACAGCAATAAATGGAGCAAGGTCATTGCTAAGCCGGAAAATAAATGCCTTTGAAGCACTTCCTCCCAGGACAAGACTGTGTCTTTTTTTCCAACTGCTAACACCTTCCTCCTTGCTCAGAGGAAGCCCATAACCTTTCTCAGATATGGAAACTTCCCTGTTCTCTGCTGTCAAAAGCTTTCAGCCTGCCTTTTTTGTCTCCCTTCAGTCTTCCCCAGCATACCATGATGTGTTCATCTGATTTTTGCTGGGCTCACCTTTTCTTGCACTTCCCTCCTCTAATGCTGCCCACATGGTTCCCATTTAACTGAAGGTGGGAGCCAGTGGGCATATCCCAGTGGGCAATCTGAGGGGAGGGGATTCTTAGGTGGAATTACTTAATTAGAGACTGTAAAGCAGTTTTGGGGGTATTTATTTTAATATTTTCTGTGCATTTATTTTTCAGTGGAGATTGTGCCTTATCCAGAAAGATAATTGTTTACTTAACCAGTGAGATGTGTTCAGTTAAACCCTGAGAAACTGTGCTTCTTTAGATCAACCTTTATCTCCAAGAATTGCCTCTGAAGGCTGTCTCCTCTGGCTGGGGGCAGAATCCCTTTCAGAGGCTTAATAGTGGTTATTTGTTTAGCTGAGTAAGTTTAAAAATCTGACCAGGACATTGCAAAAATCTTATATCCCTCTCACAGAAGGCAAGCCAATGACACCATTAACTTAATCCAGCACCTCATATACTTGATTTTAATGTGTCTCTTTAGTTCCAGAATATGATCTATTTTCAGTAGAAGGATTTGTGTTCTGGTAGTAAGAGGGGAAAAGGAGTGAGGGTAGTGCTGTAGGTCACTCAGCAGTTGGGTACACAAATGTATTAAAAACCATGCAGAGAGTCTTTCTGGAAAAAAGCTAACATCTGACATCTAAATCCGTTCATTGATTGGAGTAACTCTCAGCAGAACCATGCTGGGTCCCACACAGCATGAATGAGCTGTGCTCTCATCTGCCCCTTCTGCCTACATGGCTCCCTGCTTTTTTGACAGCCACCTCTAGGCATGACACAATTAATGGATAATATTTGGCGCTACTGTCCTGGCAGGGTCTCTGAGCACCCCTCTCCAACTCCACAGAGACCAAGTATGTGCTAACTATTGCAGAGGAGTTGAGCTGGCAGCAGTGGCTGCAGAGTAACTGTTGTGAAATTTAACATCTATCCTATCCAAGTCCGTATATCTGCAGTGTTGAACTTCAGGGCTGGGCTGGCTTTGAGTTGTTCTTCAGGAAGATAAAGAGGTATAGAGCTCCTGCAGAGCTCACCTGAGCCACTTCGGGTGCTTACTTCACAAAGAATCATGCCTATTCTTCCCTGCTTACCTTAAAATGACAAAAGTAGTTCAGATTATGGTATTTCCATTGCAGTAAAGCTGGAGGAGATGCATTCCCCTGAAATACTGGCAAGCAGTGAGGGAAAGCTGAGGGTATCAAGGATCCATCTGTGTCCAGGGGAGTAAAGCAGCAAGTACACTTCTAGCATACCAGCAGTCAAACCATTTCACCAAAGTACAGCATTATTGCAAGAGGGTAATGCTGATAATGGCAAAATTCTGGGTGAAAATGCAGAAAAAGTATTTATTGAATATATATGAATCTTCTGTATTTGACAAAACAATCTTGCACAGATTTCATAGTGATAACTGAGCTTTTATGGTTTAGATTTCCTAAGTGGTCTTTCGTCTGTTCCTTCCCTGAACAGGTCTGCTTGTTTTACACTTCAAATTAATGTAATTAACAGCCATGTCACAGTTGTTTTTATGAAAACTAGCAAAGAGCTGTCTCTGTGTCCATACATTGTCTACTCTTCTGCACTGAGTTATGGATTGATGTTTTCCTCTTCCTTCCTCTCCTTTGTATGTATTTGCAGGGTATTTTTCTGCTGTTCTTTCTGCTGCTCTCTCCCCTGGACCCACAGCACAGCTGTTGCCTCTCCATGTTTCACTGGTTGGGAAATGATGCCTTAAACTCCCTTCCCCAGAGATCCTCTTGACCTGTGCCCTGAATTTGTTCAAATTTGTTTTTTTCTGAAATACATTATCTTTAATTCATTGTTCTTGTTCCTTTGCTGCCTTAAATTGCTGAACTTTATGGTTTTGCAACTACTTGCTCTCAAATTTACTTCCAGTTTTGGACTATTAATCAACTTTCTATATCAGTAATATCCAGGTAATAAACATTCCCTCCCCTGCTACTTTCCCTTCTTGAGGGCAACTTTTCTGCACACATTCCAGCAGCTTCGTGTGTCTGGGACCTGCCCTACTGTGTCTTTGGCAGATGCCAGGGTAGTTAAAATTACCTTTTCCTACCAACTCAAATCGTTTAGCTGCTTCAGTAAGACACTTGAAAATAGGTCTGTGTCCTATTTCTGATTCATGGAGGTCTCTGGGACATTTCCTGTGCTCCTTGTCACTTTCCGTGACCCAGGAGACATGCACAGTCTCTCACTTCTTGAAACCCAAGGTATTCTTCATACAAACCCCACTTCCTATTTCCTCTGTTTCCTAAAAAAGTTACATCTTCTCATTGATATTGCCCTCCAGTGATGTCCTTCCATGAAGCACGTGCAAGGCTAAATGCTGTAGATGTATACGAGGGCTTTAAAACAGTAATTTGTTCTGTGTTCTTCTGTCCTTTATTTGCAGACATATAAATTATATGATCAGAAGGATGCTCTGTTCATATCACTGATTTTTTCTATCAGAATCCTGCAATTTCCCTTTCCCTTATCTCAAACCTTCAGTTGGTGTTAAAACACCCTCTAACTTTTCTGAGTGGCTCCCTTCAGACCTACTTTCCATATCCCTCTATAGGCTGAAAAAGTATCAAACATCTTCACTTAGATGCTACTTCTACCAGCATCCCTTCCCTACAGAAGACCACCTCTCTTGGGCATCAGTTGGCAGTCAGACGTAGCTCTGTGGCTGTTGCAGTGGAGCATGAGTCTGAGCAGATCTGTCTTCCCCCAACATATCAGTATTGTTTTGTGAGATCCTAAATGATGTTCACAGCAGCAGTTTGTTGACATTGCTTGGTAAGACTTGTAGGACAGCAAAGATATGCATTGGAAGCTTGGAACAACTTGCCTTACTGTGAAGATAATGAAGACCTGCAGCAAGTTCTGCTATATGGAAGTGTATTTAGAGGAGGCTTGATCTTAATCTCCTATCAAGGAGAAACAAAAATGCCTAGTAGACAGGGTATGGCAAGATCTAGTCACTAGAAGGTGAAAATAGGTCAGTTTGGACTAGAAGCCAGGTGCCCATTTAGGCCATGGATGTTAAATAACTGCATATTTTCAGATGGGCATAGGATGATTGCCATACTTACAGCAAATTTGAAGCTGATTGTAGATACCTTTACAAAAGATCTGATCTGTGCTTCTGAGGGACTGAGTTTGACTCCTGCATTCCCTGTGTGCGTCCTGGCTGCATGGTGCAGGATATCAGGCTAAAGACATCAGCCTTTTCTGTCCATTTGCCTGTGCATCCAAAATCAGGTTTAGACTCCACCCTGTGTACTTCGGTACAAACTTCTCCAAAGTTTGATTAGCTGAGTCTGGCTCCTGCCAAACTGGGTCTCTCCAGCTGAGCTATATCTGTGAGCCCAGAGGAGCAGAAGGAACCAGGGCCAGTTTCTTCAAATATTTTACAGATTAAGACCAGAGTCTGGGATCTGTGGGACATCATTTGAGTTCAAGGACTCCAGCAGGTTGTGGTCCTTGCTGCAGTGCTAGCAGTCTGCACCAATAATTGTGGTCTTCCTCGTCTGTCTGGTTTGGTCTTGCACTATCGTGTTCAAGTGGGATGACACTCGGCAGTGTGGACAAGCCCTCTGACATTATTTGAGAGCAGCTGGAGGCATCTCCTTTAGCCTTGAAAATGCCTCTTTCTTGGCAGTGCTTTGTGTTTATTATAATCCTGTCTGTAATGTGCAAAAGTACATTTCTGTTATAACTTCCTCCTTTATGTACTAAAGAGTGTGGTTTTAATTAAGGATTTCAGATTGAAATATTTCCGGTTTTACGTGTTCTTTTTTGGTTTGGTTTCTTTTTTTTTTTCTCTCTCTTTTAGGACAGTTTTCAGCTAAAATGTTTTAGAGTTTTGAAAAATACCAGATGCCCAGCTCAGAAAGTGTGTGAAGAGCCCTAGTCACTGCTTCTTCCTCCCAGGGAACTCAGCTGCTCTCCTGAGCGGGAACAGCCAGGAACAGCCAGTGACCAGAATGGGGTCAGCATGCAGGAGAGGATGGGCTAGTACTGGGATCGACAGGTTTCAGTTATGCACCACGACTGCAGCTCCTCGCCCGGTAGGAAACATTGACTCAGACCTGTGAAATGAAGCAAAATGATTTTTGTGGATTCTGGGTTTACCTTGCAAATAGCTAAGGGATTGTAGGAGAAGATGAGCAGATCTTTGCTTAGTGGTAGAGCATCTCTGTTACAACACCCACTTGGTGAGGGGATCAGGTGTATCTCTGTATCCCTGGCCTCAACCAGGGTCTGTTGACCAGACATGGGTCTGTTGAGCTGCAGCTTCGACCCATGGGGAAGTGAGGCCAGCCCAAACAACTTGTAAAATGGTTGTTTTGCTGCACATCAACTGCCGTTAAAAGAAAAACTAAAAATATGCCAGATTTTAATTCTCCTGGTAGTATAAGAGCTTTAAAATGTCCTATAAAGGCACCCATTTTTTTTTGAGAACAGCAGGCAATGAAAATTATTTTAAAACCAGGTTTCTTGAGTCAGTCTCATGATTTTTTGGGAGTTTGACTCATTATTTTTGAACATTTGGGTTTGGCAATGCTAAAGTCACAGAATCACAGAATCTCCAGAGTTGGAAGGGACCCATTAGGATCATCTGGTCCAACTCATGTTTAGGCACAGGACAACTCCACAGTCACACCATGTGCCTAAATGCCTTATCTAAGTGCTGCTTAAATTCCGTGAGAGTAGGGGCCATGACAGCCTCCCTGGGGAGCCTGTTCCAATGCTCCACCACCCACGAATATTCAGTCTAAATCTCTCCTGGCACAGCTTCATGCCGTTCCCCTGTGTCCTGTTGCCAGCCACCAGAGAGAAGAGGCCAGCACCCACCCCTCCCTCCCTGGTGAGAAATTTATAAACAGCTATGAGGTCTCCCCTTAGTTTCCTCTTTTCCAGGCTGAACAGACCAAGTGCTTTCAGCCTTTCCTCATAACACTTCCCCTCCATTCCCTTTACCATCCTTGTGGCCCTCCTCTGGACATTCTCTAACAACCTCGTGTCCTTCTTGTACTGTGGCGCCCAAAACTGCACACAATACTCTAGGTAAGGCCGCACCAGAGCTGTGTAGAGTGGGATCAGTGCTTCCCTCGATTGGCTAGTAATGGAGTGCGTGATGCACCCCAGAATCTTGTTGGCCCTTGTGGCCACCAGTGCACATTGCTGGCTCATATTAAACCTATCATCTACAAAAACACCCAGATCCTGCTCCACAGTACTACTCTCCAGCCTCACATTCCCCAGTTGGTAAGTTGGTTTTGGGTTGGCCCTACCCAAGTGCAGAACCCGGCACTTGTCCTTGTTAAATTTCATACGGTTTAAGGCAGCCCAGTCCTCTAATCTATTAAGATCCCTCTGAAGTGCCTCTCTGCCCTCGCTAGAGTCAACAGCACTTCCCAATTTAGCATCGTCTGCAAATTTACTTATCATACATTCCAGTCCTACGTCCGTGTCATTTATAAAGATATTAAACAGGACTGGCCCCAAGATGGATCCCTGTGGGATCCCACTTGTCACCACCCCGACATAGTTCCATTCACCAAAATGTGAAGTCCTCAGTTTGAATTTGTTCCCGATGTGGTATTTCGGCTCCCTAGCATGACTGGTCAATGTCACTCTCCAAGGATCAGCAAGAGACCCAGGGGTGAGAGGCAGAGAGGTGTGGTACATGGAGAGTTGTGGTACAAGGTGCTGTGACTCCAGGGATGCTGTTGGGTGGATCTGGCTTGCATCCTTGTGTGAGGGTTTTTCTGAATCAAGCCATGTTTCCCACATGACAGCAGCTCAGGCAGCAAAAACGGAGCTGCTGGTAGGGCTGGAGGGAATTGGTGAGCTAGATGCACAGCTTACCTGGGTTTAAAACATTTTACTGAGATTAAATGAACATGTTGAAAGCATGCTTCATACCTACGGTTGCATCTCGAAAGAATTGTGTGGATGCAGCTTGCCTGAGCACCAAGTGATACACAGGGGAGTGGGTCCCCAGGAGGGCTGCTGTCATCTGCCCTGCAGCTGGGGATGAGCATGGGGACAGGCATGGTACCTGCCCTTGTATCTTCACATTCTGCCTTGTGTTATAGTGTATGGCTGCACAGCAAGCTACAGCATTATCTTGTACGTGCCTGTGGGGTGTCAGGCTGCACGGGCTTTCCCGTGTCTGAGAAGTGAGACTTGGTCACAGAAGGAGATCCCCCTCCATGTGGCTTCCTTGGCTGGGAAGCACCATGCAGGGACAATGTTACCTCTTCTCTCTAGCAGCACAGAAATGGCTTCCATTTGTGCCTCAATCCAGCTTTAAACCATATAAATCAGCATTCCTTCCACCTGTGGGTAGTGTTCTGCAGCTGCCCAGGTACCCTGCCTCAATGCCTCCCATCCCAATGCGATCCATAGGTCTTTTCTCCCTGCAAGGAAGCCAGGGAGGGCATTCAGTCCTCCCATCAGCCATCCCCATCCATCTGCAGCTGCCTGCCTACTTGGGAGCTTGCAAATTGCTGAGTGCTTGAAGGGCTGACCACTTCTTGCCTATTTGGGGATGCTTTTAAATTGTTCCAGAAACTGCTATTTGTTGATGAATTGGGACGATCACAGAGAAGTGTTTTAGCTAAACTGTGTAAAAGAAGGAATAAGCTTCAGCACAGCACTGCCAGCTGTCATTGGATTTAGAAACACACATCATAGATTTTGTTGCTTTTCAGACAGCTGTGCTTATAGCTGCTCTTATAGCCATATAAAACAGTCATTCTGTCAGCAAACGGTCTGGCAGCAGAACTGGGTTATATCTGCAGCCGTGTTTCCAAGTCTGGTGGGTTCGCTCCCTCCACGTGCATAGGTAAAGCCCAGAGGAGAGTGGCTTTATAGCATGGGCTGTAACTGGTCCCCAGTGTTGTCATGGCATCGCCCAGCATAAAGAGCAAAACGCTGTGCTGTGCCCACTGCCTGTGCAGGGGATGGTCCTGAAAGGGCTTGTCTTCAATATCCCTGCTTTTTTAGGAATGTGTAGTTGCTGCTCTGAGAGGATGTTTGGGGGGATTTTACCCCAAGTCTGCAGTTGTTGCTCAAGAGTCTCACTAGCAGGAGGTCAGATTGACAAGCCACAGCTTGTCACAGCAGCACTCACAGTGATCAGTTCCTGTCCTCTGTGCTCCATCCTATCTGGACTTTAGAGCTAAAGCTGAGAGTCACAGGGACCAGAATTAGATTTTGGAGAGCTTCTTCAAGGAAAGGGAGATAGTGCTGTTTTATCAAATTTGAAGCTTTTCATAAGTATCATTACTGCTTTCAGGAAGGTTTTCCTACATAACAAGCCAATTCTAAATGCCCACTCAAAGTAGTATTTGAATATTTTGTGTGCATTTGACTTGTATTCCTTTATATAAAGTGGAACATCTTAAAACAATCTAATCTAGCTGAGTTGGGAGGCTGCTCCATGAGCAAGCTATGAGAGAGGCAGTGAGTTATTGCTGCACATGCTGTTTCCCACCGGTCCCTTGTGCATGTGGTGTCATTGAGCAGTTCCTGCAATGCAGGCTATCGTTGGGTCTTGGTGGGATGAGCTGCCTCCAGCAGAGGCACAAGGATGCCCAGTGTTGCAGACAGTGCAGAACAGCAAGGGTGCTGGTGAGCTGTACCTGTGTTTTCTCTGGAGCAATTTCTGTGACTCAAGCCCCATGATCTGGAGTGGCCAACAAGGTGTGCAAGAGCAGCTGATTTTCATAGTTTGATTTTTATTTCTTCTCTGCTCAAATCTGTGGCCCTTTCCCCACACACCTACATTTCCCACTGAAAGTTTAGAAGATGCTGGATTCATCCCAATCCAAAAGGGATAAATATCTTAAGTTATACAGCAGAAGAAAACAACTTTCTTAGCTGTAATGTGATCTTGTTTCATTCCCAGGCACCAGGTTTAGAAATTACCCCTCTAGCCATTATTTGAACTTTACAGCATTTGGAGATTGAACCCAGATCCCACATCTCTTCTGAAGCTCCATGGCGATTTACACTTGTTCCTAGAAACCATTACTGTCCTGTGAGCTCTTTACCATTCGAGGATTGAAAACAGAACTAGTCTGCTCATTTGAGCTCTTTTTTTTGTATGAAGGCAGAGCTCAGGCCTCATTCCTTTTTCTCACCATCTGAGGATTAAGCCCAATCCTGTTATCCGACCTCGATATCATTTGCACACTGAACCAAATGCCTACGGCTTTTATCTGAGTCCTTACAGCATTTGGAAGTGGGCCATGCCCCTTGTCTGGTATCAAAAGCATTATATTAATTTGGGATTCATTCCACAAAATGAGGCTGTCAGCCAGACTCCTTAGCAATTGGATATTGAACCCAGACCTCGTGCTTGTCTTCCAAGTTATATGCCAGCTGGGAACTCAGCCCACAATCCATGGCTGCTGGCCAAGCTCCTTATTGGCGAGAGATTGACACCAAGCCCCCAGACTGCTATTTCTGTATGGTGGTGTTAAGGACTAAACCTAGCTCACGTGGTCACTATAATCACCTCTGCATTGGCAGTGAAATGAAAAATCTAGTTAAAGACTTGAATGAATATTGAGGGTCGATGTTCAACTGCTTAAAGACCAGGGATGATGACAACAATTCCCTTGGAACAAGGCCCCCTTGATACTCTGAGGGGAATAGCTCCAGATCCCCCATCTGTCATCCAGCTGGATATAAAATCCAGGTTCTCATTAACACACAATGCACAGCATTTCTTTACTGGCTGGCAGTATTAAAACCAGTTCCTCCAGCTTTCAGGTATTCTTTTAGATGGGATTACACTAGATCCCTTTTCTATAGCATTGTTACGCTCTGCCAAAGCACTTCTAGTCACTCAGAGCAGACCTCCAGTGCTGCACCTTGCCTTGGGAAGCACTCCATGTATCCAGCACTCCTGCAGCCTTTGCTCTCTCACAGAGCAATAAGGAGGCCTGGGAGGTAAATGAGAGGAAGGGACAGTTCTGTACACATGCATCATCTTTGGGGAAAATCGGAAGCCTGACCAGGTAGAGGGAGCATTTCAGGTGAAATGTATGTCTGAGGAGAGCAAACTTTTCCCTCCTGCCAGCAATTTTGCCTGGGAATTCTTCAGCAGCTTTAAACGGTGTGGTTTTACTGCATAGCAGAATACATCAGAAGAATGAATTAAAACCAAACAGCTTCCCA
Source organism: Galbula dea (assembly GCA_013399015.1). Taxonomy (NCBI): domain Eukaryota; kingdom Metazoa; phylum Chordata; class Aves; order Piciformes; family Galbulidae; genus Galbula; species Galbula dea. The sequence continues at coordinate 1,244,399 of VWZX01005818.1, forward strand.
GCTAGAATGGTCATCATTAGAATGCAATTTCCAGCAACTGGTAGCCTTGAAATCTTTAAAATTCTCATTAAGCAAGAACTTTGAAGGAACAGCTTAGCATGCAGCTAGAAAAGGAAAATCTTCCCATGGTCTAGTGGATCAAGCTTAATGTGATAATGCCTATGGACACCATGGGATGTTGCTTTTCCTGTGAACTTGCTGTGATGGTGAAAGCTATTCTGTGGTGCGCTAATTGTGCAAATTGTGGATAGGGAGTTCTGTTTTCCCTGTCTGAAACCCTGCAGTGACTGGGGGTGGAGAATCAATGGGAAGATTTTAGGACAGTTTTGCAGACCTGTCCCATGGGTCTGGAGTTACTCTGATTGCCTGCTGTGTATTTTCTGATTCATATTTATTTGCTAAGAAAACATTAAGCCCTTGGCACACACACATGTGGTTTTATAAGGATTTTTAGCCTAAGAGAGCCAGTGTAAATGGGATTTAACTGACTATGGTGGCAGTTTTTGTAAATAAATTTTCCGTGTACCCACTTGGGAATACCTTTCTTTTCCCATTCATTGCTTCCTCCAGCCATCTTACTCATTTCTTGTCTGAAAACTGTGTTCCAGCCTTCCCATCCCCTCCCTGTAAAGCTCTCTTTGGGTTTCTCTTTGCCAGGTCTTTCCCAACCCCTTCCATCCACTATCTCCTGTGAGGTGCTCAAGGGGCAGCAGATGCTGCTGGCTTTGGTGCTGGCACCAGGATCTGTTTGCAGGGATGCTCCAGGTATTGCTGAGAATTTACTGGGATTGCAGAGCTGAGCAGTAAATAAGATTAATTGAAATTATTATTTCTAGGACTGCATGTCATCGCTTTATCAACAAAAGAGTTTAACTGTCGTGCAATTGCTCAATCTCTCAGCTAACCTGAGGATCTGGGGGGCGCAGTGTGTGCTGCCCGCTCCATGCTCAGCTCTTACTTGGTCCTCCTCGGTGCCAGCACACCCTGTATGTGCAAGAGATGGACGTGGTGAATGGTGGAGATAGAGAGAGAACAGGCTTTTCTTTCCTGTCCTCCTGGTTGATTCCCAGAGTTACAGAAACCTCTGGCACACCATGCCACCTGCAGCCCACTGGCTGATCTCAGCCACATCTCAGTGTGCACACGAATTTCTACTCTTTGTGCTAAACCCTGCCAAGGCAAAATTCCTGAAGCAGAATAAAAAACGTGGAAGACTTTCAAACCCAAAGGTTACTGAATTCTCTTACCAAATGGCAGTCAATATTATGTTCTTTTTAGTGTCTCTAGTATAATGTTTAATTCAGTAACTACAACTGGAAAGTCTTTCCAATAATTTTAAGCTGCCAGAGACATTATAATGTGCCTCGGATTTTGTGTTAGCATGCCACAGAGTTAAGTGCCATCCATCCTTGAGAGAACTTTAAAATTTAGACTTGTATGAAAAGTAGAAGAATGAGAAAGAATCCCAAAGGACATACTTCTCCCATGAACCCTACCACCATTTGCAGCCTCACAGACACCTTCTGTTCCATTTTGAAATTGTTTATCTCCCTCTGTGCAGGGTGAGAGATCCATGCAAACAGCCAAAATATTTAAGTCCTGTGCAGAGTTTCAGCTGAGGGCGGATTGCAAGCAGATCTTTGCTGGTGGCCACCCAGCCCTGCACTGTCGAGCAGTATTCACTCTCCAGATGCATTCAGGCCTCTGCAACTGAGAATGTAAAAGGTTGAGAAAGCCCAAATATCTTCTAATTTCTTTCTTGTGCCAGGGTCATGGGTCCTCTGTCTCTGCCCACTGGTTTCTATTGGTCCGAAGCCCACCAAGGCAGGTGCCCAACCTGCCAGCAGATATTGCTGCTGGGTGTGAGGGAATGAAGAACAGAGCTTTGCTACTTTGGTTAGCCTCTGTCAGACTATGTGAGGATTAGGAAATGGCAAAAGCTGACTCTGAGCATCCTTGCACCCTTTTTTTAGCGTTATTCCTTCTCCCTGAGCTCAGTGGCACGTGAGTGCTGAGCACGTGGCAGAAGGGAAGAAAGGGCAGGGAGAATGTCTTATAAATCCAGTTCTGCGCTATTAAGATTAATTGTGTTACGACAATGGCTTTTTCTATTGAAATGCTTTGTGAAAGCCTTGCCTAATGATCTGTTAGCTGGGGAAATGTTAAATTCCTGCAAGATTTTCTGTATTTGAGGAAGAAAAAACAGTGCAATTATCCAGAATTCAAAGTGAGTTTTAGCCAGCTGTTAATAATACGGCGATTCTTCATGTTCTCATTACTCAGAAGTAATGTGGCCATCCCTAGTTATGGCAGTAAAATATTTATAGCATTCTCTTTCAGCCCTGTTTGTAGTTATGGAGGACCAGGCATCACCTGAGGTCTTCTAAGTATGCTTCTTTTTGTGCTTTAGACACCCATGACAGTAATCTCCTTATCTAACTGCAGCTCTGTGCCACAGAGATGTCCAGTTTAAGGCAATCATCTCAGGAGGGGTCACACATGGCCTTTAACCACTAAAGGTTAAACATCTTGTGCAAACTGGTCATCAAGGCTCTGCTAGAGTCACTGGAGAGACTGGTGCTTCCAGGTTCATGCTATCCCAAGACAGATGGCAAGAATGAAGGAGATGATACCTGATATTCTTGATACCAAGAGTGCCCATTTTGACAATCTGGTTTGATGCAGAGATAGGTTTATTAGCAATTTTATGTTCTTTGTGGCCTTGTTGCAGTTTGCAAGTTGGTTTGTGGGCTGGGATACCACTGGAAATGTGCTGGAGCAACCCCTAGACATCTGTGTTTCTCTCCTAGCTCTCTCCACTGATGGCTGAGGTTTCCAGCTTGGAAAGTCATGGAAGAACATGAAATGCATGTGGCATCTCTGTGTCCAGGCACACAGAAACAAAATAAGAGTCATGGGGAAAATATAATTTCACAGTGGCAGGCCCTGCACTGGGATAAACAGACAGCTTGTTTCCTCCGGTGGATGCATGGAAAATCAATTCCCAGTCCTCTGTGGAGGCTGCTAAATATGAACTAAATCCCCTCCTGTAGTACTTAAGGACTACAACTGTTTTGCACCAGCAAAAGCTTTCACTTCTAGCAGGGAAGCTGCAGGTAACACCTTTTTGCTATCTTCATGTGTCTATTTATATGTCATTTACGTGTCTATCATCCTTTTTATAGTAGTCTTGTTTCAAATGAAGCTTTTTTTCCTGGAGGTTTGAAGTAAATGAGTATTAAGTAACTGTATCTGTCTCTAATTCACTAAACATCCAGAAAAACAGCTAATGTGCTTGAACCAGTGGGATGAATATGTTAGATTAATCAAATTCAGCTACTTTTCATTCAAACAACCAGTAGTGTTTAAAAAAGGGTTGCAAAAAGGCTTAGGAATTTCTTTTCCACATTTTCCCTTTCTTCTCCTTTCCAAGACTTTGTTGTGTTCCATTAAACATTAGCCATTCAGTGAGCTTGTTTCCTTGACTCTCCTTAAAACATTACTTTCAAAATAAGTTTATTCTTCTCAGACCTAAGAGCTGGCTCTGTATTCACCAGGGCTTTCAGTGACCAAGAAAGGTGACAGAATGAAGGTGGACATACAGGCTGTGAGCAGCTTATCCCAACTGGAGCGAGTAGTTCCTGGCTGTCACCATCTCACTTGCACCTCAGTTGGGCAGTGTGGGTACAAGGAGTCTCCAAGCATCATCCTGGGGCTTAGAGCAATTCCCTAGGTATGTGGTCACCTCCTCTCTGTCCACTTCAGCTTCCTTGGCCATAGTGGTGAATGATATCACCTTAGTGCCATGGTAAGTTTGATGTGTGTATCCTCCACTCCTTTATGGTGCTCTTTACTGGAAACGTGTAAAGACACCCAGAATAGTCTGCCTAGACCCTGCAGTTTAACAGCAAATTACAGGTAGCTGCTCTTGGTGTGTGAATATCTCCCTGCAGTTCAGTCTAGATCAGGATTACCTCACTTTCTGGAGAGAGCATCATGTGTAATTGTGTGAAAAGCCTTAAAAACCATGAAGGTATGAGATCTATATGGCTGCTTTGCTGCCCACAAGCTCTGCTCTCCTGTCAGTAGATTGCTTCAGTGTGATTTGATCTTGACACATTCCTGTGGCTGTTGATCATCTCCTTATATTTTGTAAGTGCTGACAAGCAGCTTGATTATTTGTCCAAGCGTTTTTCTAGGACCTAAAGCCAGTCCATGTATTCTGTAACTCCCCAGTGCCTCCTTCCCCTGTTCTGAAAGCAGAGCCCTCAGTCTGCCCTCCCCGTCCCCCTGGAACCTCCCCATCCCCAGTGGCCCCTCACAGTTAAGTGGTAGTATATCCAAGGCTGACTCAGGAAGCTCACTGAGTGTCCTAGGATGCGGTTCAAGAGGCAAGAATGACTGAAAACACCACAGTTACCTAATTACTCTCTAACCAAATCTTCTCTTGTTGTTACATGAGTTTGTATCCTGCTAACACTGGCATTAGCTTCATCAGGCATTTGATTGGTTTTGAGTTTTTAGGGAGGATTGAAACAAAAAAAGACATTAACCATTTTGCCTCTTCTGTGTTAATGTCACTCATCCCAGAATAGTGGATCAGATATTTCTTTGGTCTCTCCTGCTGCTGCTGGCTGTTGCCTCATGGCTCATCAAGGTCATAGTATAGCAGGGGAAATGCCAGCTAGGGAGCTTTGGGGCCAGCAGGTACGACATGAATCCCACAAAGACCCCAGAACCCCAGGAGTGCCACCCTGGCAGCAGGACCTGGCCAGACTGTCACCAGACATGGAGGCCTCATCTTTCTCCCAGCTCAAGGGGTGTCATGAAGTTCCTCCCTCCATGTGCAGAGCAGAGGTTAGCCAGGTATGTTGTGCATGCCTTGGAGGTACTACTGAATTATTGCTGGGACTTGGTTACAGCACCAAGTGCTGTGGAAGCAGAGATCTGGCTGCGATGGTGTGCGGGAGAGGTAGCCATGAGCTGGCAGCCCTGGTGTGGTTATTTCCTCCCCTGCTCTCCAGGTGCTACAGGGATCTGCTCTGAAAGAGATGCAAGACAGGATAACATAGGAAAGACTAAGCTTTGCCTGCCAAGAGCAGATGAAAAGAGATGTTGAAGTCACTTGTCTGTGGTAACATGGCCCCAGGCTCTTGACACAGTGGTGGAGGGAGGGTATCTAAGTTTCATGCTGGAAGGAGATGAGCCCATAGCTGGAATCCTATCCCAGTTTCAAAGATCAGGTGCATTTCTGCAGTTACAGATGTCACAGAGATGACACTTGACCCTAGTTCATCCTACACAGAGGAAGGTCTGATGGACAGCAAGATCTTTTGAACCTCCCAGGAACTAGCTTTTATTTGAATTACAAACTGGTTTTGTTTCTTCCCAGCCAGGTCTCTAGACAAACTCTATAACTTTGCTGACTGCTCTGGCCTTCACCTGATCTTTGCACTGAATGCTTTGCGCCGAAATCCCAACAACTCCTGGAACAGCTCCAATGCCCTCAGCCTGCTGAAGTACAGTGCCAGCAAAAAGTACAACATCTCCTGGGAGCTGGGAAATGGTGAGTGTGGGAACAGGAGAGCCACAGGTATAGAGAGTTCACCGTAGCAGAAACATATTCCCTTTTGCAAGAGGATATTTGCAGATCCCAGGATGCTTTGCCAATATATTTTCAGAGGGATTTAAAGGCCCCTGCTATAAGGCAGCACCATCTCTAAGACAGACCTGGTGTGTTCCTTAGCTGGACGTTTCCATCAGTTAGTATTAAGCACATCAAATATTTCTGTCCTGGCTGCTGGGTACAGCCACTCTTGGGGTATTCAGACCAGCAGCTGTATGGACTTGTATGGTGGCTGTAGTGCCAGGGGAAGTGGGAGACCCTACAGGGACTGGAGCATGACACCAAGATGCAGGTCCTTCACCCAGCACATAACAGAAGGGGCATAGGAGGAGATGCTGGCATAAGGGAGCAAGTGATGGCCCTCATCCACTCCTCAGAAGCTTCTTCTGCTGCTCTGCAGAGCCAGCAGGCAGCTCTGTGGAACTCAAGCTATGCAACAGTGTGAGCTATGTGTCTCTCTCCGGAAGCACGGATGAAGGAGCAGAGCTGGCAAGCCTTGCTTGTCTATTTTTATTTTCCCAGAGCCCAACAACTATCGGACCCTGATCGGCCGCTCAGTGAACGGCAGCCAGCTGGGAAAGGACTACATCCAGCTGAGAAGTCTGCTGCAGCTTATCCGCACTTATTCCCGAGCAAACCTCTATGGACCAAACATTGGGAGGCCTAGAAAGAATGTCATTGCCCTCCTGGAGGGGTAAGTGATGTTGCTTTGATCAAGAAGAGATCAGAAACCCCCTTCTGAGATGGATGCCTTTTGCAGCAGGTAGATTTGATTTTTGGCTTCCTGATGTCCAACAGCTGCCAGGATAGCGAAGCTCTGTGTGGCTCAGCCACCACAGTACCAGGGGTTTGAGGACATAGTCGACTCTGCTGCTAAACTTCTGCAGAGGTCCCTGGTGGGACTTTAGACTGGGCTGACTAACGCTCTCTCAGGTATTCCCAGCATTTCCCAACTGTAAACAGACTGAAGCACCCACCTTCTTGGGATTTGAGAGTAATGTGGTGGTGTTGATGCAGCCTTCTGCATATCTGTGGACTGCAGGTACAAGAGATGGGTCTTGGCAGCACTTACCAATGTAGATGTTTCAGAGTCATCCTGGACAGAGATTGTTTTGCTCTTTCAATTTGGTGGCTCTTTCTGTGCTTTCTCCATCTGTGCAGAAGAGGAACCTGCAGCAACATTCTTTACTAGGCAAGCCCTCCGTGCTCCCTCCTAGGAGAACTGGTGTGTCTGTAATTTGGGAAGGCCAGAGGTGGAGAAGGAATGGTGACAGTGAGGGACACAGACATCTGGAGGTGACATTGGACAGCTACAGGAATCAGGGAGTTGTGGGAGCCTGCTAGCAGCAGGAATTGGGCCTGTGCAGCTCAAACACCATGCAGCAGAGGGGAAATTCCCTGCAGGACTGTAAACAGAAACTTCAGTGCAGAGGGCTGGGCAGGGGGAGGCGTGGAAGGGACTCTGCTGGGAGCAAAGCTGGGTCTAGCATTCATTAACATCTGCATGAATGATCTGGCAGAAACAATAAACAGCACACTGATGCAGTCCCTGGCGAGGTGGGGAGGGAGCCAGGGCCAGATTCTCAGTTCTGCTGCAGCAGCAGCACCAACAGACCATAAAGCTGGTTGAACCAGCTGCAACACCAGCATCTTTCCCACTGGTGAAAGTTGGGGAGCAGCTCCTGTGCCCACACAATTGCTGCTGCTAATGCCACGTGAGCGCATCTCTTGCTGGAGCCCCCACGTTCAGTGCAGTGTGATGAAAACAGTGTGGAGTGAATTGCAGAATGTTATAGTAGCCTTGATCAGCAGGAAATCTATTAGCACTGGAAGGAGCAAGGAAGAAGCAGAGTTGAGAGCCAAGAAACTCTTAGAGAAGGTGAAGTCCTACTGCTGTGTTTGCCCTTCATGCACCACAGCCAGGTCTCAGGGAAGATGGGTTGGAAGTGCCAGGTCGCACAGCCAGGGTGGTCCAGCAGCTCTGTGTTGCTGGAGCTGCACTTTGACTGACAGCAGCCCCAGGAGTGAGGCTGTAGCATGCAGTCTATTGAAGAGGATGGCAGAAATGCCAAATGACAGGAAAAGCAGGTAAAAGCTAGGGTTTGAACAGCCCTAGTGATAGAGTGGGGGGGACTCTCCAGACCCCCACATTGGTCTGAAAGAACTGTAACAAGCACGCCTTCACTCCAAGCTATGTGCTGTTTCTCTGCTGCCATTCCTGCCTGCCAGGGTGATGCTGGTTCACAGGCACTCAAGGTGATTTTGCTCTCTCATGGAGAAACCTTGTGTCCTGCGCTCCAAACCCTGCCGTCTGCAGATCATGGCGAGCGGCATGTGCCTGCAGGGCCCTACAGCCCATGGGGTCCTGTGAGAAAAGAGCTGCTTGTTTTTCCACGTAAAGGCCCCATTATTACCAGGCATGGCATAAAGAGGAGGAACAAGTCTGATTACACAAAAACAAAGGGCTAAACACTCATTTGCAGTATTTGGAAATGCTGTTGCAAAAGGACAAACAAATAAACCCCAGTGACTAAGCAGCTTGACAGTGTGAGCTTTATTCCCAGCTGCTCCCTAAGGTCTCTTCAATATTTTCAGTTAGCGCTACCAAGAGCTCTGCCTTCTTCAGGAGCATTGCAGAACTGGTCAACAGGATGTGGCTCAGCATGTGCCTGGGGCTGTTATGTCCAGGACATGCCTCTCAGGATCCTGAATGAGCCCCACACAGCCAGTAAGCAGGAGAGAGGAGAAGGAATTTAGGAGGGTGTTCTCAATGGCAGGCCTCCTGGCCGCCTTACTAGACCACAGAGAGGTCTACATAGTGTTCAAAGTAGGACGAAGGCTCCAGAGCATACAAAGTGTGTTTAGTTAGAAGTCCTCATGGTGCAAAATCTGCAAAGTGTTTCTCTTATTTAAAAAAATTAACTGATAAACAGCAGAAGTCAACCAAGTAGGAAGAGGTATGCCAAGTGGAAGATAATAGCTCAAGTGCTAAATAAGGCTGGAGAGGAGAGATGAGACCCCACAGCCAAAGACAGGGTGGGTGAATTAGTCTGCCAGGCAAACAGTGCCCTGTTACACAAAGTGAGGAAGTGGATTTTGGCGGTGTAAATAATGGAAATGAGCTGAAGTGGGAGAGGAGAGCTCAGAGAGGACTAGGGAGTGATCTCTGACAGTAGAAGTCGTCATGAGATGTTCTACAGGTAAAGCCTCAAGAGTTACCTGAGGTCCTGAAACACTCAGGGGAAAGTCTCATTGTGAAGTATTACCTAAAATTGTTTTCCTGTTGCATGCTTTGTGTTCCAAACATTGTAGTCTATTGTTTATCTAAAGCAACCAAGTAACTAACTGTTATCTCAATCAATCAAGCTAAACTTACTATGTTTAAACCTTCTGCAATAATGTCAGTTTCAACGTGAATTGGGCATTGCTCTCTGCTGTGCACTGGACCCTGTCTCAATGGTGGGAGATGGACACCTCCAGGGCCTTTCTGACCCAATCCTAGGGCCTGTCCTCCAGATCAGGGTGGGACTGAACCCCTCCTGAAGTGCCACTTTTTTCTAGGGTCTGCTAGGCATGCTAGATGATGAGCACAGATCAGGCATCTGAAGGTTTACAGCATGTAGGGGTGTATGCACACTGTCCCACTGCAAAGGCTGTCCTTAGGCAAGAGGCATTAAACTGTGTGTGGTGAAACCTATGCACTTTCTGATGATGGAGGTAGGACATGGTAAGGGGAGGAAAGCCCTTCCAGAAACACAGCAACATAGGCTTTAGATGCCCTTCACTGCTGAGTTACTGCTCCTGAGCTCTTGCACTACCACATGGGGTGCAATGGCTCAGAGCAGACACAGTGCGTACGTATCAGTGTTAACTCTGGGCTGGCAAGTCCTGGAGACTGGACCAAAATTGCTACTGCTGACGTAAGGATGTGCTCTGCAGTGGTGGAGCATTGCTCTAATGGCTGGGGCCTCCCGTGTGGGAGGCTAGAATGGTGTCTTGTGAATGCACAAGTGCAAGAGGGAATTTCTCCAGACACAACTAACAGTTGAGTTTGATGAGGTGTTAATTAGACCATTCGTGTAGCCTGAGCTTTTGGAGAGAAGACCACATTAGCTGCCTACTGTGTCTGAGGGTACAGGAACACCTGAACTGCTCAGAATGTAGTCGGGGAAAAGAAAAAGTGATATTCTAAGGAATTAACATAGATTTTAACAGCAAATCAGGAAACAGACAGAAAGGTTAATGCATTGCTGAATCACACATTCAGTGCTNCTAATGTGTTAAAGCTCAGAACATTTGTTACAAAACTTAGGCCAGCATGTCTGGGCAGACTTGGCTAAACCTTTCCTAATCTTCAGCTTCCTGCATCCACAAATCAACCCCAAACCCAGGTTCCTGTATTGGTGCTTGTGTGGTAGAAAGGTGTTAGCTTATAGTTCATGAAGTGGCATAGGTTTTACATTTGGGGTCCAACACAACAAAAAGCTAAAGCAAAATCAAGGTGCTAAAAATGGAAAAGTCTTTGGTAGTATTTTTACAGTGAGTGGCTATGCCTTGCTGTCACAAGGGTGAAAATGTTGTCTGAGCAATTCAGCACATATCAGACAGTCCAGGCTTTGCTTTGTATCTGTGACTTGTTCTGGAGTAGCAGCCAAAGGCAATGTATGGACAGAGCTCATTGTTTAAATTCAGGTAGGGAGGAGAGACAAGGAGAGCCTGGAGTAGGTGGTATCCAGCAAGGGGAAGGATGCTGGGTGGATTTCAGGAAGAACTGTAAGTATTTGTCATGTCTTCTTGCTGACAAGCCCTGTTCAAAACAGGGGACTTGTAGTCAGTGCATTTTTAAGGTCTGTTTCGGTTGTTTGACTTTCTTGAAAAAGTACGTCCTTGCTGTATTTGTCTGAGGCTCCTTAGTGATGCTGCAGAGGCAAATGTGTCTCAGCAGAGACAGAAGCTTCAACCTTATGCAAGGTACCTTAAGGCTGGTGGCATAGACTGTACTGGGACACTGCATAGGTCCAGAAAAAGAATTTTGAGAAAAAAATCAAGCCACAGGACAAACAACTTAAAGTAATAATACACTGTAGCATGAACTTAAGCTCTGGTATCACTGAATTTGTGAGTTAATCCATTCCTAAATACATTGAAATGAGGTGTGATGGATGTGATGTGGCATTTTGTGGTTGGTTCTATAGCAGGGTAAAGGATCTGGGATGTAAGCAAAGGATTTAGCTATTGCTCTTTCAGGAGGAAAGTATTAAGATAGTTGTTGCTGAAACTTGACCTGGATGACTGGAATGCCAAAATCACAGTCACCTGTACAGGAAGAACAAAATGCCTAAGAAAAGATATAGATGAGATTATGGCACTGCCTAAGTACACAGTGTAACTTCATCCTGTCTACTATCTACAATCTTAGTCATTTCATCTCAGCAAAGTTGTAATAGAATGAAGAGTGTTACAAGGAGAGAAGCCAAGGATATGCAAAGGTATGTGATGACTTCACATGAGGAGAGATTAAATAGGCTATGCCTCTTCAGCTCAGAAGACAGAGAGCTCAGAGGGAATCGTAGCCCATGGACCTGTGAATGGAGTTCACAGAAAATAGTTCAAAAAAGCAGCTTTGGAAAGAAGGAGGAAGCTTTCCACATGTTATGCAATGTACAAGTCATTGTTACAGGGTATTGTGGAGGCCAGAGGTGTGTATTTGGAAAGGGACTGGACAAATCAATGGTGGGAGAAAGCATCAGTGGTAATGCAACATCATGATCCAAATGCAATCTCCAGGGTCCCTGGAGATTTTGGGTTTGTTTGTTTGTTTGTGGTTGTTTTCTTTGTTTGGTTGGTTGATTTGGGGAATTTTTTGTTATTTAGAGGATGACAATCTGCAATTACCTGCATGGGAAAGACATTTCCAAATGCAGATGGCTTCTTAATGTATCAGGAATTAACCTAGGAAGTTCCAGTGGCTGAAAGCTCAAGCCAGACATATTCAGATGAGAAATAATGTACTTGGAGGCTAATTAACCATGCAAGCAATTTGCTTAAGGTTGCAGTAGGTGCTCCATGACTGGTAAGTATAGAATCAGGACTGAATATCTATTTCAGAGATGTGCCTATGCTCAAGTGAAGGTTGTGGTCCTGGGGGATGTGGCTATGGAAGATGCTCTGGGAGAGGTCAGTTTTGAGCCATGATTTCACAATATGACAAGAGTTTTGGTCTCAGTAACATTTCATGGTGTTTCAGCCCTTCTGCCACACTCTTCCACAGACCATTCCTGGCCTGTAAGGTGCCATCGCGCCTTGTGCCAGAATTACCATTTCTGGAACAGAGCTGTGAACTGTTTGAGTGACTGAGCAGTGTTAAATTACATTATTCTTGGTACTTATTTAAAAATAAGCTTGAGCCTCATTTCTAGATTAACACAGGGTCCCACAAACAGTAGTGCTGGCATGGGCTACTGGCAGATGGGGAGCCTCAATGGTGAGGAGATGGACATTTCCAAGCTCAGTGGCTTTATGTCATCCTCAGTATCAAAAACTTCCTGCCCGAGGTTTGTGTTCCTCCATGTGCCTCTGATGTGTTCTGTTTTCCCACCTAGAGATGCTGCCCCAGAAGATTTTGAGAACTGCTACATTTGCCCAGGTTTCTGATATGTGGAAGTCTAGCCAGGGATACTGCATGGGCATGGCCTGGTGCTGCCACCCATCTAGATATGGGGCATTGCTACAGTAGTTGCCCACATTGCCTGCACGGCGTGGGCTGAGTTTGTCCCGCTGCTCCCAGGGGTCATTTACTGCACATGTGCTGCACAGTCAATTGGTGCTCACAGAGAAAGCCCAATGTGTAGGAAAATGGCAGATTTACTGCACCAGACCAGCCCATGTGTGGAGCACATGTGCAGGGATTTCAGCCCTCCAGGAAGCATCTGGTTTGCTCTGCCTGCAAAACGCTGCACACATGGACATCTCACAGTCCAGGAAATCCCAGACAAAAATGTGCCAGCACTGGTCATTTGGACCATATAGATCTTCACTGGCCTCAAAATCTGTCGTTTGAGCAGTGCAGGTGCTACAGGAATAAAGGGATTAGTAACATCTGTAATACTAAACTGAGTGTATTCAGATACCTGGGCATCACTGCATCCCCACCTGCCCTGGGCTGCCATCTCTTGCTCTTGCAGTACCACTTGTTGGTTTCTGAGCTGCTCTAGATTCCCTTTGGAGGGTAGAGATCATTGCCCAAGTCACCTGGGGTGCTCCAGGCACAACTCCATCATTAAGGCAGGACTTTTACCAGGAGCTTTTGAACTTCATCCTGCAAAAAAATCTCAATAAAAGGAAGAAAGGAAGGAAGAAAGAGAAAGAAAGAAAGGAAGCAAAGAAAGAAAGAAAGGAAAATAGATGTGGAAGGCAAAATTTGAGCTAGATATGCATCTTTTATGGTAAAATTTGAAAACGACCAGAACTAACGAATTTATTTCACTCTTACGGAGACAGGAGAGGAACGATAATGAAGCCACAGGCTCTTCTGTCCTGCTTTTGGTCTGCACTGCACTGCCTGAGTGATGCTTGTCTAGAACAGAATTTTTTCAGGAGCTTTTTAACAATGTGTCAGTTAGCTTCCTAGAGACATAGCAGGTGGAACAGTTGGATGTCCTGCTTCTCTGGGGATCCTGAAGGTTATATCAAGGGTTTGCTTTGCTTTTCAGTCCCTGCTCGAAGACTGATGTAGTGGGTATGTCTGCAGCAGAGCCGTAGGCACTGTGGAAGTGGTGAGGAAAACCAGAGAGCTTCTTCCTCTGCACTTGAAGTGGTCTGCTCATGGTTTTGGACTGTGAGTGGAGAATACCAAGCTGAGCCTGAAGAGGTGATTTAGTAAAGCCTGAGCTAGTTTATTTTAAAGCAAAACATAAAGCGTTTGAGTTTAAAAAGCATGTTGGGCTAATCTTCAAACACAATTGCAATACATAGATCTTCAAACCCAGTGTAGGCTGTGTTCATAATTTCAGTTTAGAGTTCATTGGTTGACTCTTGAACACTTTGTATGTTACATTTTAGGCAGCAGTCCCTGTACTGTGTGTTTACAAATGGGGAGTGGGGGATTTTGAGCCTATTGGCATATTTCTGCACACTTAGATTTGTAGAACAGCAGCCTCTCTTTAGCATTATTTGCAAAATCCCCTTTTTGCCAGATGACCGGTGTGAATTGCAGAGAACCTGTAGCTTCCCTCTGGCTGCACTGGAGCTGGTCCAGCTGGTCTTCTTGCCCTGCTTGGCTGAGGAGGAACCATTCCCAAAACACTGCCCCAGCACTGGTCTCCTGGGCCTAACCCTCAAGAGAGATGTAAAACCATTTCTGAAAGGCAAGCCTGGGAACTGAATCTTGCAGCACAGCTCAGTAGCAGAATCAGGGATGCATCAGTGCTACGGAGTTTTGCAGCGTGTTATTGTTTTTCCATTTCTAATTGTATCTCTTCCCTCTCTGTCTGCAGGGATTTATTACTGCTGCCTTTGCCAGTGTCCTCATATGCTTCACAGGGTCCAGCTGCCCTTTTGTCTCAGACTGTAATTGACCATGGTCGTTAATTTAAAGTCAGGATGATTGTTCCTTAGCTATATTTAGCCTGACGTATGCTGCTCTTGTTTCAGACCTGATTAGAGGCTCGTGCACTGGAAAGCTCTCTCCTTGTCCCTGCAATGAAAACTAGTCTGATTAAAGGTCTCATCTATCCTCACAACATTCTCTTTCCTTCTCCACCCTCGGTCATGGGGCTGTGCTGGAAGACTTAGGGGTGCAGTCAGGACAGTTGTGATTCCTGTTGTGTCCCCAGGATCCCTGAGCATCAAAGAACAGCCTGTGACAATACAGCATTGATGTCTTTCTCATCACATTCACTTGCTCAAGACAATGTCTCCTGTCCTGTGCATACATTATCATTTTCAAAATGCATCACCTACCCAACGCATGTTACACTATTGGTCAAAAAAGCGTGCCTGTCCAGTTGGTGTCTGCCTGTATGTGTTTTCATATCTGTGCATCTAAGCATAATAATATAGTAACTGCTTGGGCTTCCTCATAGTTTTCCAAGGTACAGTTTGGATTGCTGGACCAGGAAGCCAAGGACGGACCATCTTGCGTGGCAGCAAGCCTATGCTAGAGCCTGCTGCTGCAGTGGTTGCAGATGATCCCCAAGATCAGAAATTGCTTTGGTTTTGGTATCAGGAGTGTAAGCAGATACACTTGTGTACCCTGACGTCTCACACAAATAGGATTTGTCTGAAAGAAGTGTGTTTTCTTTAAGATAATTGGGTCACAAGTCATCAGGAGACTAATGAATACATATAAGCGACTGTAACCTTGTGCACTGAAGTGCTGTGTTTAGTCATAGGAATGAGACAAATCAAAAGTACGCCCAGATCAGAATCCCATCAGTTTGCTAACAACCAATGACAAAGAAGGAGCATCAGAAAAGAAGGAAGCATATAGCAGTGTTTGCCTAGCCTTTCCTCCCATCCTTCAGTGGTCGGGGCTCCCCAAGTTGGAGGTTGCATCTTTGCATCTAATGGCTTTGTTGGTTTTTATTTCCATTTTCTTCCATTTTTCCAGTCCTTTCTTGAATCTGAGCAAGGAGTTTCTCAGTTTAAATACTTGCTGGGTGAAGTGTATCCTTTTAAGATGACCATTTAAAACTTTTTCTTTAATTGCTATTGAGAGTTGTTGCAGTCACAGAACTAAGTACATGCCCCAACATCTTGTCCCTGAAATGCTTTTGTGCTCTGAAAGCTTTCCCTACCTGCCCCAAAATGATGCTCAGAGCTCTGGTGACTGGTAGGTTTCACTCCATTACTGTCAGCTGTGCTTACTACAAGCATTTGTATTTACTATAATGTATTCCTTCCATTTAAGGATGCAAAGGTTTAATTAGAAAGAGTCTAGGAGTGTGGTGACCTTTGGTATCCATGATATAGGATGGGCATCAGTAGTTTTAGAACTTTCCTGTGACAATACTGGGCTTATATGTTTTCTTCCTCTGTTTCCTATAGGTTCATGAAAGTGGCTGGGAGCACGGTGGATGCTGTTACCTGGCAACAGTAGGTATTCATCATTCCTTCTACTTTCCAGCACTAATGATCAGATGATGCTTGGAGCACAGCTGATGTGCTGTCTGGGTGTGAAAGGAGGCAGATGTGTGACAGCCACTTCTGTCCTCCTGCTGCGTTTAAATAAGCAAAAGAGGCTCTGCCTCTCCTCCTGGAGACTCTGGAACAAAAATAGGAGGGGAATTATTAACCTTTACCACTGCAGCTGAAACAGAGGCTAAAAATACCACTGCTTGCATGCCCTGAGGTTTTCTTGCAAGTGCACCCACAGTCTCTGTGCTGGTATGTTAACCATGGAGTCTCCTGCAGAAGCAACTGTTGGCATCTCAGAGTGGATTGTAGCACCGTGCATGACCAACATCCAGCAAGTCCTGTTTCTCAGGAAGTTTACCTTGCCTGGCTGTGCCACATTGCTGCTTGCTTAGGTGTTCAACTCCTGGGGCTTCCCTGCCAGGCTACAGCAGCTTGGAGCAGGATTTGTGTTACTTACAGGCTCATGCTGTGCAATAATGATCTATGTCTCAGCTGGGAGCTTGCTATTCATGATTACACGATGTGCTGATTCCATTTATTTAGTCCAGAAATTTGCTTTCTGCAATGGGGCTTGATCACTGGGCCAAGCCCTTGGATGAATTGAAGGAATAAACTTCCAGGCTTCAGATGTGGAGTTTCATTCTGATGTGCAGGGAATCTGCTTGCATGGCTGCTTTAAAACATTTTTTTACAGTATCAATGCAAAGTGCTCCATGGCTGTGGTGCTGAGCAGCCATGCCAAAGCAGTGACCTGAGAGCGGGAGTGCTGGTACATCTTCCTGTGAGGGTTGGCAGAGCTGAAAGGCTGCTTGTGGACCCATTTCTGCTACAGTATAGGAGCCACTTCTGCTCCAGCTCAGGTTTGCAGCTCTGAAGATTGCAGCTATATATGTTTGCAAGGACTGGTTTAGTGGTGGACTTGGCAGTGCTGGGTTAGCAGTTGGACTCAATGATCTTAAAGATCTTTTCCATCTTAAAAGATTCTATGATTCTGTGACTGGCAATGGCCACAACTCCAAATTGGGCTTCTGTACTGTTTATGAATAAATGTCAAAACAGTGTCTCATCCCTCTGCTCCAAACAGCAAAACAAAACAAAACAAGTTCCTTTGTATCCAAGAAGAAAATTATTAGCAGGAAACTAATCTGATGTCTAACTTCAAGTATGAATATTTCTATTCCAAACCCTGACATTCTCCTGGGATATTGGTTATAAATTTGTCAAATCTGTTATTCCTTTGAAAAGGCTGTACTCAATCCAGGGAGGGAATTGAGAAGGGAATACATTGCAGGGATCAGTACTGTCTGTGTGAAAACAGAATATATCTGAAATATATCTGACAGAAAAGTGACACTGGGTGGAAACAAGTAACCTTGCCAGCCTTTCTGAGAATGGTTTCACTTACACATGTAACTCAGCATGTGTGCCTCCCTCTTCAGAAGTAATATGTTGCTGGAGAGGGATGTGTGAATGGTTTCAAAACACTCAGGGAATTTCCACTAGAGGAGGGTGTGTCAGGTGGGACTGACAGTGGCTCCAAGAGTTTTGGCGTTTCTCTGATAATCTAGTTTTTTTGTTATGTTTGGCTATGAGTAAATCTTCACTTTATTGAAAACCACTTCAGCCTTTGGATACAGATTTCCACTGCTCAAAAACCTCCCTATAGCTGTCTTTTTGCTTGGTGCTGACGTCCTCACAGTTGGTGAAGATTCATTTCCCACTTAAAACCTGCAGCCATACCCAGTTCCACCCCTAGGTGTATATAGCTGGTTTTCTATCTGAAGACCTGTGCATGATTCCAAGTTTGGCATGTTTAATGGGCAAATCCTTATGCAATGCTGCCTCTGAAGCACAAATCCCTGTTACTTATTGGAAAACTAAATGTTTACATCTTCAAATTTAGTAGACATCTATCCCTGTGGCTCCTTGGAGAATGCCATGTTATCTTCTAAGATGGAAAGTCACTTGCCCTATGTGGCAAATCAGAGATGCCAGGCACAGCTTTGCCCACTCACTTGCCATGCTCTACACATTATGACGGAAGGCACAGTCCCTGTCAGTATCATGGTCCTGGCCACCAGAACAGTCCCAGGCGATGCCAGGGTATGGGTGAAGAGATGGCATGGGCCAGAGATGACTCCCACTGGTTGCACAGACAGGGCACCTTGTCTGGTGGCAGAGAAAGATATGGGTGTGAGTTGTGCCTTTAGGGCCAGAGAGCAGCCCCTGGTAATTCTTGTTTATTGATGTATTTGTTAGTTGACTGGAAGTGGTCAGCACCTCCACCCTGTGACCGCAGGTCTTTTTCTGGGGGAGCAGGTCACATCCTACCTCTCCTCTCTGGGGGAAGCAGTGGGGCTGCCCTGTGTCCTATCCTGCAGCCCAGGACTCTGCTCTCTCTTCTGGAAGATGCTCAGGGACCAAGGCTGCCTCTGTTGGCAGAGGTGTCTCAGTTTCACAGCAGTGGTTGCAGCAGGGTGTCACTCTGTTGGCAGGGATATGCCCTGACTGGCATCACTGGCAGGCAGGTGCTCTAATTCCTAGCAGACTGCCAGCGTAGCAGCAGGCAACAAAGTAGATCCGGAAATTCCTGAGCTTTGGGAAATGGGCTTTAATGTAATTAACTGCAACAGAAGAAGAGGTCAGACAATAGGGGCAAAGGTTTCTTTTTAAAATGAGAGAGGAAGTAAATGAAACCAGCTGCCCAGAAGCCAGTACACTACCTTCATTAAACATGGGATAGTGCTCATGGTCCCTTGCAGCAAATTGTGAATCTTTCCAGAAAACCATTTTAAAGGCAGTACAAGACCTGGAGGTGACAGAATAGAAATGTGTAGCCAGCCCCTGGTTTGCCCACGTATCTTGGTGCCTGGCACAATCCTTCTCTTGGAGGCACTGAGGAGCTGTGTGCATCCTGGCCTCTCAGCCTGCTCCAGAACAAGGGCATTTCTGACTGGTAGCTGTGCTGAGACCTACCTCAGTAGTGTTCCCAGCTCTTGTCCTTGTGTCTCACATCTCATGCTACAGTTCCAGCCAGGGATTGGGGCCAGGAATTGGGGTGGTTTATTTCCTGGCACTGCCACACATCTCTACCCAGCCCTTGGCCAAGTTCTCCCCCTGTGCTGTGCTCTGGTTTGGCCACCTCCAAAGTGATTCAGTCACACCTGCCTTATCACATCTTGGGTTTCTAGGGCATATTTAAATGGGGTTTTTAGAAATGGGTAAAGTAAACATAAAAGATAGCCTCAGGTTTGTGTAGTATAATAGGGCACCCAAAGTGGCTGTGCATGGCTTTTCCTCTGAGATGTGTCTCAGCTAGGATTTAGTTGCTAGAGTCCTCTTTTCCTTGGCAGGCACTTCTTGTGTTCCTGCAGATAGTCTGTCTGCAGAGACGGTGGCATCAAACTGGGGGACGCGATGAGACAGCTCTGCATGTAATTGCCTGTATCTCTTCTCAACTGTATGACGGGAGACAGCATGGTCTGTGCCCACAACAGACATGCTAATATCTCCTAGGCTTCAGGGCCTACTCTGGTGCTGCATCATACACAGCCCACTGGAATATCTGCCAGCCTGTGTCAAAGACAAACAGCTTGTCCATGAGCTACATGTCCTCTGCCTCTGCAGCGTCATGGGTGCCAGAAAGCCCTGCTCATGCTGAGGAGGGTCTATCTATTTGTCTCCTTTGGCACTCAGACCTTGCTGGCACCAGGAGAGGAGGATGTGGATGTCATGGGCCCCGGGGCTGGCTCAGCCTGGCTGCCTGTGCACCATGCTGCTGCCTGGGGAGATACTTGTCAGCACTGGAGCTCTCTGCAGCTGCTGATGGCTTTTTTTGAGGTTGGAGAGTTACCACTGTTCAGTTGTTTTTGTTTTGTTTTTAAAGTCAAGTGCACTGAGTCATTGTAAATATCAGCAGCTCTTCAGCCCTTGCTCTTGGGAATAATCCACGCCTAACGAGTGCTTCTTCTGCTTTAAAGGCCTGTCAGTTATTTACATTTTGTGGATTTCTGTACTACCCTTATTCATAGTTAACATTGTCAGAAGGAAGAGCCCTCATCTCAGTGACGAAGCCTACAGATGAAAACAGCTCACCCCCTCTTCAGTAGCCTTGTACCAGTGAAGACATCAGTGCCTCTCTTTCTTGCAAACCTTGAGCAACTGGTGCCATTTTCCGTCTTTCCCAATCTGGGGGGTTTGAAAGTACTTGTTGATATTTGAGATCTTCCCAAGAAGATCTGCAGGAGATTCATGCCCATCTTACAGAAACTTGCAATTGTCTTCATGCTCTGCTTAAATACCCAAAGTCAAAGTGGTCCTCTCCTGGCCTCCTCAGGAGACATGCTACCAACAAGATTTCCTGACAGGGAAGCAAGCTTACCAGTCCTCATTTCTCTAGTTTGTTAATGAAGGTGGCAAAAAATGTGACTGTGGCACTGCCCTGGGGCATTTCATTTCCCTGCAGGGTCTCGCCTGTGACTTCCCAGCAGCACCTCCCCAGGCTGTATCCTCTGCATAGTCTCAGGGAGGGCAGAGCCTTCTCCAGGGCTGCTCCTGGAGAGATGTTCCTCTCCCTTGGCAGCAGAGCTGTAGGTCAGAGCACAGCTTGTGCTTGAATGAGGAGATGCAAATCTGCCTTTACTCCTCAAGGTGTTTATTCTGGGCTCTGGGACCGTACTTGCGTAGACAAGCTGAACTGTGGGGAGAGCCTGTTGTGTTGGAGAGGTCACAGTCTGAGGTCTCCCTAGATCCATCTTTTCCCAGTCGATGCAACCTTTTTTCCATGACCTTTCAGCCAGCTTTTGGCCCAGGTGATGGGGTTTTTAGTCCACAGCATTCTGAAACAATAGTTTCTGTTCAGTTCTGAAGTCTTATGCTAAAATCCAAACATCTGCCACCCCGAGTCCACTGCTTTGTGATTTTGTCTTTAAAAGTAGTCTGTGTAAACCCCACCACTGCGTGCTGCTTACAGGTCTGCTCTCCCCCGGCAGCCATTGGTTCTATAGTGTGTAAGTGATCAGAATGATTTTGAACACTTCTTAAGACCCTCTCGGAGATAATTTCTGCCCTTAGCACCTTCCAGTTACCATGGACATATAGAAATGCCTCCTTCACTGAGTTAAAAAACATTGGAGTGAAATTGAGGTGTGACTGGCATGATACTGTGCTTTGCTGGGGACACAGCTGGGACCATGTGCTGGGGGGTTCTTCTTGTTTAATCCATTTGTAAGTTGAGCCTGTAATACATTTCTGTTCAGAGACAGTCAGTGCTGGCATTGTTCCTCTTTCACTGCAGCCCCACAGAGCTCCCAGTACATTTACTGTTTTATTTGGGAGCAGTCCGACTTGGAGCGGTGAGACAGAAGAGTGCTCACTGAGGACTTGTGCATGTTGCACATATTCTGGGTGCTTTGGTTGAGCCTGTGGCATTCTTTGCGGATGCTCCTGCATTCCAGCACCCAAGAAAGCATATGCTGCAGCAGCTGCAGCTGCTTACTGGTGTAGATAAGATGCAAATTGTGGAGAAATCAGCCTGGAGAGGTGAATCTACCTTTTTCAGACCTCAGGTCTTCTGGCCGTTATGCATCCCAGCACTCATGGCTGTACTGAAGTTTATGGAGAGGAAGGAGGGTCTCTGTAACTCTGGTGAATGCCAAGTGGATGTGATTGCAGTGAGGGATATTGGGCAATGGCTGAGCCCTGGCAGTCCAAAACAGAGCTGCTGTAATTCCTCTGCTCCTCCATCCCCACAGCCCAGCATGACCCCAACACATACCAGGGCTGACTGTGTTGGGTGGGTGATGCATGCTACAGATTTGGGAGGAGGAGTTTCTGGAAGCTTCTCGTGTGAAACCTATTTATTAACCAAAGAGCCATCCCAGGGTATGCTAGTGCATGTGCAGCAGACATCCTGTCCATGCAAGGCTGGGAGGATGGGAGATGTGCAAGGGTTGCCACTGCTCCTTGCATGGAGGCAGAAGGGCTAGCCCCAGACATTTCATCAGGAAGAGGTGGTAGTGATTACCTCCAACTACAGAGTGTTTGCACTCTGGGACAAATTGCCTTACCTTATGTCCTGGAGCCAGGAGATGGCATTCAGGCATTTTCTCCCCCTCTTAGAGACAGATGATTCGCATCATGATTGGCAGTACTATAGCTATGTTTTATGTAAGCAAGCACATGGAGAGCAGGAATCAGGCCTCTATATGAAAAACACTCCCTGGCATTCCCAGGACAGAAGGTATTTCTGTGAGAGCAGGACTTTGCCTGCAAGTAGCAGCCATAGCTTTTCTTGAGTGGGGAATTCAGCTGTGGATTTTGCTGGAAGAGTGAGCGAGGATGGTGTAGGGGTGCTAGGAGCAAGGCTTGCTCTGGTGCCATAGGTCCTCAGCACATGCACCCTATGCTTCCTAATCCTTGCTCAGAAACACCAGCAGGGCTTAGCCTGAAGAGTTGCTATTGCAGCAGGACATCCACAAACAGTTCTGTTTCTCAGACTAGAAAAGGCTCTGTACAGTCCCCCCTGCAGACCAGCCACTGAATGGAGAGCATGCCACGATATGGGCAGAGCGATGATGTGGTTATTCCCATGGCTGCAAACACAGGCACCCTGCCCTGTCCCCTCTCAGGTCTTCACTGCAGCAATTCCCAGTGTGTGTCAGAGAATTTGCTACTCAGGACCCTTCCCTGGGGTCATCTTGTGGCTAAGGGGCCCTTCTCTTCAGCTATTACATTTGCATCTTTGTTTTGCCATCCTGTAAAAACAGTCTTTCCAGTGACAATGATACTGGGCCCAGGGACTGACTGTCTTATCTGTGCTTTGAAAACAGTGTATCCCTACAGCAGGGGATGGGTACAGACTGGACAAGCTGGCTGAGCAGAAGAACTCCTGTGATCTCTCTGGTCATGGAACCCAGATATTGTGTTGGATGGTGTCTTTCTGTGGGGTCTCCATGACATCAGTGCAGAAGGTGCTGCAAAGCCTTTGTGGATGGAGTTTTGCTCCTAGCTTTTGGCATTCTGCTTCTGCAAAACTTCCCATGGTTTCTGCAGTGCAGGATGCTCAGCATACAGGGTGCATCCACAGCACTGTTTGGAGACTGAAAGCATCTTCCAGACGCAGGCATGGCCAGAGGGCCAGGGCAGGGCAGGGTGCAAGCAGGGACCTCCTGGACCAGAGGAAGCATTATGGTGTGGGGCAACAGTGTGACGGGAGGATATGATTCAGGGCAGAGCTACTCCCAGCTGTGTGAACCTTGTCTTCTTGTTTTCCTTCCAGCTACTACCTTGATGGCCGAGTCACCAAAGTGACGGATTTCCTGAAAACACGCCTGTTAGACACACTCTCTGACCAGATCAGGAAAATCCAGAAAGTGCGTGAGTGCCAAGGGTCTGCAAAGAGTGGGCGGGCACTGTGCCTGCAGTGCCTGACCTTAGCACAGCTCATGGCTGGGACTCTGGCCTCAGCATCAACATGCTCACAGGGGAGCTGGTGTGGGGCAAGGCTGGAGGATGGCTCCATGAGGCAGCTGTGCTCCCAGCCAAAATGCAGCCAGCTACCATGCAGGGGATATGAGGAAAGACCAGGCAACCTGATGCCTGGCCCCAGGGTGATATCTGCAGCGGTTTCAGGAGGACATGGGCTGAAGCATGGCGTGGGCTGCACAGATGTGCCATCATGTGGGCTGGATGCACAAGGCAGGGGCAGACACGGCTGTGAAAAGCCTTTGTAAAGCAACCAACTGATCTGAGTCTCCCATCTGTCCATTCCTGAAGGCAGCAGCATGTAATGCAGTCATTCTCTGAAACTTGCTCCCGAGGACAAGGAGAGGAGGAAGCAGCTTGGCGGTACCAAACCATGCTGAGTAGGGTCGTTGCAGTGCCTGCTCAGGAGCGGGCTCCTGCTGCAGTACCTTGTGCCACTTGTTCATGGTGCCTAAAAATGTCGCTTGCAGAGTTGTGACAGTTGCATTTACAGGGTGATTTTCACTATTAGAGAATCATGGTCGTTATGAAGAACTGTTGGGTTTTTTCTGGTGGTCATGTTTTGACTATGTTATAAAATCCAGCTGTTGCTAGCATGTGGTGTCAGAGCCCCTGGTTCTGCCTGCCTAGCACAGCCTGCAGCAAGCACTCCTCTCCCCACTGGTCGAGAGGACCCAGCTAGCATCCCTACCAACTGGGTAGAGGATGGGGGCTTGTTAGAGTCCCCCCACTTTGGCTGATATGGGGACCAGGGCTGTGACTGGCCAACTCAGTCAGTCCCAGAAGAAATAAGGAACACCTAGTGAGGAAGGAAGGCTTTAGGGCCTAGAGGAGATATCCATCTGTCTGTCTTGTCTAGGTTTTCATACCATACCAGTCACTACAATGTCTTACTGTTGTAATTCCTGCAGGGAGAAACCGTAGGATGAGTAAACAGCTCAAAGAGGCCCCAGGAAAGGAAGGAGGGTCTGCACAGAAAAACTGGAGGAAAGAAGCTGCTTGCTGGGTTCTCTGGCACAAGCTGGGAATCATCCACGCATATGGATGATCCTACTGCTGCAGGGAGGCATGGTGGAGCAGATGGTGGTATCACTGCAGGGGCAAGTGATAGGCATTGGTCAACTCTGCACTCCCAGTCGGGGTGAAATACCCCACCAAAGTCATGGCACATGTCCCACCTCTGCTGCAGGTTGAGAACCTGCTGGAAAGGAGCAGGACTCCATCCATCCCCACAGCAGAGGCAGCAAGGATCTGCCCTTGGTGTGGATTGGGGCAACTCTTGCACCCATGGGGCAGGATTTGGTCTGCATAGGGCAGGGCCTGGGGACAGCTCTCCTGGGAATGCCCGTGTGGCTGAGCAAAAGCATAGTGCTGGGTGCTAATAGCCTCCAGCTTGGCTTTGAGTCCATGCGTCCTGCTGGGGCTGATTAGAGCAGCTGGGCTTGTCCACTTCCCTGTTTTATTGCTTCCTCTCCGGCAGAGGAAGGTGGCGGGCTTAGATAATTACAGGCAGGATGCCAACACCTCTGGGGCTTCAGTCAGGGATGTCAACTCTCACAGGCTGTGAGTGGGAGGCAGCCCAGAGCTGGAGTATTTAACATCTTTGAGGGATCCCAGTCCATCCGGCACATTCCAGAGCTCCTCACTAATGGGGCAGGATCTGTCAGGCTTCGTGGAGGAATCCTCAGACCACTGGGTTTGCAGACATCTGGTCATGGGACCTTGTCACCTGGCCTGGAGAAGTGGGATCACAGGAGAGAGGATGGGGCATTTTATGGTGCTGGAGGTTGCTCATGCTCGAAGAGGACAGATCTGGCTATCTGAGCCCCCCTATTCCACCTGGCATCTCACAAGTATCTCTGCTGCTGTCTGGAGCCTTGTAGGGGGTGGGCCAGAGTGGCTGGTCCTGCGTGTGCTAGGGACCCTTCAGGTGGCAAAGTAGCCCCTGATCAGCCATGGAGCTGGCTCTACCCATCTGGAGTCATCCACTGCTTTCTTCTTCAGTGCCCACCATTCCTCCATGTGGCTTCCACACCATAAAGCCACTGGGGCTTGGATGCTCCCTGTAGCTGGCAGCTGCCTTGCATGGGGCCATGCAGAGCTGATGTGACATGGCAGGGCAGCATACAGGACATATGGATGGGGACATCATGAGGAAAAAGCAGTGCATGGATTCGAGAGCATGAGAGCATGTTTGGAAGGGTGTATTTGGAGCAGCTCCAGAAGATGGGTAGTGGACGTGTGGCAGTGACAGGACAGAATGAGAAAGAGCCTCTTGCCACCCAGCCACACTAAAGACACCTAATGGCCATGCTTGGGCCAGACAGACACTAAGTGACCAAAAGCCCCATACTGAAGGTCTCCATAAGCCTTCCCAGGGCACAGCAGAGGAGTTGTCTGGCTTGGCTTTAATTCACAGGTTCATGAGGGTCATTTTGGCTGCTTCTGTTTTCCATGCAGGTAGTGAACACTTACACACCAGGGAAGAAGATCTGGCTGGAAGGTGTTGGCACAAGTTCAGCTGGAGGCATGAACAACCTCTCCGATTCCTATGCGGCTGGGTTCCTGTGAGTTACATCAGCTCACCAGCACCAGGGGACTTCCACCCCTATGGGCTCTGTGGGCTTGGGTGCTATAAAACTGCTTCAGCTGGGAGAGAGCCAGCTCTATGACCAGAGACCCCACCTGTACCCCTTCCATACTGCCAAGTAGCCTGAGCACTGTTATTTTCTCTGTAGCATCCCTGTTACCCCTACTCAGCTCAGCTTTTCTGGAGGTGACCCAGCCTCTGGCATATCCAGAGAAGCAGAATAGGGAGGGGACCACATAGGATCAAACACGGGAACCTGCGATGTGCCTGCAGGGCATGGGTGTGGAAGGGAGGTGTGATCTAAACATGCCAGCTCTAGTCCCCCAGGGCTTTTAGGTTCAGGATGCAGCCAAGTGTCCTTGCATGCATTTACTCCTGGGACACCTGCCCAGAGAAGCACTCATCAGGGCTCTGCTCTGGAAACCATTTTCTCTCCCTCTTTGAAACCACCACCATTCCTGCTTCTGTAGCTTGTCTATTGGCACAGCCTCATGGCATGCGCATCCGGCTGCAAAGCCCTGATTCAGATCTTCAGAGCTAGCCATGATTACAAAAGATGGATCTCCCTCATTTTGTGGGGTAGTGTGAGGACACGTCCAAGGTATCAGGGCTGAGGCAGGCTATGAGAGTTGATACTTTATCTGGGGGTATGAGAAAACAGGCTGGTGCAAAGGTGTGGTTCCCCCTGCTGAGACTTCAGAATGCAGAACGCTATCAGGCTGAGGGAGCACCTCAGGCTTTGAGCAGAGGGCTATGATGCTGGGGTGTATACAGGGGCTCAGTTGCAGTGTTGGGATGTGCAAGGAGGGCACAGCTGGGGCAGAGATGCCTGTGGTGGGAGGAGGGGCATGCGGATTTGCTGGGGCAATGATAGTGGGAGCTGGTTAATACCCAGCTTACAAAACCCTCTGAAGGCTTCAGCTCAGGTGCTGAGAGCAGGCACCAGGTCAGGAGCATAAGAGCAATCCCAGGTGCTGGAGCACTGCACTGCCACTCAGGCTGAATGGTCCTCCGATGGTGGCCTGATTCTGCCCCCTCTGTCCCCAGGTGGCTGAACACGCTGGGCTTGCTGGCCAGCCAGGGCATCGATGTGGTAGTGCGGCACTCCTTTCTTGACCATGGCCACAACCACCTGGTGGACCAGAACTTCAACCCCTTGCCGGTAGGTCTGCCTGAGAATGTTGTGCTGGTGCTGGCTTCTCCCTGCTCATTTAGGGAGATTGTCTCCTTGTGACCTGTCTGAACTCTGCCTGAAAATGAATTTTTCCAGATCTGTTCCTTGCAGTGTTAATAGGAGACATTAGTTCATGTCAAAAGCAACATGTTGGAGATAGGTGGGAGGGAGATACCTCTGTAGCTGGAACTTCATCTAGTGCACAGGGTCAGTAACACAGCAGGGAGGCTAGTGTAGCCAAGGGGTGCCTGCAACACTGTGGAGTCAGAGGGAGGGAGGGATGTAGCTGGACTGCTTGGCGATGCATGGGCAGCTGGATCAGTAGTGGTGAGCTGTCCTTGGGGATGCCAGGATGGAGCCTCAGCACCTGGCCTTCTTGCTCTGTGCAACTACCTGAAAAGAAGTTGTAGTAAGATAGGACTTGGTCTCTTCTCCCAAGTAACAAGCGATAGGACTAAAGCAAATGACTTCAAGTTGCGCCAGGGGAGGTTCAGATTAGATATTAGCAAGATTTTCTTTACCAAGAGGGTTATCAGGCACTGGAACAAGCTGCCCAGGGAGGTGGTGGAGTCACTGTCCCCGGAAGTGTTCAAAAACCACGTAGATGTGGTGCTTGAGAACATGGTTTAGTGTTGGGTGGACAGTTGGACTCTACGATCTCAGAGGTCTTTTCCAACCATAATGATTCTATGATTGTATGATCTCTAGAAATGAAAGGTGAAGGGCAATTTAAGGGTATTCTTGGCTTCACAGGGAACAGAGGTCCTCACCAGTGCCCTGAAGCATCGCTCACTCTTCAGAAACACCCAGGCAGGGAGGAACTCCCAGCACACATGGTGCTGATAAATAAACCATATGCAAAACCGTGTTAAAAGTAGCAGGTTTCCTTTTCCTGGAGGGAGGCTAGTAAATATGCTGCTCTGTAAGTGGAGAGCCTGGCAGAGAGGCTTGGCACTCTGCATCTCCTCTGGAAGGGGTTTATGGATCTCTGGGCCAGGAGATGCTGCTGGCAGGCTTGGGATCTACATCAGAGTGGTGCACAGCCCTGCCTCTGCGAACCTGCCTTTGATGCTGTACTGGGGAAGCTATGTCTTGTTCAGCTCTACCTCTCAGCCAATTAAAACCGCATCCCCACAACAGCATCCCAGAGCATTAGGTAAGGATGCAGAGGAGGTGTCGGTGACAGGAGGTCTGTGCTAACCCCCCAGCATGGCCTGGTCAGTGGCTCCAGAGAGCAAACCAGTTAGTGGGAGAGGATGGTCCCCTCCCTATGCTGCTCAAGGTATATCCTGGAGCACCTTGTGTGGCTCCCACATGCACCCCTGTGGTAATGTACCTGCCAGCTCTGGGAGCCTGGGCTGGGGGGAAGCCTGGGGGGTTTAAACTTCATTTGAGATGAATCTGAGCTTGGGGCAAGTGCTTGAGGGGTTTCTTCTGAAGAGCCAATTCCACTGGCCAAACGTAAATGTAATGGACGTCTTTAAAATGGACTTTGCTGTTGTTTTTAGGGAAGTCTCCCATTAAGTTAGACATCTCTCCCCCTCCTATGGCTGTTTCTTTGCTCTCCATGTGCTTCAGCATTGATCCCACATCCCATCACTGTGTTCCTGCACGAACTCTATTGGGTGTTTTCCTAACCCCTTTTCTTCCACTTCTGTGCTATAAAAGAGCCACAGGCAGGTGCAAATCGACAGAGAGTTTAAAAGCTGCAAACACCAAAAAGCCCAGCGAGACTGGACTGTAACCTGCTCCACCGGGCAGCGGCTGCTCTTTTCCCGTGGGAGTTATCAGGGGGATGAAAGCCGCTGGCTGTACCTGCACGGGGCTCCGGCACTGTGAAATACAATCTGCTCATTAGCTGCCGCGGCAAAGAGGTTTCCCCATGCTGGCTGGCCGTGAGGCAGCTGCCTGCTGAGAGAAGGGCCCCACCACCGCAGCATCAATCATAGCTCAGCTGGCAGCTTCTCGGGGAGCTAGGAGTCAGGGCTGAGCTTCCCATAGCAGCCTTTGCACCTCCTTCTCCTCCTCTGCCACTGCTTATCCCTGCTTGTCAGATAAGGGGACAGCATGTTTTGAGATGCTGAGCTGAAGCTGAGCCTTTTATAACAATGTCTTTAGGTGCCAGGTGACTGACTGCACGGTCCAGGCAGTTTCCTGTGTGGGTGAGGGATGGTGCAGTGATGCAAATACAGCCCTCCATCCTTGTACTAAGGGGCTTCCCATATAAAACCAAGTGATTTGTAGTCTATAGCCATACCAGCACTGCACTACTGCCACCTGAGCTCTCCTCCTTGTCCTTCAGCTGGGACCCTCTGGTGCTGCTGGTCTTTCTCATGTTAGTACTGTCTCTGTTAGAGCATGTTACGGTCGATGGCATAAGCAAGCTTGTAAAATGTGGTGTGAATGCCTTGTCAGGGAATCGGGGAATGCAGATAAGAGGAGCTGCATGGCAGGCACTGCTGTAGGAGTCTCAGCGCTAAATCACCATGTTTCTTTCTGTCTCTCCTTCTGGGACTGCAGCACTGGGGGGATTTGTTATATACAGAGGAAGGAGCAGAAAAATCACTGCACCACTCTACATATAGCAGGATGATAGTCACTGTTATGGACCATGCTGTGAGTCAGTAAGGGATACCAGCACATCAGGTGTGCAAAAAGTATTGCTGCTCTCTGACCATGGACAACAGGCACAAAACGCAAGCAGCCTGGTGGGGCTTGCTCTGTGTTTTCTGAGAGTTAGCCTTGGCTTGACAATAAACTGTCTTGTAAACTATCTGTTTCAGTGGGAAACACAAGAACATTTTTTATTAGGAGGAAGTTCTTTATTAGGAGGAAGTTTTTCACTATGAAGGTGGTTAGACAGTGGAACAGGTTGCCCAGAGAGGTTGTGCAAGCCTCATCCCGGGAAACTTTTAAGGTAAGGTTTGATAGGGCCCTGGGCAACCTTATGTAATGGATGGTGTCCCTGCCAGGCAGGGGGTTTGGAACTAGATGATCTTTGAGGTCCCTTCCAACTCCGACGATTCTATGATTCTATGAACACCTTGGAATAGCTGCTTGGAGGCAGGGCTGTATTGAACCATTGAAAGTGGAGGTTTAAACTGGTCTGTCCCTGGCTTTTCACTGGGGTGGCTTGACAGTGCAATGCAGCTTGACTCTCTGAAGGTGGTCTCAGGTGGCAGCACTGTGGCCAAGGAGCACTGCAGCTTCATGGTGAATTTAGGGAGATGGTCATGGCTCCCCTGGGCTTTCTGCGCACAACTGGCTCACAAGCTAAGCAGCGTCTTGTGGCTTCTGGGGCACCTTTCAAGGGGTATGGCCTTAGCATCATCATCCAGGTCCTTCACCCACGAAAGAGAAGCTCTGAGTGCCCTTCCTGGCTACTAATGTTGCTTGTCCACCCTCTCCTCAGAGGTGGTGCCATCAAAATCCCATGCAAAGGGTGAGTGCTGCAGAAGAGGAGGACAAGGCTATCTCTCTGAGCCTCCTTCTGGCTGCAGATCTGAAGAAGTGGGTTTCTCTTAATGGACTGCTGGGTAGCAAAGCTGGAGAAATTGGGAGACATGAGGTTCCCTAGGCTTAGCACAGATGTGATCAGGCTGGGGAACAGAAATGCTCCAGTGGACCTTAATGCAACTGAGCTCAAGTGTTTTAATGCCTTGTTATTTTTGAGATAACTTTTTCATGTATGGCTGGAATGCTTTTTCTTGCTGAGTGGTTGGAGCAGCCAGCTGTATAATAGCGATGGCTTATGCTTGAGAAGCCCTTGAAATAAAGCCTTTTGCAGGTACGTCAGTCTGCCTGCCTGCACCTAATCCAATCTGTACATGTATGTGAGTGAGGAGCAGAGGAAAGGAGGTCAGGAGCAGCACTGATATTCACCCTTCACAGGGCAGTGCCTTTGAAATGCTACTATGGCATTTAGTAGCTCTAGGATCATTTCAGGCATATAGCATACATACTCCATCTCTTTTTCTTTAATATCTCTCTGAAACAGTCCAGGGGGATGCAATACATTTATATCACTAGAGGGCCCCCCAGATAGATGTGAGCTTTCTCTTCAGTTTGTAATAGCATGTTAAAGACCTTTCTGAATGCTCTTCCATGTGGCACTCAACTCTATTTTATCCATCCTTGGCAGTGATTTCTGCTCCGTTAATGCATAGTGCTGTAAGGTTATACCTGTGCATGGAAAAATTTGGGCATATTTCTAGGTGGAGCTTGAGCAACACAAACCCCATGGAAAAGCCAAAGCTGAATTCCAGACTTCCATTTCCTGATAACTGTCTCTCCTCTTGGACCATCTCCTATAGACAGTGGACAGTGAGATACTGGGTTTTCCTGAGTCACGTAGATGATAAAACTTCTTTTCTGCATATGATTTTCATACACAGCATGAGAAAGACCCAGAGGGATCACAGGGTGAAGCAACAGCCAGGGCTGCCTGGTCAGCTGTGGTAGTAGAAGACAATATGATATTGCCTGTGAATCGATGGTGTCCTTGAGAGAACATCGCAGCAGTGCAGAGATCTGTAACTGACAGTGCTGTGGTCAGACGCTTGGATGCTACAGAAGATTTTTAATCTCCTTCACTTAGCCCAGAGGCATTGAGGAACTTGATGGGAAAGTAACTGCCTGTCCTGGAGGAAGGAGGGCCTCAGTCTCAGATTGGGACCATCCTTAGTGTTCTGTCCACTTCCTAACCAGGCTTTCATAAAAGCCCCATTGTGAACAAGCTCAGTGCCAGTTTGTTGCCATACCCAGCATCCCTCAGGGTCCCTAGGGTAGAGCCGTGTTGCAAGCCCTGCCATTGGTCTGCACCTGGTGATTCAGTACCGAGAGGGCCTGCCCCACCTGTCCCAAGCACCTCCACAGTGGACATGGGCTGGGCACATGGTCTCCAGGTACACAGAGGCAAGAAGTCCTCCAGCAATGTATGTGCTGGGTGCCAGGGTCAGGAGCAAGTCCCATTAGCCATGCTCCCGCTTACTGCACGTATGCGCTCCCCAGTGCACTCATTAGCTGAGCTGACTTGGCTGAAGGCGCTGCTAATTGCAGCTGGAGGTCCCAGCCATCTCCCCTGATGGTGCCTCTCCCGCCCCTGCCCTGTGTGGGAGGGGGCCTCCCCAGGCTAGGGCTGGGGGGAATGAGTCCTTGCCCACCTGCGCCCATCCCCGGCCTTCGGTATGCTCACCCAGTGGCTGCCCAGCTGCTGGGCTGGGCAGTGTCCAGAGGTGAAGAGAAGACCTGGCATCCTTAGGGAAGCATACTGATATTTCCCGCAAGCACTCGCGCTCCCACTTCTGAGCCCAGCCAGCTGGCTTCAGGGCCAGGGGAATTCAGCCCTGATGTTGCACAGGCCCATCTGCACGCCCAGCACTGAGTCACCACACTGTGTTACACACAGCCGGCCAAGCTGCCGGGGGTAGCTGTACTCCCCAGCCAGGACCCTCAGCTTTGGGGTCGCTGTTGGGAAG
This sequence comes from Galbula dea, assembly GCA_013399015.1. Taxonomy (NCBI): domain Eukaryota; kingdom Metazoa; phylum Chordata; class Aves; order Piciformes; family Galbulidae; genus Galbula; species Galbula dea. The sequence continues at coordinate 1,276,888 of VWZX01005818.1, forward strand.
AGGGCATCCAGGTTAGGCTGCAGCATGCTGTGTGCCACACAGGCAGAGGCAGGGCCCCAAGCCTGGGAGCGACAAAGGGTGGGGAGAGGGAGTGGGTCCAGTGGAGCTTGCACACACATGGAAACTGTTCTTGATGACCATAAATCTGCTGCGCGGGTGTCTGGCACCTCCATCTGCCCTACATGCTGGAGCACTGGGGCTGATGAGAGCAATGCCTGCAGATGGGGAAAGGGTGGGAGAGGCAAGGACAGGCAGGAGCTGTTTATAGGGAATCTTTGCTCTGGCTATGGGAGGGAGGGATGAAATCCCAGGCGGTTCAGATGTGTGCAATGGAAAGGCTCTCCCAGGAGATTTCAAGCTGGGGCATGGCCCGATGAAGAACAGAGTGGAGATGGTGCCCTGCAGAAGTCTCCCAGCCAGACTTGACACAATGCCAGAAGCAGGTTTGAGCAGGGCATCCCTCTACTGCCTTATTTCTTTCAACCATGATCATACCATGTCTCGAGGACTGTGACATCCTCTGCTCTTTGCACCCTCACTGCATTCAGCCTTCCATGACCTCTAAGTCTACTCTGAGGCTCATTCTATCTGCAAACAAGGAGACAGATTTAAAATGCCTAAACTCTGCTTGCTGTCACAGTGGGTTAAGGAGCCTTTTCCTCTTAGTGCATTGTAAAAAAAGTCTCTGAAATGCATATGCTTGGACTTTCAGACGCATCAAAGCCACCCACATGCCAGAGCTGCAGGACATGTGTAGACCTGGAGCTGGGCTGCTCCTCCTGCACCAGAGACTGGGGCAGAGACACAGTCTGTCTAGGACCAGCAGCAGCAGCTTGTACTCAGAAAGATGGACACAGTCGCTGCCCATGTCTCCCAGAGGCATGGTGCTAGTGACAGACCTGCCTACAGTGGAAACAGAGGCATCCTGGGGCTGTGGAGGAGGTGGGACATGAAGACCCTTCCCAGGATGGGTTGGTGCTTGCCAGTGAAGCAGAAGGTAGTAGCGTTATGGTGAAAAAGCAGCAGAACAGAAAACAGCAAAGAAGTTGCATTTAGTTTCCAGGCTCTCTGATCGAGCAGCCCTGCATTCTTCCTGTGGCCTCCTTCGCCTGGACCCTGTTAGGGAGAGGTGATGACAAAAGAGAGGTTTGGCTGTTCCTCCATCTGCTCAGCTCCCTGGGAAGGTGGAAGCCATTGGCTGACAGCCAGCTTGCAAAGGGCAGTGGTAGGCTCGGGCCGCTTCCCACTCGCCACTTCCCTGGTGCCTGGGCAGGCTGTCCCCTCAGTGCCTCTGGTGCCTGGCAGCGATTCCTCTGGCTGCTGTTCCCACAGCAGGAATTTTGTCTTAATGTCAATGTTTGGTCTTTCTCCAGGACAGAGAAAAAGAAGAGACAGAGACAAGGGAGAGGGGCAGAGCAAAGGGTGCAGCAGCTCAAAGGCTGGGAAGATGTGATGCTCATCAGAAGCTTGGTGGGTTGTGCTGCTGACACAGCTGCAGGAGACCTTGAGCTGTAGGATGAATGGCTGATCCTCAGCCCAAACACAGAGCTTGTGGTACTGCTGGCACCAGTGGATGAGAATGCTGCTTTCCAAGCCCGTGGGTCCATACATTAGCAGGCTATTTAGGGTGGGAGTTACTCTCCTGACTGTCCCCATGTGCTACTTTTTGGGACTTACTGCAGAGCTGTTGTAAAACCTGACCTGGTTTTCTTTTCCTAACCACAAGTAGATAGACAGGCCACAGAACCAGACAGGAGCTAGCCTGCTATAAGCCCCCATAACTACAAAGGGTGCACAAGGCAGCCACAGCAGCAACTATTCAGCTCTACAAAGCTGCTGGTGCCTCAACTAATGTCCCATAGCCCTCCCTCACTGTGCCTGCTTCCTCTCCTCTCTGGAGCATGGGACTGGCAGCCTCTTATCTCACACTTATCCCATGCAGAGAAGGATGTGAAGGCAGAAGCAGGAAAGAGCAGTGTGAGTTGAGGCATTTGCAGCCATTAGAGCAGGAAGGAGCAGGATCATTATGGTGAAAGCAACAGACATCCAGGCAGAGGTGTCAGGCAGTTTTCAGGAGACTGATGCTGGGCACTTGCAGGGACCAAGGCTAGGAAAGAAAGGAATTAGGCAGGATCAGCTAATCCTTTCACAGGTGCAGCTAACTGGATCAAACCATCTGTCCTGCCTGGGAGGGGTAGGGCTCTGTGGGCAGAGCAGAAGGGGCCATTTCATGACAGCATCTCCATGCCTACTGGCCCTGTCTTCCCCTGCTGATGCCACTGGTACCTGGCAGCCCAGTCTACCTGAAGCCCCCTTGTTTGAGGCTAGGAGGAGTGTTATTCCCCATTAATAGACCTCTGGAGTGTTCTCCATGATGCTCACCCACAAATTCCCCCTGTACAGCAGCAAGTATTTAGGAGACTTCTCACCAAGTTCTCAGCTCTTCAGGACCTCCACACAAGGAGGTTGCACATGCCAAATGGCAAAAAGCTTATGTTCCTGAAGATGGGAACATGTGATCTCCTGAGGACAGCATCAGTGCCCACTCCCAGAGCTGCTAATTTTGACTTCAGCAGATGTTCCCTTTGGGGAGAGGCTCTGCCCTGCTCTGCTTGTTGCAGAACCTTGTGCAGGATTTGGGTGAGAAAGCCTCAAGGTCCCACAGCCCAAGAAGCGCATAAAACTCAGGGATAATGTTAAAAGCGGCATTAGCCTAGCGTTGCTGAAGGAAAAACCAGCCGTGGCTTGAACAGGATGTAAGAACCTCCGCAGGGAGAAGGCTTTGGATGCTGAGGATCTCTTTAATCTAGTAGAAAAAAGAAAGAACAAGAATCACTGACCCCAGACAAATTCAAGCTGAAAATAGGGAGTGGAATTGTTAACAGTGTGGATGTTTAACCACAGGAACAGACTCCCTGGGAAGTGGTGGCTTCTCCAGCCCTCCAAGCCCTCACAACCACAATCACTACTTTTCTGGAAGACGCTTTTGCCAGAAATGAGCCATCAGGCTCAAAAGAGGGGTGGAAGAGCAAAGCTCTCATCTCTGTGATGTGTTGGAAGCCAGAGCAGCCAGCCCTTAACTCCATACGGTTGCTCGATCTGTGGAAAAATGTAGAGGAAGGTGCAGTAATTGAGGAATCTATTTCAGGCTGTTGAAATTCAGGTGTGCCTGAAGGATGGAGGAAGAGCTTGGGCAGCTTCAGAGGAGAGAATAAGTAAAAAGAGGAGGAGAGCAGGCAGCAGCCAGCTGATGCTGCTGGTGACATGGGGGCACAAAGTCATGCCCCAGCAGTCACAAGCTGGAGGAAGCTGTGCACTGAGGGGTCAGCAGCTTTCTCGTGTGAAGTCTGACTGCCTTTGGCAGTTACATCCCCGAGGAGATGGAAGAGCCACAGCTCCATTACTCCAGTTTTCTAGTTATGACAACATCTCAGCATAGAATTGAACAAACTCAGGTGGGCTGTAAAGCTGCTTTGCTGTCTCTAGGAGAGAGCATGAGGAATATGCTCCTGCACCCTTTCTTCATGGCTCTGGTGACCAGAGGGTCTGGTTAGTAGGCCTGTCTGAAGGTCTGCCTAATCAGCCTTGTTTCCAAAACCTCCTGCAGTGAATTGTAATGTGCAAAGAAATCAAATGAAACCCTCTGGGAGTTTCTCTGTCTAGTAGAAAGATCTCCACTGGCTTCATGGGCCTCAGAAGATGTGGCTGGCCTGAGCTCTGCACATCAGCTCACTTTAGACAAGCATCCTCCTGACCATAAATCAGTGATTACAGCCAGAAGACCTCCTGAGGCATGGGATGGCTCTGCCTTCAGGTTCTCCTTGTCTGCAGCTCTGAGGGCTGCAATGGCAGCACTGCTTAATGGGTCTGCACAGCAGGAAAGCTCCCTTGATTCTTGGGGGACTAATAGCAGATCAGATTCCTGTCTGCTATACCTCCTCTACCACTACAGCTGTATTGCTGGCTCAGCCCTTACAAGAGTCCTCCATGACTCTGAAATCCAAATCCTTTCTGAGGCTGCACTGGTTGGAGCCACACATCTCCCTAGGCGTTTCTGGGGCTACCTCTGCCAGAATGCCTGGCACCACACTGCAAGGTGGGCACTTGTCTTTGCAATGTGCACATGGGCACTGCCAGCCTCAGGGCCACACTCATGCAGGGTTTGCCATATGGAAAGGGGTGCCAGCTGCTGTCAGGGGTCCAGGAAGAGGTCACTGATGAGTGGAAAAGCCATCCTGGTTGCACCCAAGCTGGGTTTCAAAAGCAGCTGCTTCCCAAGCTGGTCACCATTTCAAAAGGAGCCAGGAACTGCAGGTGCCCAGCAGCCCTGGTGTGATTTTAACTGGGATTCACTCATGCAGGTGGTAGGAGCAGCCCTGGAGCACTAGCCCAGGTAGGAGAAGTGCCCACCCTCAGCAGGTTTATTTCCATCATGCTAGGTGTGTGTGTAATTCATCATCTAAATGCTCGGTGTCACCAGCTCCTGGTAATTTATTGAAAGTAACATGATTTTGGACCCCGCTGCAAGTGGGCTGGCAATGATGTGAAAAGCTGCAGCTGTCTTCAGTGCTTCCCTGCAGTAAGCTGAAGAGCTCAAGCGCCTCAAGGCCAGCACTGATGACTCCTTTTCCAGCCCCAGGTCATTTTTCTGGCCCGCCTTTGAACTTTGTTATTTCCAGATTGTTCTGGAAGTGGACACTTTGGAGCTGGCCTTGCCAGCAAGGCAAGGGAAAATCACTGTTCTCCCTTCACCTCCTACAGATGCTGGAGGGAGAAGTCAGTCCCTGCACTGCCCTGGAGGCACTGCCTGCACAGAACTACTGCATACTAGCTGTGGTCATCTCACACTTCGCAGAACAGTTCACCCCACATCACTGATGGCTGCCTTACACCTCTCATGGCATCTGCATGTTTTTCTCAGAAAAGCCATGTACACTTAGCTGGGTCAAAAGTTCACAAAATATGTCCAGTGCTTCCCAGAGACATAACCATCTGTCCTTGTGCCCAGCCCAGGAGATACTGAATGGCACTGATACTGTGAGCTGCCACGGTATGAACCCCAGGCTTAGCTCCCCCAGCTCTGCAGGGGAGCAGGGTTTGTCTGAACCCCCTTGGGAAAAGTGTGTGCCAAGACATGAGATTTGGAAGCAGCTGGGGCAGGTTGCATGGCCGGTCAGCTCCCCGTAGCCCCATGCTGCAAACCTTGTTGCTCCTGAGAGTAGAAGGATGTCATCATCCAAGCAGCAAACCCCAGAAAACCACCCTGCCTGGAGGGTTGGGTGTTCAGCTGGAGGATGGAGTTGCTGGTGCCAGTTCCCCAGTGTGATGAGACCATCACAAGACCCCTGCAGAATGGCTCTTGAGACCCATATGGAAATTTTGCGGGTGGCCACAAACTCTCTGGCTTCTATCACTCCCATAACTTGTGGGCAAAAGCAGCATCTCATCATAGGAAGTATGGAGAGGAGATGAGAAACCCCAAGGGGGCTGCTAGAAAGACTTAAGAGCCTGAGCTGACAGGTAGCTCAGGGCATTGAACTAATTTATTTTTAACTCACAACTGTGGGTCTAAACACTGCAATCTAAGCTCACCTTTGGCCTTGCCCTAAACTCAAGTAATTACTTACTTAATGACTCCTGCTAATCAGCGTGGCTCACTGGGGAGCTGACAGTGTGCCAGGCACTGCTTCTTCCCCCTGCTGTGAGACCAAGCAGGGTGGGCTGGCACAGCTTTACACAGTGAGGGAAGGTTGGCACAGCCCTTGCAGCACAGTGCAGGCAAGGACATCCTCAGAGTGTGGGGCAGCACTGCGAGCCAGCTGGGGCAAGGACAGCAGCATGTGCCTGGGGATGGTATGTCTGCAGTATCGAACTCGTCCTCCCTAGGCACTTCAGCCTCGTGGGCTGAGCCTCCTCAGCGTGCACAAACCTCTCACTTCACCCTTAAGTCTTCTTCAGGCCCCAGGGTTTGCAGAGGAAGCAGTTACCAGGCTGGTGTGGCACAAATGCCTGTGGTTTTGGCTGGGAGCAGTAAGAGGAGAGCAGAAGGTGGCTTTTTCTCTAGCACTGTGGCAAGAGCCTACCCAGAAAGTGGGAAGTGGGTTTGGATCTCCCTTTGCCAGGCCAACCTAACACTGCTGGAACAGGTCAGCTGCTGTTGAGCTGGGCTGGAGGAAAGATGGGGCCAGTAGTCCAGTCTGGCTGATAAGTATTTGCCTCATGCCAGTTGCTGCTGCAGCACTGCCCTGTGTTTCATCTGTTGGCCTCTTCATCCAAAACATTGTTAACTGGGGGCTGTGTGAGGTCTTCCAACCTACAGGATGGATACACGTACTTGTATGAGGGATCTGTGACTCCACCTGCCCGTTTTGCCCTGTAGCCAGGGGCCCTGGAGACATCATTCCCCCTCACGTACCCATCTGGGGTGGCAGACCATGGAGAGCTTTCCTCATGCCTCCCCAGGCAATGTGCAGAACCACAGGGTGCTTGATCCTAGCCAGTTTTCACATCAGCAGCCCTCTGTACCTCTGTGAGTCGGGTGCTGCCAGGCAGAGCAGTCCCTGATGCCTGCATGACCATTGCTGCTGGTGTTTGACATTGCTGGAGGGGATGAGGGATCATCCCAATTGCCCTGGGGCACATGAGCCCTCTGGGGCAATGCAGAGTGCTTGTGTGTGCAAGGTGCCTTGGCACCCAGGTGGTGCCCAGAGCACCTACAGGCAGCACCCAGAGAAGCAGCCTGAGAGGCTCCATCTGCCCAGTATCACCCAGGGTGCCTGGAGGAGTGGTGGGGTCAGAGCCCTGTCCTGCAGAACAGCAGGCAAGAGCCTGAGCCTGCCCCTTCCCTTCCCACAACCCTGCTTCATTCACCACACACCTCCCAGCTTCTGCAGCAGATGAGTGGGGGGCCCTGCCGGCAGCAGCCTCCATCACCACACAGCCTTGCCTCCCTCCCTGGGGCTTGGGGCCCATCCTGTGTGACGAGTGAGGCCATGCCCTGCGGGAAAAAGTAGTATGCGGTGACATAATGAAAGGCTGTATCATTAACGCATGTGTGCAGCAGCTGAATGTTTCCTTTTTCTTGAGTGCTTGGCTTCCCCATGCTATTTTATGGGTGCATAACTCCATGGGAGGCTTTAAAACAGGAGAAATACATCTGGGAAGTTGAGCATCCTCAGTAGTCACCAAAGCCAGCATAACATGAACAGAGCTGGAGAGAACAGGAAAGCTCTGGTGTGCTCCAGCCCCATGTAGAGGGTGACCTGCCTGCTCCAGAGATGTCACCATCTCATGTGCCTCAGCTGGAGCTGATGCACAGATCCACTGCATGGCTATGTGTAGGCCCCTGGGAGCATGAGTGGGTATCCATGCTGCTCACCAAACTCTACAGCCCAGACAAAAACTGAGCTCCTTTAGAGAATACTGGTGTCTCTCAGTGTGGGCAAAGCAATGTATTCTTTGCTTAATCTCTTTCCTGGAAACAGTGGTGCCATTTTGGCTTTGACTGCGTAAACAAAGCTCACCCCAAGGCAGTTATCTAGCACACATCATTTTCACCCCAACGGCCAAATTCTGCTAGGCTGTAAATAGGGAAGCCAGCTTCTCCCACCTGCTCCTGCTGTGAGCTGGGGGAACTGTTGTGCTGCTGACTGTCCCCTCTGACCCCCAGGACTACTGGCTGTCCCTGCTCTACAAGCGCCTCATCGGTCCCAAGGTGCTGGCGATTCACGTGGCTGGTCTTCAGAGGAAACCCCGGCCTGGCAGAGTCATTCGAGACAAGCTCCGCATTTATGCCCACTGCACCAGCTACCACAAGTAAGTGGAATGTGGGAGGCTGGGGGCTGCATGGAGAGGATAAGCAGGACTCCTGGGAGATGGGGACCACCGAAGATATGCTGGGGCAGGAGCCCAGGGTTTGGCTCTGGCAATGCTAGCTGGCTTCCCAGGAGAGTTCCTCAGGTGCTGCTCTGGCTACTGTGGCAGTGGAGGGAGCGTGCAGGAATGGTGATGCCTCCGATGAAAGTCGCAGCAAGCCCGTGCCTGGGAACTGGGCCTGCCGGGACCATTGTGGTGGCTGCCAAGCAGACCCAGCAGCAGAGATCAAGGGAGTGGATTTCACACGAGAGGCCCCCAGTTGGTCAGGTTACCCGCTGGCCGAGCTGCCGGGGAGCCCAGCCTGGTTATTGTTTCGCTGATAAGTCTTTGAAAGCGCCCTAGTGAGCCAGGGAGGTGGGGGGGGTGACAACCTCCTCCAAAGACACAAGTTGCTATTGTGGAGGAGAGTCTGTTTCTTTACACAGTCCAGATGCTTTCAACATGCCTCCAGCTCGGTAGGAAACCTTGTCCAGTAACTGACAGGTGCAAAGTGCTTTATAGCCTTTGTTTGGGGCTGCCTGATTAGGCAAGGACAGAGGATCAGTGTCTGGACCTGTCAGTTAGGTGCCTGGACTGGCGGTGGCAGACGCCAGTTGTGCACGAGCTCCCCTTCATTCTCAGCCTCCTCCTTGAGAGGACCTGTGAGGGCTGCCCCAGGACCACCATCCCCAACTGCAGACACCAGCAACAGCACCCCTCAGTGTCACTCCTGGTTGGTGAGGGGAGCGGGAGATTGGAAGGGTGTTATTGCAGAGCTTGGCTTTGTGATAAGAGGTGGCATTTCCCTGTGGAGCGGCAGCTGGGCTGGTGACATCCCCTTCAGATGACTGCATGGAGGCTGTTTCTTACAGAAACCCCAAAACCACTTCCTAGAGGTGATGGTCCCAGGGAATGTGCCAACAGGCACCTCAGCTCCCACTCTTCCCTTTACAGCCACAACTATGTCCGAGGGTCCATTACCCTTTATATCATCAATCTGCATCGCTCCCGGAAGAAAATCAAGCTTGCGGGGACACTGCGGGATAAGATTGTTCACCAGTACCTACTGCAGCCCTATGGCAAGGATGGACTCCACTCCAAGTAAGTATGATGCTGGTGATGGGGCTGCCATCACTGCCCGATCCTCAATGCCACCACCCTGACCCTCTCCTGATCTCACAGGTTGGTCCAGCTCAATGGGCAGCCACTGGCCATGGTAGATGATGGGACCCTCCCTGAGATAAAACCTCGTCCACTGCGAGCCGGCCGCACCCTGGTCATCCCCCCACTGACCATGAGCTTCTACGTGGTAAAGAATGTGAATGCGCTGGCCTGCCGGTACCGATAGCCTGTGGCCCAGAATGGACTCACAGGCCCCCACTCCTGCCCCTACACACTCCCCAGGACATGCTGTCTCTGGGCAGCCTGCACAGCCTCACAGCAGGACCACCTCAGACGAGCACCATGCTGTGCCCTCATCCTCACACCCTGGATACCCTCCGGCTTGGCACCCTCTCCTGCCCTATGACCATAGAGCTCCACGTGGCCCTGCCAACCATTCCACCAGAGCAGTGCAACAGCGGATTTGCAGGGCCTGCCATGATCCGTCCTGCAAAGCTACAAGAAGCACTCAGGTCTGGTGCCCACCGGCTACTGGGGAGAGATGGGATGCTGAGGCCTGGCATAGCCAGGGATGGGCACCCTCCCCAGTCCCCCTCGTCCCGCTAACCCTCAGAGTGACCCCGCCAGCAGCCGGGTCACCCTTTCCTCTGCACCTTCCCAGGTAGCGGGTAGCGCTGCCGCTGCAGCAAGCGCATGGAAGCAGCTCCCTCTGCTGCCGCCAGATCGGCTGGGACCGGCGCGGGGATGCAGCGGGCAGGGCCGGCCAGGAGATGGGACTCCGGGGTCCGCCCCGGGCGGGCGGGGCTCGAGAGTCGGCGGCTGGAAATGATAATTAAGTTATACGGCCCGGAGCCAAGAAGTGCGGCGGGAGGCGGGTCCGGAGGGCAGCCCCGGTTCTCCCGATCCGTGAAGTGTGTCGTGCTCGGGAGAGGGGCGGTGTCGTGGACCAGAGCAGGCGGGACGCGTCGAGGCGCCATCGGAGGTGTAATAAAGTTGGGCTGTCCACCGTACCGCTGTCTTCTGTCCGTCACGGGCCCGGACGGAGACCGGGAGCGGGGCGGGTGGGCAGGGTGTCGCGGTGCAAGGCCGCGCCGGGCCGCCGGGGGCGCTGCTTGCGTGGGCGCAGTGGTCACGCGCGGCGACGGAGCAGGAAGCGGCGCGGAGCGGGCGGGGTCGCGCGGTCCCGGTGTTTCCAGCTGTCGCCAGAGCCGTTGGCTGGGCCGGGTCGGGCAGGGCCATGCGGTGTGTCCTGATCGCCAGCACCGCGGCCGAGCTGCTCTTCTACTGGGCCGATGCCGCCTTCCTCCGCCGGCTGCAGCCGCCCCACGCAGGGCAGGTAAGGCGGGACGTGTCGGCCAGGGTGCGGGTAGGGGGTGCGTGGTGCAAAGGCACGCGTGGCTTTGACCCGGGAACGTGTTCCCCAGGGCCCGGCGCTGGAGGACAGCCTCAACACCCTCTTCGCCCCCCTCATCATCTCTAGCGCGGCACTACTGGAGAAGCTCGCTGACACCTACACCTGTTTCGCGACCGAGCACGGGCGGCACCTTCACGTTCTGCACATGGTAGGGCCGGCTCCGGGCACGGGGGCGCCCCAGCCGGTTCCCGTCTGACCCGGCTCCCGGTTGCAGTTTGGGGACTGCCTGTACATTGCGGTGAACGGCGACGGGACGGAGACCGAGGATGACCTGCGCCGGACGCTCTTCGTGCTGCGGCGCTTGGTGGAGGCTCACTGCGGCCTTGTCACGCTCGACTCACACCTTGTCCGAAAGGAGTGAGGATGCTGCGGCAGCTGCCCAGCTATGTCTTCATGCAGCTCTGGGCGGGTGGGAATGGGTGTCTGCAAGCTGCGATCTCCCTTTGCCGTAGGACCCCTCTACTCACTGGGCTGCAGCTGGGTTTTGGGGTGCCTGTCCCACCTGTAGAGGTGACGGCTGGCTCTCGGCTTACACTGTCTGGCCATTGTAGGTTGAGGCCAGCTGATTCAGAGCAGCGGGAGCGTGTCTGGAGCCTCCTGCGGGGCCTGCTGGAGACCTACAGCCGCCTGCAGGAGGAGGACCAGAGCTTTGCAGTTGAGGTACTATGCCCTGGGGTGTCCTTTGCCTTCACCGTGTCCCAGAAACGTGAGGCTGCATAGAATCACAGGATGTGGGAAAAAGCTCTGGGCCAGGGACTTTGGGGCAGCTCCCTGGAGTGCTGGAAGCACTGATCTGCCCCCAGGGCTGTGTGACTGGTGAGTGGTGGGCTGAGCAGCCTTTTCCCCCCACCTGCACCCCAGGCTGTGGAGCGGCTGATCCACCCTCAGCTGTGTGAGCAGTGCATCGAGTTCCTGGAGCAACAGGTGGTACAGTACATCAACACCAGCCCTGAGCGTGGTGGGGATGAGGTAGGCCATGCCTTTCTCCTGGTGCACACCAAGCTGCTGGCCTTCTACTCCAGGTGACCCCAGCTCTGGCCCTGCCACCCTCCCTAGGGCAGCTGCTTGCCCTCCTGGCTGATTGTTCCCTTCTCTGACCTGCAGCCGCAACACCAGCTCCATCCGCCCTGCTGATCTGCTTGTCCTCATTCTCCTGGTGCAGGATCTGTACCCCAGTCAGAGCACTGAGGAGGAGCTCAGCCTCCAGGTACTCCAGAGCAGGATGTGGAGGGAAGTGGGTCAAGGTGGCACTGCAGAGTGATGCCAGGGCTTCATTTTTTCCCCTTTTTCAGAAGCCCACAGCAGGGAAGGTGTCCCCTCAGGAACACAAGAGAAGTGAGGGCATCCCTGTGAGTAGCCCTGGCTCCTGTGAAGCTACAGAGAAGGACTCAGATGACCAGGTGGAGTCCCTGGGGTTGGGAGCTGCAGGGTGGGATGCTGGCTGGGCTGCCTGCATCGCTCCCATCACTGATGCAGCTGTTCTTGCTGTCAGGACACGGATGATCTTTCTGTGTCTGAGGTTTACTACACGCCTGAGCCCTCACCAGGCAGACACAGCACAGGTGAGTGCCCAGTCAGGCAGCAGCCCTGCCCTGATCTCCCCAGCCCAGTTCCAGGGCTGCATGAGGGGCTGATAGGAAGGGCAACCTGCCATGCTTCCGGCAGGCAGCGAGAGCTGGTCAGAGGGCGCTGAGATGCTAAGTGCTGGAGAGGCAGACACTGCAGAAGTCCAGGTGAGCAAGGGGGCCCTTGACCCTCCCAGCGCCACACTTCCTCCACCTATCCTGGCGCTCTTTGCAGTTTCTGGTCCTCATCACTCATCCTTTGCTGGCCTGCAGTTGTTTGTGCCCCAGGATGTAGGGCCAGGCAGGCACAACGTGTCCCCCACCTTGAATATAACTCTATGAGGGGTCTGATCACTCTCTCTGGAGCATTGCTTTGCAGTCTCACTGCCCAGAGCTGTCAGCACAGAGGGGTCGAGGCTGCCTCAGAGCAGTCTGATGTCTCCCTCTTCTGCCTCTTGGCTTTCTGGGCTGCTTCCCTCTGCAGCTCTGCAAGCAAATGCTGGCCTCAGCATAAGATGTTTGCTACTTGTGTCTTTGCAGGTGGCTTCCCCTATATCTGCTGCTCTTTTGGGGTCCCTAGGCACTTCCCTCTCTGCTGATCTTTTGCTGCATGGTGCCTCTAGCTCTTTTGATTCAGTCATGTCCAGTTGCAGCTTTTAGGGCATTGCTGTGTCTCTCCAGCCTGTCTCATCCCCATGGCTGGCTGAGTATCAACCCTGTCTTCCCAGATGGCAGAGGACTTGCTCCAGACCTTGGGACCTCTGGTCCCTGAAGCTTCAAACCCCAGAAGGATCTTTCTGGATGCCAACCTGCGAGAAGGTTACTGCCCCTTACTGCCACACACCATGCACTGCCTTCCACTCTGGCCAGGCATCTCTCTCGTCCTCCTGACCAAGGTGAGCTGCCTCTAAGGTGAGGGAAGCAATGTTGGGCTGGGTCCTGGCTGACCCACCTTGCAACTCCCTGGCAGGGCCCCACCACCCAGGTGGCTGTCACCTTGTATCAGCTGCTGGATGGTTTCTTGGTGCTGGAGAGGAAACTGGAAGAGAGGCCGGAGGCGGGAGCCCCACGCTCCTACCCATTCCTTGCAGAGCTGCGGCAGCGCATGGACAAGTTCGTGAAGAAACTGGGTGGACAGGACATCCAGGTGGGAGTGGGGATGTGAGGACTCTGTCCTGCTGTTCATGCAGCCTCATGCTGAGCCTTGCCTGTCTGTAGTTGCAGAACACCTGGGCAGACTTCAAGAACAAGATATTTTCCCGGAGTGAGCCTGGGAACTCCCTAGAGTGAGTACAGGGTGGCCAGGGAAAGTCTTTGGGGCAGGCAGAGACCTTTCCCAGCCCAGGGGGTGGTGTGGCTGTCCCTGCAGCTTAGGGCACCCAGGGGCCAAACTCAGTGCTATCTGTGTTTCCTGGCTCAGGCTGCTGCAGGCAGTGGCCAACGTGAAGCGGCAACTCTGCTGTGTATACCGCCAGCTCTTCCTGGCCTCCACCAGCCACAACCTGTCTCAGAGCCTGCAGGACCGTGCTCAGAAGCTGATGAGGTGTGTGCATGGAGGTAGCCGGCATCCCCAGGGGGCTGCCCCATACTCAGCTGTGCTGGGTCTTGATGAGTCACCTCTCACCATGCCTCTTCTCGGCAGGGAGAAGCTGCTGGACTGGCGGGACTTTCTGCTGGTGAAGAGCAGGCGTAATATCACCATGGTGTCATACCCATCCCTGCTGCTGAGAACCCAGCCCAGCAAGGAGGGGTGCCCAAGGGGGTAGCAGAGGTGGGAGTGAGACCCTGTTTTCCCCCCAGCACCAGGCTCGAGGGGAGGAATGTAGTGGGTAAAGGTGGTTTCCCCAAGGCTCAGGGGCTGTCCTGGAAGGGCATCAAAGTTGTTCAACATCCTTAACACACCCCACATACCTGGAGGACTTTCCTGGCCTGGTGCATTTCATCTATGTGGACCGCACAGCTGGGCAGATGATGGCACCATCACTCAGTGTGACAGAGAAGTCCAGCTCAGAGCTAGGCAAGGGCCCCCTGGCCACCTTCATCAAGAGGAAGGTACTGCTTGTGAGGCTGGGGGTGGGATGGGGACCACTGGAGGGGATGGTGGTTGGATGGTTTTCTGCTAAGGCTTCAGGTTCTCCTTGTCCCCCAGGTCTGGTCCCTCATTGCTATGGCCCGGCGATATCTACAGAAGGGCTACACAACACTTATGCTGCAGGATGGTGACTACTGCTGCTCCTACTTCCTCTGGTTTGAGAATGAGCTGGTATGTGGGGCCAGGAGGGGGCTGAACCCCTGTCCCTTAGCACCACCTGAGAGCAGGGAATAGGGCTGTAGGCACAGCCAGCTCTAGCTTCTTGGTGGTCTCAACCCCACTCCTGGCCTCTGCTCTCATCTCTCCCCAGGGCTACAAGCTGGAGGTGATGGAGGTGCCGGTTCTCTCTGATGATTCTGCTCCCATTGGGATGCTGGCAGGAGACTACTACAGGTAAGCAGTCCCCAGACCTGTGGTTTGGCACCAGGACCTGGGGTTGTGCTGTCACAGGGTTCCTTGTAAGTGGAGCTGTCCTTGCTGGGACATTTGCTGCAGGTTGGCACCAGTGCTGTGGTGTCACCGGCATTGCAACAGCCCATCTCCCCAGCCTGGTGCTGTGGTCTTGCCAGTGGATGGGTGCTGTGTCCTTGACAGGGACTTTCTAGGGGGAAGGTGTTCAGAAAGGGAGTGCCAATCTATGCTGTGCCTTCCAAGCCCCCTGTCTTCTACACAGGAAGCTGCTGCGTTACTACAGCAAGATCCATCAGGCAGAGGTAGTGAAGTGCTATGAGCTGCTGACTGTGCATCTGGGCATTATCCCCTCTGAGCTCGTTGTCCAGCAGGCCTGTGACTTGGCCAGGCGCCTCTGGGAGCCTTCCCGCATCCCCCTTCTCTGAGTTGCCTCCAGCCCCCTTGGGCCCAGGATTAAAGCAGATGTGTGGGTGCTCCCGGTGCCTGGGCTGTTTTCTGGGTATCTGCGTGCTGTTGTCTGTGCCTGTGCCTGTAGGCAGCCATGGGCAGCCTTCCTTTCCTTCAGCCTGGCCAGGGCTGGCGCTGCTCACCTCCTTGGTCCTTGAGAGCTTCTTTTGCAGCCAGTAGCCTTCAAGGACAGGAAGAGAGTGGAGCTGCAAGGTAGTTGGCAAATCACCATCTTGCTGAAAAATGTGTTTCCAAAACTGGATTTATACTGTTGGTTTGGCATTTTCACCAAGTCTTGGCTGGAGAACAAAATGATGTAGCCCAGCCTGCATGGAGGAATGGGCCAGGGTGCATCCTCCTTCTCCCTTGTGGCCATATTGAACTGCAGGGCTCTCAGAGGCTTGTCAGACTCTGGGGAGGTACAGCCTGTCCTGTGCCCACTTCCCTGCATCAGGGCTCCCAGGTATCAGTTAACTGCAGGATCAAGCTCAGCTGTGAACAGAGGGTAGAGCCACGGCAGCTTACGTGCTTCCCAGGAATGCCTGGGCTCAGTGCATGTGCAAACCCCGTGGCCACAGTTGGGGATGGGGCCAGCCCCAAGGGGCTCTGGCAGATGCCGGCATTTGTCAGTCTGTGTCACGGAATGGCAGTTCAGGGAGCACTGGACCACAGCAGACCCTTTGCCCTGTCCTCCTGAGCAGGAATTTGCCCTGCAGAGCAACAATCCTGGGTTCAGGGCAAAGCTCACCCCGAGCTGCCTCTCTTCACGCTGCTCTCAGAGCTGGGCTTGGGGCTTGCCTGCTCCAAGGGGCCCACGCTCCCCCTGTCCTATAGTGCTTGTTGACCCATCACCCCAGCCACGTGCCCTGGGTCCTCCCTGGAATAGAACAGAGGCTGGGGGGCTCTCAGGCCCCACCTGTCTTCCCAGCGCCTTCCTGGGTTCAGGCTGGGGAGCACCTGGCATCCTGCTTGAGCACCAGGCAGTCTCTGACCCCGTTGCATTCTCAGCGCTGGGGCTGGTCTCCAACCCTCCTGTAAGCCCCCAGCAAAGCTGTGCCAGGATCAGCTGGCAGTGCAACGCTCAGTGTGTGCCCTTGTTCTACCCAGCCTCCCAAGTCCCGTGCCAAGGCATCCCGTGCTCTGGTCGTCGTCGCCCCCACCCCCGGCGCCGACCCTCCCACCATGCCCGGAAGCCCTGGGAAAAGTTACGCGATGAAAACAAAGTCCAGCTTTCCAGGCGGAAAGCAGACGTGGCCAGGCACTGCAGGGCGATGGCAGCCGGGGTCCGGGCGAGACTGAGCACAGGCTGCCCTTCTTGCTGGCTGTGGGGCTGGCATCAGTCCCCAGGGCTGTCGGGAACGCGGCTGGCCCATGCTGGGGCTGCAAAACAGCTGCAGCAAGAGTACGACGCGGTGGTGATTGGGGCAGGTAACACGGGGCCAGAGAGCCGTTGCTGCACTATGGGAAGCTGTGGAGACTCCCAGCTGCCCTCTCCCCAGGGCAGGCAGCAGGGGTTGGGGATCACAGTGGTGCTGGGAACACTGCAAATCCTCGTTACGCTCCTTGTGCCAGGGAGGATGCGGGGGTCTAGCACGGGCGGGCACACATTGCAGCCCTCCAGCTTGGAGGGCCCAGCTGGGGCATCTGAGGCACCTTTTTCCCTCTCCCCTGCATCGTTGGGGCCAGGACTGTAGGGACAGGGGAGGATGTTCCCTGTCCCCTGTATCCCAATGTCCAGAATGCAGTTACTTGAGTGGTTGTGGCAGCCTCGTGCCCCAGGCATGACAGGGTGCCCTGTGATGGGGGATCATCTCGCTGCTGGGATCGGCTTACCTCCCTCTCTCCTTGCAGGGCACAACGGGCTGGTGGCAGTGAGTACCGAGAGTGGGATGCTGTGTCTTCTCCATCGCTAGGAGACGGCAGGCAACTGGGGAGGGCTCTGCACTGTGGGCAAGGGAGGGTGTTGGTGGCAGTGCCTGTGGGGCTGGGGACTTTCACGGGGTTGTGGGGAGCAGGGCCCTACCTAGTATGGCAGGCACGATGCACAAGAGAGGCATCAAGGACACATTCCTTTTTGGAAGGATGTGCAGTGTGATGCCATGCTCCCTGCAGGCTGCCTACCTGCAGCAGGCAGGGTTGCGCACGGTTGTGCTAGAGAAACGCCATGTGCTGGGTGGTGCTGCTGTCACAGAGGAGATTGTGCCAGGTACCTCTGCATGTTCCCTGTTTTCTCACCCCTGGCCAGCCCTGGGCATGGGCACTCCCCCACTGTCCCACATCTTCCAGGCTTCAAGTTCTCCCGGGCATCATACCTGCTCAGCCTGCTGCGGCCGCAGATCTACACTGAGCTGGAGCTGCAGGTATTGGCCCCCATCCTTTGCTAGGCTGCCAGCATCTCCCAGCATGCTGGCAGGATGAGCCTGCTGCCCGGCTATCCACACAGGGTGGGTCTAGCTGTCCCTGTCTTGCAGCGGCACGGTCTGAGGGTGCTCCCACGGGACCCCTATTCCTTCACACCGCTGCTGGAGGACAGGAGCCCTCCCCGCTCCCTCCTGCTGGGGCATGACATGGCTTTGAACCAGCAGCAGATTGCCCAGTTCTCCCAGAAGGATGCCCAGGTACTGTGGGGGCATGCACCTGGTACAGCAAAGCCCCTGAGAGGCTGGTCTCCTAATGCAGTGGCAGGAGTGCTCCTGGGTGGAGTATCAATTGCACGCACTATGGCACAGTCTCTGTTGTCTTCTCCTTTGTCTCCTTTCAGGCTTACCCTGAGTACGAGGCTTTCATGGGGAGCTTGGTGTTGGCCATTGACCCTCTGCTGGATGCTCCCCCAGTGGATACTACTGCCCTGGGGAAGGGTTCCCTGCTTCAGCGGCTCAAGGCCCTGCGAGCCCTGCGGCCACTGCTGCAAGCAGGTACATCTGGGATGCCAGGGAATCCCAATGGCAACAAGTGTGCGACTGCACCTGGCGTGGATGATGCAGAGCTGACCCTTCCCAGGGCACCGGCAGGCTCTGTCAGGCTTGCCCACTTTGGTCCCACTGTCTGACCCCCAAAGCCAGCCAGGCACAGGCAGCCAGCCTTGGTGTGGCCATGGTCTCACACCATCTCTCTCCACCCTCAGGGTTGTCACTGGGGCAGCAGCTGCCCCGTTACTATGAGGTGCTCACAGCCCCCATCTCCAAGGTGAGTGCTGGCAGCAGCAGTGTGGAACCACCAACTGCCTTGCTGCCTGCCTGTGAGGGTGCTGCAGCAGTCCCCCACACCAAGCCTGGCACTCTCTTCTTCTCCTGGGGCAGATCCTGGATCAGTGGTTTGAGTCAGAGCCCCTGAAAGCAACTCTGGCTACTGATGCAGTGATTGGAGCCATGACCAGCCCCCACACCCCTGGCAGCGGGTAAGGGTCCCTCTGCCCCGGGGTTCATGGCTGCACCATCCCTGCGTGCCAAGTGCTCCTTGGCTCTGTTGCATCTCAGTACTCCATGCCCTACCCTGCTGTCTCTCCCTTCCACCACCTATTCAGCCTGGTATAGGGCCTGGGGCTGGTCAAGGAGGTGCCCCTGCATCCCTGCCATACAGCTTTCCTGAGTAGTCCCCACCTGCCCCTTTACTGTTTGGACAACTCTGTCCCCAGGTCAGGTCCTGGCCAGTAGGTGCTCCTGATAACTGAGTTGGCATCCAATGAGCTTGCATGGTCCCATCTATGGGGGCCATGCACCATCCTCACTATGTCTATGCAGGGGACAGACCTGTTCCCTCAGCTGGTGGCTAACCTGGGGTCCTGCTACTGCAGGTACGTGCTATTGCACCATGTGATGGGCGAGCTGGAGGGACAGCGAGGGGCCTGGGGGTACGTAGCTGGTGGTATGGGGGCCCTGTCCCAAGCCATTGCCTGTGTAGCGGCTGCCCGGGGAGCCCATATCTTTGCTGAGAAGGTACAGTGTCTGGGCTGAGGGAGCTGCCTGGCTGGCCTGCAGGCAGTGGGGGTGCTCTTGGTGAAGTCCTGTTGCCTCTGCCTGCCCAGGCGGTGTGCCGTGTGCTGCTGGGTAGGGATGGGCGAGCACAGGGCATCGTGCTGCAGGATGGGACTGAGGTGAAGAGCAAACTGGTGCTGTCCAATGCCTCCCCCCAGATCACCTTCCTGGAGCTCATCCCGCAGGTATGGGGCATCCAGTGCTGGTGAGGGCTTGGTGTGGTGACATCCCCCCCAACCACACTGCCGACTCACAGCCACCCCCTGCATCGGCATCTCCCACCCCAGGAGCAGCTGCCAAAGGATTTTGTCCATCGAATTCAGCAGGTTGACACACGCTCCCCTGTCACCAAGATCAACGGTAGGTACTGGCAGGGCTGCTTCCTCCTCTGTCCCCGCTGGAGGGACGCTGGTGCTATGCTCAGCAAGAGGCTGCACCCTGCTTCCCCTGTCTCTCTCACACCCAGTGGCGGTGGATCGGCTGCCCAGCTTTCTGAGTGCCCCTAATGCCCGCAATGGCCAGCCCCTACCCCACCACCAGTGCTCCATCCATCTCAACTGTGAGAGCACCCATCTTCTGCATCAGGCCTTCACTGAGGCCACCCATGGGCACCCCTCCAGCAGGTAGGGACCCTCACTGGCACACCTCAGTGGCCCAGAGAAGGTGAAGAATGGCTATGGCAGGGCGATGAGGTTTGGGGTGGCTGGGTCCCCCTCTGCCTGCCCAGATGGTGTCCTGCTCCCCCAGGCCCATGATCGAACTCTGCATCCCCTCGGCACTGGACCCAGGGCTGGCCCCACAGGGCTGCCACGTCATTTCCCTCTTCACCCAGTACACCCCCTCCGTGCTGTCAGGCGGGAGGCCCTGGGATGAGGAGGCCAGAAATGCATACGCAGACACAGGTATGTAAGGCATACATGGACCTAGGTAACCCAGAAGTGCTGGTCCCTGCCTGTGCTCAGAGCTACCCTGGAGCTGCTTGGGGTCCAGCCACCATGTTCCCCCAAGCTGCCCACCAGTCCTCTCATCCCTCTCTAGTGTTTGACTGCATTGAGGCTTATGCCCCGGGGTTCAAGGCATCTGTCGTCGGTAGGGACATCCTGACACCACCAGATCTGGAGAGGATCTTTGGGTTGCCCAGCGGGGTGGGTACTGTGCCAGCTCAGCTCTGAGCATCACCCTGGTGCCAGCATTGGTGGGCACACAGCACTGGGCCAGGCACAGCCAGCTCAGACAGAGTTCTGCCTGCAGAACATCTTCCACGGAGGGATGTCTCTGGATCAGCTGTATTTTGCCCGGCCGACACCATCCTACTCAGGCTACCGGTCCCCAATTCCTGGCTTGTATCTGTGTGGAAGCGGAGCCCACCCTGGTAAGCAGTCCTAGGAGCTGAGATCCTCCTGGGGGGCTACTGGGGGAGGTCAGGGTCTTGTTGGAAGAGGTGCAAGGGCAGCAGAGGATGCAGGGTGTCCATTCCCCTCTCTGCCCTTACACGGACAAGAAGTTGGGGCACCACTGCTGGTGGAGCCCTGGGCCTTGTCTCCTGGGGCTGGAGCTGTCCACCACTCCCCATTTCTGCTGTCTTGCCAGGAGGAGGAGTCATGGGAGCAGCAGGACGCAATGCTGCCCGTGTGGCCATCGAGGACTTCAGAAGCCTGTGGTGGCACTGACTTCATCTATACAGGTTTGTGGCTACAGCATGCCATGTTGACCCCATGCAGAGCCTTGTCCATCCCCAACTTCCTCTCCAGGCACAGCAGAACAGCAGCATCTCCTAAGAGCTGGGAGTGAAGGCTGGCAAGGTCCCTTATGTTCCCGGCTGCTTCCAACTTGCTGCAGCCCAGTCTTGTCCAGGTGGTTCCTGGGCACCAGGCAGCCATGGTGAGCCTCACTCAGCCCTTGCCTGCAGTTGTGGAAGTAAACCTGTTCCAGGCTCTGTCTTCAGCACTCTTGCTGTGTTTTTTCAGCTCTTCACGCAGCTCCCAGCATTCTAGTGTGGGGGGCTGCACTGTGCCATCTACTCTGTGGCTGGTGATAAAGCCCTTGGGGAGCTGCCAGAGGGGACAGGCATGTCCCACAATGACGAATGGGGACAGTCAGCCCCTCAACCTTCTCCACTTGCTGGTGCAGGTTCAGGTATATGCAGGGCTATTTGGCACCCCAAAGTGCTCAGAACAAGCAAGGAGCTTCTTGAGACTTGTTTTGCTACCTGGAGCCCCCAGCTGAACTCTGCCCCCCACCCCCAGCCCTCAGTGGCTGTGTGTACAGCAGCTGCCTACCCAGAAGGGAGCCAGGACTGGCAGCTGCTCTCGTTCCTCATACTGCTTCCTGTTCCTGCCAGGAACTGTCTGAACGTGTTCTGGCCCTATTCCTCCATCCCCAGGCAGATGCTCCGTGCAGCCCAGAAGCTCTTGCTGGCCACCCCTCAGCTGGTGGCAGGCCCGGGGTGTGCCTCTCTCCGGGGCTGCTCCCGAAGCCGCTCGCTGCAGATTACAGAGCTCACATCCTCTCCCTACCCTCTTCCTCCTCCAGACAATGCTCCCGATTCAGCCACCCGCCTTGCCTCTGGCCGGGCCCTAAATACGGTGCTGCCACGCTGAGCTGTTGCACCTGAGCTGGCTGAATCAATATTGACTGGCCAGGAATAGTCCTGCAGCCCTCTGAGAATAGCCCCGGATGCCTCCTCGCTGCTCACAGCTTCCCGGGCACGGGGCTGCCCTGCTGCCGGCAGCCTATTTTTAGCTGCTGCAGTCACTGGCTGCTCAGGGCTGCGGTGCTGGCACCCAGTGATCCCCGAGGGGTGGCAGGGAGCGGGATGACAGCGAGGTGGGACACCTCCAGGCTGCCACGGTCACACCGAGCAGCAGAACACAGCAACAGGTTGAGGTTGACAGGTGTCAGGTATGGGAGAGCACAGCAGATCCCCCGCGGTCCTCTTCTTGCTGTCCTCATTTGCAGAAGCAAAGCTGGGAATAGGACCCGGCACTCACCTGCCAGCATCTGCCTCGGGAGGACTCAAAGTGGACTCCTGGCCTCACAGTTGAGTAACTGAGCTCCAGAATGTTGAGACATGAATGAGTCACGGGCTCCACTGCTAGTCCCAGCCCTGCCCTTCCCCACAGCTTCCCCCGGTCCCCATGTTGGGGCTGACCAGGGACCCCCAAGGAGAGGTTCCAGTGTGTGCCCAGAGTCAGGGTGGAGCATAGGGCTGGGATGAGGATGTCCTGCGAGGGAGTCCCGGGGCCATACACCCCTGTACTCCCGTAGGTGCTGGAGGCTCCTACGGGACGCGGCGATGAGCTCACGGGCTATTCCCGGCCGTGTTGATCCTCGCTCCTCCCGGCAGGAACCAGCTGCTTTGACTCCAAACAAACAGCCCAGTGGCCACCGGCGCATTCCTGGCCGGTGCCTGGCCACGGGGAGGGCACTAGGTTTCCTGTTTATTCCAGTCCCATGGCGGGGCGGATGGGCAGCGGGGTGTCCCGGGGACTGGCACCACCCCAAGCCAGAGGTTGCTCCCGGGGCAAGTCGGGGTCGGGGGAGGGAGCATCTCACATCAACACTTGCCAGGGAGGGGGGCCTGTCCCTGAGGACCGCCGTAGCCAGCCTGAGTCAGGAACAGTCCAGGTGATGCCTTGCGCTCCGGGAGCAGCTTGCTCTCACCTCCCGGTGATGCAACAGCCTCCCCTGGTCTCTGTCACTCCTCAAGTCCTAGCAGCGTTGCGGCAGCCCCAGGCATCCTTGTTCTGCCTGGCTGGGGGCCAGCCCCATGCTGCGGTGGTGCTGCAAGGGCTGCATACCTGACTGGGGGCATTGAGTTTATTGGGGTGTGGGATCCAGACTCACGGCAGGTAGGGGCTATCCGAGGGGCCCTCGGACCCCGCAAGCTGAAGGAGTTTCTGCAGCGGCAGCTTTGCCCCAGGGTGGCAGAAGAGGGCAGCGGTGTAGGGGGGGTAGGCTGCAGGGCTGGGCTCCAGGCACGGCGCGGGGAGGGGGGGCGGGCTGGGCAGCGCCCACCCCACCCCGGCGCACCATAAAAACGGCGGCAGGCGCTGGTCGGCAGCAGGAGATCTGGAGGGAGCCAAAACAACGTCTCCTTACTACCGTCTGCTGCACGCTGCTGCCTGTCCCCCACTGTCACACCGTTCCGCACCGCTCGGGTGAGTGCCAGGGATGGCGGAGGGGTTTGGACACCTGGGAAGGGGGGCGTGCAGCAATTCCACCAGTTCTCAGGGTGGGGATGCGGTGTGAGAGGTGATGTCATGTGGGACAAGGGCTGAACTCAGAATGTGGAGGGGGCCGTGGTGGCCAACACAAGAGTTTAGGTGAAGGATAAAGGACGACTCTGCAGGGCTCTAACCCGTGGCCCAAAACATGGGGCATGCAGAAAGCAATCGGGGCAGAGCAGTGGTACTGGGCAGCCAGGATTTTGGGTGTCTGCGAGGGCTGTTCCAGGGGTGGGTGGCCCCGTCGAGGGGTGGATGGATGTAAGGGCTGCGGCTGAGTCCCAGGATGGGGAATGTGTGCATGGAAGGCACTAGGCGCTACATCTCCCGCAGCATAGAGACAGGCATGTCACCATGATGCGAGGGGGCACAATATCTCTCCACTATCACCCAGCTGCTGGGCCACAGGGGGCTTCAGGAGCACCTTCCACCCTGCCAAGGTCCCCAAGGGCTCAGTGTCGGGCTGTCCTCTGGCATCCCACCCCCAGGACCACGATGGTGATACCAGCTGGTGCGAGCCCCATCCTGCTGCCTCTGGTGCTGCTGCTGTGTCGGGTCGTCCCCAGCGGGCAGGATCCAGCCCGGGTGCAGCTGAGGCTGGCGGGGCCACGGGGACCGGCTGGGGAGGGCCGGCTGGAGGTCCTGTACCAGGGGCGCTGGGGCACTGTCTGCGACGACGGCTTCGACTTCCACGCGGCCACCGTCGCCTGCCGGCAGCTGGGCTACACTGCGGCCATCACCTGGACCCATAGCGCTACCTATGGCCAAGGGGAAGGTAGGGGGCAGGTGGGGAATGGGGATCCTGGGGGTCCTGGCTATGGCGGTGTGCTTAGTGCTGACTGGGGGGAGCTTGCCCAGGGGAGGGGTGTGGGTGCAGGCAGGCTGTAGAGGGCATTGGATGGAGCCCATGGTGTTAGGAAGGGAGATGGGGACCTCCCAACAGTGACCCTCAGCGCTCTGTATGTCCCTCCAGGCCCCATCTGGCTTGACAACGTGCGATGTGGAGGCAGTGAGGGCTCTCTGGCACAGTGCATCCACAACGGCTGGGGCAGCAGTGACTGTCACCACGGGGAGGATGCTGGCGTGGTGTGCTCGGGACAGCGCCTGCCTGGCAGCCCACCCCAGGTTACCACCTCTGGTCCCCTGGGAGAGGTGAGTGGGGGGCCATGGGGTTTCCCTGTGCCCATTAGGGTGCACTAGGTGGACTGAATCAGGCCCCACTGACCATTCCCCCTGTCCCCACCTTGAATACCCTGCCCTCGATGCTGGATCTTCCATGTCTACCCTTGTGCCCACTATGGCAGGTGCTGCAGCTGAGCCTGGAGGAGGTGCGGCTCAAGCCCATCCTGGCGCGGGCCAAGCTGAGCATGCCAGTGATGGAGGGTGCTGTGGAGGTGAAGCATAATGGGCGCTGGAGGCAGGTGTGCGATGCTGGCTGGACCAAGAACAACAGCCGCGTGGTGTGTGGGATGCTGGGCTTCCCCCGGGAGAAGCATATCAACACCAGCTTCTACCGGTAAGGGTGCGGGAGACCCACGTGGTAGCCATGGCACACACCGGGTAGGGTGCCTGGTTGGACACTATGTGGGGATGAGAGACTAGGATGTGTTGGGAAAGGGAGGCACAAAAGAGTGGGTGTGCTGGGTGCTGATACGGCCTGGTCGTGCATGGGTCCCCTTCTTGGGGCCTTGATGAGTGGCAGACCTATGCTTGGCAGCAGCTGGGAGGGCTGTGGGGGACAGTCACCAGCCATGGCCAACAAAGTGTGGGTGGAAGGAAAGGATAGGCAAGTAGCTGTCTGTCCCTCTGTCTCCACCTCAGGCTGGGTCTATAAATACAGCCTGTAATGAGCCCCTGCCGATGCCAGGAGTCGCATGGTCCTGCTGGGACACATGGCACAGCTGGGTTTGGTACAGTAATTGACAGTAGAGAGAGGACCTGTCTTCTCCCTGCCATGCCATGGCAGGGCTCCACAGCTCCTGCTCCTGTCATGGTGGGCTGGGGAAAGCAGGCATGATGGGCTGGGGCATTTGAAGCCCTGCAGGGTCAGCATGACCCCCCCAGCCTTTCTCTGCACCCACAGAAAGCTCTGGAACATGAAGATGAAGGACCCCAACTCCAGGTAGGGCTCAGCCCTGGGCAGGGCAGGCAGGGGCACCCTGTCTGGGCACCTGTGATGGCTGAGGGAGAATCTCCAGTGCCCAAATTGATGCTGGCCCTTACTCCTTTCCCTTGGCAGCCTGAAAAAACTCAGCCAGAGGAACAGCTTCTGGGTCCACAGGATGCGGTGCCAAGGTGTGGAGCCCCACCTGGCCCACTGCCCAACTCAGGTGGCTCCACCAGCCCCCCACCAGCATGCCTGCCCCCGCGGCATGCATGCTATCGTCAGCTGCCTTCCCAACCCTTCCTTCCAGAAGGGCAAGGACACGAACAGGAGCAAGACTTCCCCAGGAAAGGTGAGTGCTGGTATGGTCCTCTCCCCTGTCCTGCCAATGGAGGGTGCTGGAGCTGGGCAGTACCCAGCTACATTGTTTGCACTTGTGCCCGTGGTGCAGGTGGGTGGGCATGTCTTGACTAGCTGCTCCCTGTGCCCAGGTGCTCCCAGTGCGGCTGCGAGCAGGCACCCATGCCGGTGAGGGCCGGGTGGAGGTGCTGCGCCATGGGAAATGGGGCACAGTATGTGACAAGCGGTGGGACCTTGCTGCAGCCAGCGTGGTGTGCCGGCAGCTGGGCTACGGGACGGCAAAGCAGGCCCTAGTGGGAGCCCAGATGGGCCAAGGTGAGGTGGGCGGCACAGCAGGGACTTGCAGTATCACTCACTGGTCTTGGAAGGGCACATTGGGTAAATCCCTTGGTTTACTAAGTGCCACTGAAGCATCCTGTCATGTCCAGGCAGCTCCAGCCTGCACTGGGATGGGGCTCCCTTGACTCCTCCTGCCACAGGCAGCCCTGTTTCACAGAGAACCCCTAGAACAGGGGATGGAGGGTGGGGGTGTCCTCCCTGCTCTATAATGAGCAGGGAGTGCTGACCCTCCCTCTGCATCAGGCCTGGGGCCCATCCACATGAGCGAAGTACAGTGCACTGGCCAAGAGCGCTCCCTGGGTGAGTGCCACTTCCAGGATGCCAAGCAAAGTGGGTGCCGGCACGAGGCTGATGCTGCCGTCCGCTGCCACATGCCACACATGGACTTTCAGAGTCAGGTGAGCCCTTGCCTCCTCCCCAGAGCCCGTGGAGCCTCAGCCCCATGGCTCAGCTCCTGTCCACCAAGCCCTGTGGCCAATGTGATTAAGTTAGAGTAGCCTTGGGGTGCCCTAAAGGATGAAGGGACACAGAACAACACGCTGATGGGAGTCTGCAGGGTGGGCCAGTAGCAAAATTGGTTTTGTGGGGAGGAAAGGAGAAAGAGGAAGGTGGTGGGAATGTTCAGATGGATGTATGGAGCTGCCTGCCCCATGCAGTGCTGGGTGGAAGGGCTGGGGGTGGGGTGGATCTGCCCCATTCTCCAGTTCAGCTTCTCTTTATTTGCAGGTGCGGCTGGCTGGGGGCCACAGCCCCGAGGAGGGTGTAGTGGAGGTGCTGGTGACCATGCAGGGGCGGCTGCAGTGGGGCACGGTGTGTGGTGCACAGTGGGGGCTGAACGAGGCCATGGTTGTCTGCAGGCAGCTGGGGCTGGGCTTTGCCAGCCATGCCCTTCAGGTGAGTGGTGTTGCTACCTGGGGCTTGGACTGCAAGTGGTCCAGTGTGAGTCGGCATGCAGTGGCCAGGGGCTCTGGGATGAGACAGCCGTGGGAACAAGCCCTGGTGGCAGTGCTGGGGCAGGGAAGTTGGCAAAGGAGTTGTGGTGTGTTCTGGCAGGGGATGTCAAGGCTGATCCAAGTGCTGTGATCCTCCTCTGCACAGGAGACATGGTACTGGGCAGGCAGCCCCGATGCTGCCCAGGTGGTGATGAGTGGGGTGCGCTGTGCCGGCACCGAGCTGGCGCTCCACCAATGCCAACACCATGGCCCTATCCATTGCCCCAGTGGTGGGGGACGCTTCTCAGCAGGGGTTACCTGCACTGCCCGTGAGTATTGGGAACCCAGACTACCATTGGGAGGGGGCACCCCTAGTCTTCTTGCACAGAGAGCAGGGAGAAGCGGCTCTGTGGGGTGGGGATTATTTGCCCCATCCCAAATGATTCTTTTTTTACCAGATGCCCCAGACCTGGTGATGAACGCTCAGCTGGTGCAGGAGACAGCCTACCTGGAGGACCGGCCGCTGGAGCTGCTCTACTGCGCCCACGAGGAGCGCTGCCTTTCCCGATCTGCCGACCACATGCACTGGCCTTATGGTCACCGCCGCCTCCTCCGCTTCTCCTCCCAGATCCACAACCTGGGCAGAGCTGATTTCCGACCCAGGATGGGGCGCCATGCCTGGACCTGGCACCAGTGCCACCGGTGAGTGGCCCATAAGCAGAGGATGGCAGGGGGCTGCCCCCCTTCCTGAACCAGGCAGGGCATGTTGGCACCCATCCAGCAGGGGCTGGCCCGCCTGGGGTAATTAGCAGCGTCTGCACTGGCACTGTCATTATGGCTTTATTTGGCTTCAAGGCTGTAATTTGCTCAGAGCCTCTGGGTGCTGTCCGCTTACCGGGGCAGCTGGGCCGATCACTTGCTCCCTGGACAAGTACCAGCCCTGAGCTCAGCCCCTGTCTCTGCAGGCACTTCCACAGCATCGAGGTTTTCACCCACTACGACCTGCTGACACTCAACGGCTCCAAGGTGGCTGAAGGGCACAAGGCCAGCTTTTGCCTGGAGGACACCAACTGCCCCGAGGGTAGGTGCCAGCTGCAGAGCTGCCAACATCCTCCCCCATCCTGGTCCCCAACGGAACCTCTGCCTGTGCCCCCTCTCACTTCACCTTCCTCCCACAGGGCTGCAGCGACGCTTTGCCTGTGCCAACTTTGGGGAGCAGGGGGTCAGCGTAGGGTGCTGGGACACCTACCGCCATGACATAGACTGCCAGTGGATTGACATCACTGATGTGCCACCAGGCAGCTACACCTTCCAGGTGCGAGGACAGCGGGGTCAAGGGGACACTGAGCCAGCAGTGCGCCGTCCACAGGCAACTCCAGCACCCCTCACCCTGCACATGAGGGTGCTGCTCTTCACTCTGTGGTGCTTGCCACAGCCCTACCTGGGCAAGACATAGCAGAGTTCAGGGGGTGTTGGGGTGGGGGAAGGGCAGCGATGCCCCTAGCCCTGCCCTTCTCCCTCTCCAGGTGGTTGTGAACCCCAAGCATGAGGTGGCCGAGTCAGACTTCTCCAACAACGTGATGCGGTGCCAGTGCAAGTATGATGGGCAGCGCGTCTGGATGCATGGCTGCCACACGAGTACGGAGAGATGGGAGCACAGGGGGTGGGACAGGGGCAAGTGGTAGGTCTGGGGTTGCCAAATGTCCCATCTCTCCCCAACTCACCCATGCCATTACTCACCCCAGGTGATGCCTATGGTGCCGACGTGGTGAGTGATCTAGAGCAACGTGAGCGGCTGGCCAACAACCTTGTGTGACCCACCCTTAGCATCGGCACACTCCTGGCAACACCACAGGGCAGCCCAGTTCACATGCCCCAGCCCCTGTGCCCCGGCAGCACCAGAGTGAGCTCAGGGACTCGAAGACTTATATTTATTGATGCTGCAGAGGATGGAGACAAGCGCCAGTGCCAGTGGGGAGCATCCAGGGTGCCTAGCCCTGCACAGCCAGAAGGACCTGCGAGAGTGGCCCAAGTATCACAACAGCCCCCACCTCCATGGCTCTAAGTGCCTCCCCAGGATGACTACCTCAGCCTGCCTACCCAGCCTCTCACCCTAGCAGGCTCAGGACAGGCCCTGGCCACTGCTATCCATACACCTGTCCTGTTCTCAATAAAGGTGCTGTGCTATGGGCGAGGGGGTACCCCCTTATCAACCTCACGATCCTCTAATCCTTCCCCTGCGCACTTTCCCACTAGGACCACAAAGCTGCTCCCTGGCCACAACCAACCCTGGTCTAGACAATTTCCCCCTGGCCAGGTATTGTTCCCCACTGCCACCCAGGGCCACCAGCTCCCTGGCTGGCTGGCTGTAGCTGGTGCCAAGCAGCTCCAGCTCACTGCCAGCAATCCCCACAACCCAGGGGACTCTGGCCCTGAACTGGATGACCAAAGGGTCATCCTCTATGTGCACAAAGGGACTAGGTCAGCTCTGTGGCACTGCAGGCCAGCAGCCAGCCCACCAGCTGCCATGGCTGCAGCTGCCATGCCAGGCTTTCCTAGGCAGCCCTGGAAGCTTCCCAATCCCAGAAGCAGTGATGGGGCTGCTCTGCCCTTCAGAGTCCTTGCTCTTGAACACAGGGTGGGGACACTGTGCCCTTGTTCTGTTTCCTTTCTTCTGTGGTTTCTAGCAATTTTTTTTTTTAAAAGGAAATAAATGGGAATACTCACCATCAACCAACACTGTGTACTGCCCGGCCCTTGGTGAGCCAACTACTGTGTCATCCCTCTCCTTGCACACCTCTGCCTGTCCACACTTTGCTGGCAGACACCAGCCCAGGGCGGAGGGGCTACCACCACCCACCTTGTCCCTGCACAACCAGGAAAGGATGGGTTGTACCCACATGTGACAGTCTCCACACGTGGAGGAGCTGCTGGGAACAGTGGTGACACACTGGAGTAGCCCAAGGCCAGGGACTGTAGTGAGACGCATGCCAGCAGAGGCTCACTCCACCGTGGCTGGAGCTCAAGGGACGCCGGACAGGGGAGAAGATGCTTTCCACATGAAAGCAGCTTTGCACCCTGAAATTTCCACTGACTGAGCTGTGAGCAGCCAGGATCAGCAGCCAAAACAGCTCCTAGCTGGCACCACTGCTGGTGCAGGGGAAGGCAGCCACTGCCACAAGGTCGTGACCAGCTCCAGCACTGCCAAGCTGGGGGACAGCCAGGGGACACAGGGCAGCCACATGAGCCTTTCAGCACAGGCTGGGGTGAGGCAGCCACGACTGAAAACACACAAACTTCTGGCAGAGGGGGTGGAAAACCACTATCTGTTGACAGAGACCCAAGAAGTCTGGCCACAAGAGTTTGGGTGGCTACAGACAAAAAGTGCTGGGGCCCACAGGTCTGTTTTTTGGGTGCTGAGAGATGATGCAAAGCAGAGGAGCCAAAGCAAGTCTCAGCTGCCTGCCTGCCCAGGGCAGGAAGCCCCCAGCCTGCCAAGGCTAGCCACATCACAGCCCTGTGCAGGACCAAGAACATGGCCCTACCCGCGTGCCAACAAGGGCCCCACTGTTCCAGGTCACAGCTGCTCCGCAGAAGTAAACAGGGTCCCTGCCAGCACATTCCTGCTTGCTGCCTCCTGTCTGTGCACCGCCCCCCCTCCCGCCACACACTGGGGACACCCATCACCTAGGAGGGTTGATAGCCCCATGGCAGTGAGGGCCATGCACAGCAGGTCCCACACACAAGCCCACTCAACACGCAGGAGCATGAAGAGATGCAGCCAGCCACAGTAAAATAAAAGGTATTTATTAGCAAAATAAAGGACAGAACTTTCACTTACGAGGTGCTGCCAGGTGGCCAGGGCTGTCCTGCACGGCCCCATGTGCTCGCTGCTGAGCTCCCCATGTCTCACCAGCTGCTTCTGTTGCAGTGGGCAGCACCAGAGGTCGTGCCTTGGGCCGGATGGGCAGCACTTCCTGAAAGCTAACAGCCTCCGCATGGCACCAACCAGTCTGCGCATGTCCTGCTCAGACCTTTCAACGGAGTAGCCCACTGCTTTTGGATGTGGTGCAGGATCCGCCCCAGCTCTGAGATGTAGGGTGCCCTTGCTTGCCTGCAGAGAAAAGCCCGGGCACCCCAGGGGGGGTTCCCAGTGGGGCTGGTACAGCCTTCAGCTCAGTCCCGGCCCTCCCAGGCATCTTCCCGCTGCTTGTTCTCCAAGCGCTTTCTCTCTGTAGAGACAAGAAGGTCAATCCCACATCCCCATCACCCGACCGCCACCCACTTCCCCACAGAGGCAGCCACAGACCACTCTGGCACAGCACCCTCCCACCCACCACCCTGGGAGAAGGGTGTGCAGCAGGGCACCCAAATCTCACCCCGGGCTTCCTGCAGCTTCTTCCGCTCAGCGTCTCGCTGGGCTGGTGTCTGGTTACTGCGTACCCCCAGGGCACCAATCACCAGCCGCCTGGCTAGGGCGGCTGATGTTTCGGGGCGCTCCTTTGCTGGCTGCAGGTAGTCTGGGTGAGTGAGGATGAGGGTCATTAGCAAGGGTATCCTGCGAGGGACGGGACACCCAGGGAGGCTCCACAGTGCTCAAGCGATATGGAGTCATTCTGGCTGTCCCATCCCTCCCAGCTACAGGCATGGAGATGCTACAGCACAAGTCAGCACAGGGAAGCGTCACTCACCAGCATATGCCCTCGCTTTGGCTTTAGAGGCACGGCTGCCCTGGGAAAGTGGGCGTGTCTTCACCATCAGGTGCTTGGTGCTGAGGGCATCACGTGCTGTAGGGAGAGATCAACGGCGTCTGTGTGCGGGGCCAGCCCCATGCTCAGGATTCGGCTGCAGGATTCAGCCCCCTGCCCATCCCCAGCTGAACTGGGAGAAGTACCTGTTATGGGGCTGGAGAAGATGCCCAGGGCATGCGTATCGTCCACCCACTTAATATCAAAGCCTTTTTTCCTGCCAGAGAGAGGGAAGCTCAAGAAGGCATCAGCACCGGGTCAGCGGGGGTCTGGAGCAGAGCCCAGGCAGGGGACCCCAGCACCAGGGACTGGGCATTGCTAGCATACTCACTGATAGCTGCAGAAGACACGCATCAGGTCCTCGGTACAGAAATCCGAGGGGAAATCATAGATCTCGATGACATGGGGCAGTTCAGCATCACTGAGGTCTGGTGCAGTGGGCTCAGCCCCGTAGTAGTTGAAATGGGGTGACTGCTGGCTCTCCTGACGCTTTTCACCCCCCAAGAGCTGCAGGGGTGGGAGAGGCATAGCACTGAGCAACCCACGCCTGCCTGCCCTACACCAGCTCTTGATCCATAGGAAGCACTCCCTGGGAAGTGGGCCAGCCCCTGCACCCTGCCCCAGCACTGCAGATGGATTCATGGCATTGAGATATTAGGAGTTATTGACCTGGCCTCTCACATCATGCACTTGCTTTTCCCATTACCAGCATCTCTTCACTTGCTGCACTCTGTGGTGATGTGGTAGGAATGACACCAGCAAGACATCATATGCACCCTTAAGCATACCCCCTCCTTCCACAGTGATGTGATGACTCAAAATATATTCGGGGGATAACTAAGGAGCAGGACAGCAAGGCCAGAAGGAAAACTGATGTTTGTCCACTGTGCAGGAGCACCAGGCTCAGTGTGACCCAGCTGCAGCATATGCACCAGAGCAGCTCATCAGCACCCTAGATGCCAAGTCGTAAAAGCCAGCACTCCCATGAGGAGCAGGTTCTGGTGGTTAGTCACCTGTGCAGCTTAAAATTTATGCCTTATTTCTCATTTGAATTTGTCTGGCTTCTCTTTCCAGCAAGCAGTTCTTGTTATGCCTCTCTGCTGGATTAAAGAGCCCTCAGTCCCTAGACCCCTCCCTGCAATGGCACTTCTCACACTAATCAAGTCCCTTCTCAATCTTCTTCTTGACAAGCTAAACGGGTTGTGCACGTTTTGTAACTCACAGCGGGGCACTTTCTCCAGCCCTAAAAGATGATGGCTGTAGTGCCGTCTCATTTTCCTCTCCCATTTTTCAACCTTCATTTTAAAACAGCAGCAGTTCTCCACTGCTGCCTTCTACTTCCCTCCACCCCATAGCATTGGTGCCAGTGGGCACCACTTGCTGCATCTCTGCTTTCCAAACTATGCTGTGCAGCCAAGGAGATTCCCAGCCCTGCTCCAGCTGAGACAGTGGGCCAGGCACAGCCCAAAGCCACTGGCAGCTCCTATCTCCCCAGAGCATGGGGTTAGCGTTGTGCCACGGAGCAAGTACCTAACTCAGCTGGGTTCCCAGCCTGATCCCCCAAGTGCTCATAGCAGAGCTCACCACGGCTAGAAGGTTGGAGACCATAAATCCCAGCCAGCTCAGTCAATAAAAAGTTCTCATTCCAACAATTTTATGGGGAAGACGAATTCGCAGTAGGTGAGGAGGTGCTGCCAGGGTTGCTGGATGCTGGTGGACGGTAGAGATAAGTTATGGAGCTCACGGGATAGGCTAGCAGTACTGGCAGAGCCGCCTGCCCTACCACCATGAGTGTTCCCTGTACGGGGCAGCATGCTCATCCAGCACTCCCTGCCCGCTTGGGGCAGGCAGAGGAGCCATCCCTGGGCAGGATGAAACTCTGTGTTGCCGCTTGAGGGAGCAGAGCACTCATGTAGTGCCAGGGACCGGGAGGATGATTACAGAGCAGGAGCGCAGAGTATCAAAATGGTCCTTGACCTTCACAAATCACAGAGTGCGGCAGGGCAGCAAGGACAGGAGCCGTCTGGCAGGCAGGCTCAGCTGCACAGCAGGCACAGCTCAACAGGTCCCCCCGCTCTGCCAGCCCCGGTATGCAGGGTGCCTGCAGCCTCCCAGCCGTGGTGCAGGGCAGGGAGTGAGAGTTGTAGTACAGCCCCCAGCCACAGCAGGCACCTGGCACTGGGAAGGGTCTGCTGACAGATGGACAGGTGGATGGTAGAGGCAGGAAATTAAGCCTATCCATCAGGCCTTGCTGCACTGTAAAGACACACCCTCACCAAAGCACATTATAGGGGTCCATGGATGCTTGCTTACACTCCCACCCCCTTTCTGAGATTGCACCTCCAGAGCTAGAGACCAGGTGTGGGCTGGCACGCGCACACCATAGCCCCCTAGCACACTGTGCCAGCTCTTGGAGAGTCCACCAAGCCTGCAAGGAAACTTACAGTGCTTAATTACCCTCTGTGTTCAAACTGATTTCTACTCTGAATTTGTGTGGTTTCAGCTTCTAGCTAACGAATCTCACTATGGTGTTTTTTCCTGCTAGATTAAAGAGCTGTGCCCTATCAGAAATCTCTTCTCCACACAGAACATCATAAATCTTGCTCTCTGATGGCTATCTACAGCGCATAAGGATTCAGCTACAAGTAAGAATGCTACCGATTTACTTGTCTTTTTTTACTGTTGATTAACAGCAGCTTCATCTCCCCAAGAGCCTGCACCCTCTCCCAGAAGCCCTGTCCACCTGTCGAGAACTCAATAGAGATCGTAAGGCACCAGGCTTGGCATGGAAATCAGCAGAAGGGTGAAGGTGGCAAAGTTTAATTACTAAATCCTTTCTTCCTTTCATATTCACCTATTTTGGGAAGCTCCCTGGAAAGCTCAAACTTCACCCAGAGATTGTGCACAGAGGAGCTAACGTGGATGCTCCAGATGTTGTTCACAGTTAGAACTGCTGCTGCTTGGTATAACCGGGCTGCATCGTAACATGAGCCCTCCATAACCTGCCTCCCAGCAGGGCCAGACAGCTGTTCCACAGTGTCTGAGGACTAAGCTATGCCTCCCATGTCAGCCCACAGAAAACCGGGGCTATGTTGTGGCATTAAGGCCGCAGACAGGCAGAACAAGTCAGGGCCTCACCTGTTTATGTGACACACGTACACCAGCTGCTGTTGGAGCAGCACTGCCATCCACCTTGCACCAATGCTCACAGCAACCTCCTGACTGGGAGGGTAGAGGACCACAGTTATGGGGAGCACAGCCAAGCAGTGATGGGCTACCCAAAGCTCTTCCACACTTCTCTCTGTGCAGCCCTAAAGGTGAGCTATGTGTGCTCCAGATTCTGTCCCATCCCCATGTCAGGTTTGGCAAGGGCACACCAGCCTGAACACAGCCCCATGGATGAGGTGGGTAGCAGTGTCCCTTGGTAAGGATGCTTTTGAGTTAATCTCATCCCTTCCCAGAAGGTGTTAACAAACACCATCCACCACTTCACACGCTGCTTTCAGCCTGGGGTGGATAAACACTGGCTGTAACAATATTAGTGCTGTTTGTTACTTTGGGCACATTAATGTCATTTGGAAAATTACTGGTTTGGCACTACTGATTTAAAACACAATAAGGGATACCCAGCCTCACTGCAAACCCCTAACCCTAACCCTAACCCTCGTGAACCCTAATCCTCATGAACAGCAGGAAATCGGCATGGGTCCTGGTGCTAAGCAGCCACTTGTAGTAAACTCAGCCGCACAAGTATAGGAGGGGATGGTAATGAGCCACAGCTGATTAAGAAGCTGTAGTTTCAAGGAAACCCCATTGCTGCTTCAGTGGGAGCCCATACATCCCAGTCCAGGGGGCAGTTACAGTTTACAGTGCTCAAGCAGGTTTTAGCAGATGCACTTTACGTACTATAGAGGGAATACCACCCTCAGCCTTTATCAGCACCACAGGATGGGATGGGAACCAGCTGGGGTGGAAACTGGAGGTTCCAGACATTTTGACACTACAGAAAACTCATGCTCTCAGGGGTAGCTGGGGCTGACAGTAGGCAGGACGGCCAGACTGGCAGCATGCCACGGGTGCAGCCCATTGCCTCATGCAGTCACCACAGAGGACACAAGGATAGCCAACACCCAAAGACTCCTGTCCCCTCATCCCAGAAGGCAGCAGCCACCATCCCTGCAAACCCCCACAATGCTGGCTGGCAGGACATACCTCCTCCAGCAGACGCGGGTCCAGGCAGTCACCCTCGTCATTGAACAGTGCATCCCAGCTCTCTTCGGCACCTGGGCTGGCCTGGCTTAGAGACTCAGCAGTGGTCTGCTCCACCTTTTGGGAGCTGCTGCAGAATCGCTCCTCTTCCTTCTCAGGCTCCTGGCGGCACTGGTGCTGCTGTGGTGAGCCTGCATCCTCATCTGCTCCCACTGGCTCCCTGGCCCAGGCCATGGGTGAGAGCCCCTTTAAGCCACCACACAGCACCTCCAGGGGCAGTGGGGCCTCCCACCTCTCTGGGGGTGTCCCCTCCCACGTGCCACTCACCAGCTCCTCATCAACACTCAGCAGGCTGCTTTTAGGCCTGGTACGGCTGTCTGTGGATGCAGAGTTGCTGCCTACTCCCTCCCCCGTGGCCACTGGTTTGCCCTCTCCATCGGGATGCCTGGCACTGGCAGTGTTATCCTCCTTACCAGGTGGGACCTGGGACAGGCTGACAATGCCCCGCCCTAGGCTGCTCTCCACTGGGAGCACTGGTGCATGGTCTGTGACACCTATAGAGCACCCACGTTCACAGCTGGCTCCTCCTGGTGTATCTAAGGTGGTCTCCTCAGCAAGCTCAGCCATGCCTCCCTGCCTCTCTTCTTCCTCCTCTTCCAGCAACCCAGCAGCACAGCCCTCACTCTGCCCTGCCAGAAGAAACCCCCTAGGTTCCCTTTCCTCTCCCTGGGCTTTTTGACCTGCAGCCTCTCGTGCCACCTCAGGCATACTGCCCTGGTTGCCTGGCCCTTCCAGCTGCAGAACATCCTCTCCTGATTGCTGGGAGAGGACTCCAGCTGAATCTGGGGTGCTGCCCCCCAAATGCTCTGACATGCTGCTTATCCCTGTCTGACAAACTACATTTGGGCTAGCAAGGGGTGTTGGGCTAGCAGGTTTGCCCCTGGGCTCAGGGGTAGCCTCTGTGGCCCCAAGATGGACAATCAGAGAAGATGGAAGGTCAGGTTCAGTCCTCATCATCAAATGGCCACGGCTAAGCTCCCCAAGTCTTTCACCATGGGATGTTTTGTCCTGCCTGTCCCAGGGTGGGGCAACAGCCAGATCCAGGCATGGATTCCGCACACTGGGTGATGCTCCTGGGACCTCTTGCATGGCAGGGCAGCTGCCTCCTGGCCTACAGCTATGCCTGACAGAAGCTGCCCACGGCTCCTTCAAGCCAGCATCCACCTTGCTCTCACTCCTTGCCACTCTTGCTGCCTGTGTCCTGGCATGGCAGCTTTGCCTCTGCCCTTCATTGCCGCCCCAGCAAGTGTCCTGTGCCAAGCGATTGTTCTTGGGCTCTTGGTGGTTCCCAGCCAGCATGTCACCCACCACTTGTGTTGCTCTCTCCCGTCTTGCTTTAGGCACATAGAGGGCCATGTCAGGTTTCCTGCGTCGTGGCCGGCTGCCCTCTGCCTCCTGCTGCATGCTGCCACCACTGCCTGCCAAGGAGAGACAGTGTCACTGCCCTGCCCATATCCCAGTGGCCCCACAGCCAGGCATGCGGTGGGCAGTCCCTGCCCAGGTTGGAGGCTTCAGGTCCCAGCCTGGTACCCTTGCTCACTCCCACAGCAGCTGCCACACAGCAATGGACAGTGAAGCCCCAACGCTGTCCCCATGGTAGTGGCTCTGCAGATGGACTTTGGCCTTTGATGAGGCGTACTGAGCTAGGGGGGAAGTAAGGAAACCTTGTCAGCATTACCGGGGTGCCTGCTGCATTCCAGCAGCTGCTGCCTGGCACCCCCCAGCCCCAGGGACCAGCAGCTGTGGCCAAAGCAGAACGCAGAGCTCTTTCAGCATCCATGCACTAAAAACCACAGAGAAGCCCACAACAGCCACGGAGCACCAGAAACCAAACCCCAGCCTGGGGACACCCTAGTGCAGGACCACGGCCGCCACCCTGGCATGCCGCAGCCCCACTCACCTGCTGCCCCATCCCAAAAGAGATTTATTTTTCATCATCTTTGGCAGCAGCAGGCACACTGCGAACTGCCAGGCCCTCCTGCCCCTATAAATATGCATCAGGCAGGGTTTATGGAGACGGATGGTGTGGGGGGCTGTGCTGTGGTTGAGGGGAGAGCAGAGTGGGGCTGGACCAGGGCCCCATGATTAATCACTGCCCACTCTGTTTAGGGGGATTCATCATAGGCCACTGTCAGGTAAATCACTGGAAAAACACCTCTTCAGTAATTAATGTGAAGTGACGGATGGACAGCCCCTGGGCCCATTAATCTGGACCATCAGCACCGACTGAGATTATGAATGTCAAGATGCATAAACTGCCGGTGGATCAATAGGGCCAGGAACCCATCCAAGGCTCTCATTTCCAAGGCACCTCCGGTACATTAGCCTCCCTTCTACGCAGCCCCTAACCGAGGAGCGAACGCTCCTCATGGCCCCTCACTGACATCTGGCAGCAGTGCCGGGAAGGTGAGGGAAGGCCAGCCACTGGCTGGAAAGCGGATGGAGCTGCCCATGCCATATGGTGTCGTCTCCTCCTCCTGATGGACAAATGGACAGCTGCCTCAGTGTGATGGATGGGTCTCTCACAGCTCTCTGGAAATCCCTGGCAAGCCCAGGGTAGGCCAGTGCTCCTCAGCATCACTGTGGCACCCACTGCTAGCACCTCAGGCCATGGAGGTGGGCACAAACGCAGGGCCCACCCCTGTGGCACGAGGTGCAGGCAGAGGTACCGTGGTGATGCTGGGCATCGTCCTGGGGCTGCCCCAACCATTAGTCTGTCTCCGCAGCTCTTATCATTTTTCCCCCCTCTTTGATACACTAATTTTGCTGCCAGAATGATCCCCTTTATCGATCGTGAGAAATGAACGTGTCCTACAAACCCTCCAAGGTCTAGATTAGTCATTTTTCAACACCAAGACATTTTACATTTTTTCACCAAGAGGCAGCCTAGGTGACAGAGGGGAGGATGCACCAGGAGCCCGCCGGCACCACTATTTCCAACCACACAGAGCTTTCAACTGCACAGAAGCATGCTCTGCTAAAGAACCTTTCCCAGCCAAGCCGAGACTCTCAGCCCATGGGACATCATTGAATCCCCTGGGGGAATCACTGATCCCCCCAGGCTCTGCTTCCCCAGAATTCCCAGCATGAGGAACAGCCAGGAGCAGCATTGCTCCATGCACGTCCCAAATCACGTCCAAGAAGAGCCTTCAACATGCAGGATTTATGGGCTCCTCGAAAGCTTGCTGTTCACCTTGCCTCACCCTCCAAACCAGATGGTGCAACAGCCAGATAGCTGGTGCTGGGAGCATCCTTTCCCCACACAGCTTTGCCTTTGCCTGCTGCACACTGGGCAAGAGCTGTTTCCCATAGTCCAGGATGACAAACAACACAAGGTGGTGGCTGGCCTATGCTGGCAGGTGTGCTGTTGTTTTTTTTTCTCCACAGGGCATCAGCGCTCGTGCCCTCAGCCTATTACACACTTCATCGATGTCATGGCCACATGTTGGCACCGACCGATTTCATGCTCTGCGAGGCAAAGCAACAGCCCTTGCTTCAGGACTTATTCACACAACACTGGGCAGGGCAACCCTGCCACTTCCAGACACCAGGACCAAGCCTGCCCTGCAAAGCCAGGTAGCAGTGGGCAGCGCATCTCCAAAGGGCCCTGGGCTGCTCCAGATACTGTCCTGCTTTTCAGAGCCAGCTGGCAAAGCAGCTCAGCACTGTGGCACCGAAGGCAGCTCTGGACTGGGCATGCCACCATACCATGGTAAAAGTGGTGGTTGGTGTCCTGCCCAGCTGCCTGGCACATAATGCTTGCCAACCCAGCACAACACAGCCTGACATTGTCAGGAGGATGCTGGAGCATCAGCCAGGAGGTGGCCAGAGGTACCCACAACAGGCACAAGCTCCCCTCACACTGTCCCTAGGAACATGCTGCTCACGCGGAGCTTGTGCTCATGGCGTGAGTTTGTGAGGTCTCGAAGCAACTGCTTGGGCAATGTGCCAGCCTGTGCTTCTCCTCAGGCAAACCTCTGCAGCACAGAGAGGCAGCATTTTCTCCCTGACTTCTCTCCCTCTCCTGTCTAGGAAGAACCCTATGAACAACAGCAAGACAAGGCTGACCACACTGCAGACAAAATTCCTCCATCATCGGAATCCCTGCCTAGCAGGTGAGGGCACTTACAGTGCAGCTCTAGTGGCAGCAAGCCAGGGCTCACACCACCTTCTCCTGTTGCAAAGATGCCAGCCACAGTCCCGCCCAGGGAACCTGGGGATAGGCACGGATGCTGGGGCTGCAGGGCTCACACAAAACATGCCAGTTCCTGGAAAAGTTTCAGTGCCACCCAGTGCCCTCGCAGCAGGCTGCCGCATTTCCTGGCAGGGAGCTGTATTTTTAGCCTTTGAGGTTTCTAATTCCACTCAATCCATACTCCCATCGATAGTGCATAAAACCTTAAAGCCTTCATGGGAATGGCAGCAGGGGACCAGAAGCCTTGGGGGACAGTGTGCAGCCACAGCATGCAGCTTGTGTATCCACAATGTCACTCTTTATGGCCTGCTGCTGATTGTGCTCTTTGGAGGGGAAAAAAAATATACAGTAACAAGACCAATAAAAAGGCAGGTACAAGGAGATGCTAAACAGCCCCACTGGGGAACCCGCCGCTCACAGGGCTCATCCCATGCTAGGCACGTGCTGCAGCACACTCATTGACTGCACAACACCTATGACCACCAGTCCAGGTAAGAACTGTCAGTACTTCTGCTCTCAGCAGAGGTCCAGCTTAGTCTGCTTGCCTCACACAGCAGGAGATAGGGCCAGAGAAGGACCTGAATACCTGGTGGGGAGAGGAAGAGCAAAGGCAAGAGCACAGAGCCACCAGCATAAGGCAAAGCAAAGAACTCCAACAAAAGGGAAAGCCACATCCCATCCAATGCCCGCCCGCAGCCCCGTGGGCTTTAAGATATCCCTGTCCCCTGCTGCCAAGAGAAAGATGTTCTCCAGCAACCAGAGCAAACACTGGCTACACAAGGAGGTGGCAAAAGCATCAAAGGCACTGAGAAGAGAGATTTCAATCACGCCTTTCGTTTGTGATGCTCTTAGAAGATACCTGAAAACAGATGCTCTTAGGAGATACCTGGAACAAGAAGGGCAACATTTCAAACAGAAGGAGGATTTGTAAGTCAATAGTGTCCCCTTGCAGCTGCAGGGGGAAAAAGGGATAAGAAACCAGCAGAAGGAGCTAACAGCCGGAGTGCTAAGGGGAATACAAAGGACTTTACAAATATACCTGAGCAGAATCAGCACAAAAGTGAAAAGGTCTATTAATAAACAAGGAGGGAGAGAAAATTAATGATGTCTCAAAAATAAAGATGACTCAAAAGGGCAAAAGTACTGTTTTTAACCAGAAAAATGCAAATGAGGCAGGCGCCTCACAGCTGCAGGAAAAGCAAAACCAGCATCTCCACACAGACATGGTCACCTGGCCAGTGTGGCCAGTGTTGAGACAAAATGATTAACCTGCTGACACACACATGGTGCCAGGAAGAAACCAGGTGCCCTGGTGACAGGCAGAGCAAACCAGGCACTGATTTTCTGTGAGAGAAACGGCAATAAAACTGGAGCCAGGCACAGGACAAACCCTGTGCCCTTTACTAGCACAGAACATAACGGGCAGAAAAAAGCCTAAACATTCACTGCAATGGGCTCCTGGATGAAGGACCCATCTGGAGTTATTTTGGAAGAATTGCTGGCACAGCTTTTGGATACGGCAAGCAAGATGCAATTTCACTGAACTTAAGACTACCATTTTAAAACATCTCCCAAACTTTAACTTGAATAGTAAATTGTAATTAAATTTGTAGTTGATACTGAGCAGAGAGGTGTTGTAAACACCAGCCAGAGTACAGAAAAAGTTTAAATGATCCAAGAAATGTAGGCAGAAAACAAGTAAGACACAGTCTGGGAAAATGAAGGTAAAATAACCCAAACCAGGTACTCGGTGGGCAGGAGCAGCCTGCAAAGCAAGGCCAAGACACCCATGGTTCACTTCGATCAGGAAGCAGGTAGCTGGGGTGACCACCCCAAAATGTTTAAATGGCAGAAGCTGTTCTCTGGCATCATAGAATCATAGAATGGCTCAGGTTGGAAGGGACCTTAAAGATCATCTAGTTCCAACCCCCCTGCCATGGGCAGGGACGCCACATGCACTAGACCAGGTCATCGAGGGCCACATCCAGCCTGGCCTTAAACACTGCCAGGGATGGGGCCTTCACAACCTCTCTGGGCAACCTGTTCCAGTGCCTCACCACCCTTTGGGTAAAGAACCTCCTTCTAATCTCCAGCCTCAATTTCCCCTCCAGCTTGTAGCCATTCCCCCCGTGTCCTGTTGCAATCAAACCAGGAGAAATGTCCTTCTGCCTTATAATCCCCTTTCAGGTACTGAAAGGCCGCTATAAGGTTCCCTCCTTCCATGCCATGGGCCACCCCAGAACTGTGACTGACCCACACTGGAGAGCATGCAGGATGAAGGGGACACCGAGGCCAAAAAGTAGCCACGAAAAACAGCATCCAGCACCTGGGAGCACCGGGCATGTGTTTTATGAGCCACGGGAGCACGGTGCACGGAGCATCTGAGGATACCGTATAACTCCCCTGCCTTCGAAGGCTCCCACTGCCTGCATCACCCCGTGACTCAATAAGTTAGGGAGAGTTATGGGGTCTGCAACATGCCACATTCTATCCAGGTGATCTAGGGGCTGCATGCCAGTAGTGTGGGACAGGGCTGGAACATGAGGAACATGAGAAGGTCAGGGCTGGGACACCGGGTGGGGTCAAGGCTGTGGCTAGAACATGGAGTGCGGGTCGAGGCTGGGGGTCAGAGCTGGAACATGGGGCGAGGGACAAGCCAGGGACATGNGGAGGCCGGGCCGCCCTGGGCCATGCCGACCGCCAGGCCCTCGCGGTTACCACTGGCCGCGCCAGGTCCCCCGCCGCTCCGCGCCGCCGTCACTGCCGCCGCCACTGCCACTGCCGCTGCCGCTGCCGCCGCTTCCGCCGTGCCAAACCCGCCCCGCCGCGGGGAGTGCTGGGTCCTGTAGTGCAGCACTGGTATCCGCACCCTCCTCCACACGCAGGGCAGGCTCGGTGGCTCTTCTCGCCGCGCTGGCGCCCCCGTAGTCTTGTGGGCCCCTCCGGTCCTCGGCGCATCCCCGGAACTGAGGCTTCCACGAGCAGTCCCAGTGGCACAGCGGCTCGCCCTCCCCCTGACAGTACCTAGCAGCCGGGGAAGGGGGCCGAGGGCAGGGTGTTGCGCGACGGTTATGGGGGGGAGGGGGATGATGGACATTGAGTTGCAGGAAGGAGAACAACCCCCGCTCCCAAATGACTCCACGGGAAGCTGCCATGGCTTTCCCGTTCCCGGTTATTACACATTAGGCAGGAGCAGCGGTGCTGGGCGTGGCTTACGCTGGCTGCGCCGGTAATTCCGCGCTCCCGCCTGCTGGGGGACGCTGGGAGATTTGCCGGGGCCTCGGGCATCCCAGGGCTGCACGCCGCGCTTCTGCCGCCAGTCTGCGGGCGGCCAGCTGTGCCGGCTTCCCAGATTGCCCTTTCTGGGGTTTGTCGAGGAGCGATCGGCCTGAGCCCTGCAGAGAATGAGCGGGGCACCGGCGCTCGCAGGTGGCGAGCAGAGCGTACCTGGGACTCGCATATCCACTGCATCTGCTGGTGCTCCAGAGCCCGCCCGAGCCGAGGCCTGCACCGGCGGGGGAACGATAGGGCACCCGGGGAAACAGGGCTGGATGGGGCGTCCAAAGGGTTGTAGGCGGACGCTGGGCTTGCTGTCTCTGAAGGCCAAAGACAGAGCAGGGCTGTGGTCTGGCTTCCTGGGACGCAGGGTTGTGAAGGCGTTGGGCAGGCAGGTGCAGCCACCTTGCTTTGTCTGTATGATGGAAAAGGGGGTTCTGCACCACCCCACACTCCACCAGGACTAGCTTCCTAATGAGCCGAAGCTCTCCCGTGCAATTTCCAAGCAGCTGCTTCTGAGGCAGCCTCGTGGTGCAGGTGAGGGAATAGTGTTGCTCCAGCACTCTGCCTGCTGGGACGTGGGGGCTTCTGTGGATCCTCGGAGTCTGCAGCTGTTGAGGTATTGGAGACTACAGCAGCTCCCTGCCACCCTGGCAAGGTGTTGCTGAGTCCTTGCATGGGTCATTAAGTGCATGGGGATGTGGCAAGAATCTTATCCCTCTTTAGTTGCAACTACAGGGCTAGGACTGCTGATGTCTGAGGTCTGGGATGCTCTTAAGTACTCCGACCTTCCTGACTGCCTAATGTGGGTCACAGTACAGCCAT
The DNA here is from genome assembly GCA_013399015.1 of Galbula dea. Classification (NCBI taxonomy): domain Eukaryota; kingdom Metazoa; phylum Chordata; class Aves; order Piciformes; family Galbulidae; genus Galbula; species Galbula dea. Next base: position 1,321,041 of record VWZX01005818.1, read on the forward strand.
GAGGGTCCAGCACAGAAGGTACATTAGCCCCAGAAAACTGTTTCTTCTGTGCTGAGTGATGGACACAAACGATAATGTGTTCTGCCTTTGATTTCACTTTATTTGGGTGCAGATGTCAACAAGGCAGGACCCTGGGAAAGAAGCTGTGCTTCATTATCACAATCCTGTGGGATCACTCCTGGAACCGGGAAGGAAGAACTGAGCAGGGAAATCCTTGGGCAAGACAGACATGGATGGGTAGGGTCCTCTGGCCCCAGCTGTGTGGCCCCATGCAGCACAAGGAAAGCTCACACCAGGCAGGGCCTGAGAGTACCCCTGGGGAAACAGCCCCTGCCCCAGCCTGCCACGGCACACAGGGGACCGTGGCCCCTCTTGCAGGTAATCAATGGCAGCAGATCCTGATTGCTTTCATTATTATTATTTTCTTATGCATGTGCGCACGGGAGATTTATTGCCAGCTATGGAGGCAAAATCAATTATTCATGTTATAAATTAGAAAATGATTTATGTTTGTGGGACGCCAAGCAGTGTGGAGCCCCTGGCCATGTGGGAGCTGGGTTTGTCTGGGAATGGTACCAGACACCCCCTGCCATCTCTTCCCTGGCCTCTCTGTCCCTGCCATGCCCTGAGTGTCCAACCCAGGGGTACCCCCACCCTGTCACAGCCCTAGGGATGGTCACTGGCAAGTAGCACTCAGCCATTTCCACTCTGCCAAACGAGGTGCCCACAGACAGAGCCTGAGGAAGGCTGGGGACCACAGTGGTCTGGTCACACTGGCCAGTGAGGCAGGATGATGCTCCACGACAGTTTCCATGGCAGCAGCAGTGCAGTCTAAGCACTGCGAGGTGTGGGTTGCAGAAGAATCCCCTTGCTTCCCCCACCGGAGTCATCCTCACGTGTCCCCTGCAGCCCCATCAGCTATATCTGTGCTTCTGCCTCCTACCAGGGACACCGTGGTCCCCTCCAGACTGTCACCCAAGGGGATGGGAACCCATTGCACTGCCAGGACCCCCATGCTCCCCAGGAAAGAAGGTATAGGTGAGGGCAAGGGGGTGGTGTAAAGGCACCCCATTTGCACCAAACCCTGAGGCCAGCCACACCAGAGTGGAGCTGCAGGGTTTTGGTTGGACATGGCCCACCTTCTCCTGGGTTGGGCGGGGGGGCCTCAGGGGTCCTGGGAATCTTCTGAAGCACAGAGATCCCACTCATCAATGGCTGACTGATGTTCTGCACAGAGCAGTGTGGCACTGGGCTTCCACTTCTCCCAGCTCTGGGGAAGAGGGATGGCTGTTGCCACACAGCCAGCAGGAGTGAGCGCCAGGAGGTGTCTGGATGTTCTCAGAATCACCCAAAGCACCCACAGCCATGGGTCTTTCCCCCTGCCCAGCCAGCAAACACATTCAGCCCATGAGGAGGGGACTGCAGAGACCTGAGGACTGGAGTGGATTAAATTTGCTTTGCATTGTTGCACCAAACACATGGGGACTCAGTGGCCTGTGACAGTGCTGTGTAATGTGGGGAAGCAGCCGATGGTTTGCCTTCTGGCACTCACTCCTACTAGCTGCGTGGTATGGGCAGTGGGTTTTAGGGCATTGAGGCAGGGCTGCTGGGCCCCTTGATGCAGAGCCATGGGATGCTGCAGCTCCTACCAGCACTGGGCTGAGTGCCTGGAGCATGGCTGACCTGGCAGCAACAGCCATCCCCTTGCCCCAGCGCTAGAAGAAGTGGGAGCCCAGTGCCACTCTGCTCTGTGCAGAACATCAGTCAGCTATTGAGGACTGGGATCTCTGATAGCCATGGCTGTTCTTGCTTCCAAAGAGTCTCGATCTAAATCTTCCATGTCTGTACCTCCCAGAGGACAGCAGAGTGGCCCAGGAGTGCTGTCTGGCTCTCCTTGTCTGTTCATCTGCAGCTGCATCAGCTAGGACCGTGGGGAGGCACAGGGTGAAAGGAGCAGTGAGGGAGAGAAAGGAGCTGTCAGCAGCCCCAGATCTGGGTCTGATCGCAGGCAAGCCATGCGTTCAGCTCCTGCCCATACAGCATCCTGCACTTGGCTGAGCCCTGGCTCTCGGGATGGGAAGGAGACGCAGCACAGGGCAATCTCAGCTCTGCTCTGGCTCCCAGAGGAGCCTTTTCCCCCTAGGCAGAAAAGCCCTGGAGAGCTGCAACAGGCATACAGGGGCAAGGAGGGAATCACCCATCAGATGCAGCATGGCAGGGACACCCAGAGCACTCATAGCCCGGGGTCTTTCCACCATGCCCAGACAGCAAACACTTTCAGCCCATGGGGAGGGGACTGTGGAGAGCTGTGGGCTGGGGTGGATTAGATCTGCTTTGCATTGGTGTACCAAACATCTGGGGACTCTGTCGCCCGTGTAGTGCTGTATAATGTGGGGAAGCAGTCGATGGTGCAGGTAGGCAGCAGTACTGCTGGAGGGCCCTAAGAGCATGGGCTGGCTGTGGAGGGGGAGCCAGGCTCTCTTGCTCCCTGTTTTCTTGTACAGCCACATCTAATTCTGGCTGAGCCGGGGTCTCTTGCTCACTATTTTCTTGTACATCCACATCTACTTCTGGATATCTGGCTTCCAGAAGTGCACACCCAACCCCATGGGTTCTGCCAGCCCCAGCCGGTTGCTAGCAGTGCCCCAGGTTTCCTGGCAGCCTGTTTACCTATCTACAATAGGCACCGAAGGCACTGCTTGTGCTGCAGGAATCAATACCACTCCAGGAGTGGCCTGGGTGCTTCACCCTGGGCTCCCCAGCAGCCTGCGCCTGAACGCCTCTCCCTGAGCTATCGATGTTGTCTCCTTCACACTATTGTTTCACTTTGCAGCATTCTCGGTAGGAAAGTGCAGCAGCATGGGTTGGCCGGTGACAGCCCCAGGGCTGGGGGAGCTTGCTAACCCAGATAGCGTGGTTCCTTCGGGAGACAGAGGAAGCAGGTAGAAGAGACCTCTTGGGGGAATGCAGGTTTTATTCTGACTCGAGGTAGCCCCTGTTGGCACCACGTCATAGCCCACTTCATCGTGGTCCATCCTGCCACGTTTCCTAGGAGGTACCAGGGTGCTGTGGCAGGTGGAGATGCTTCCAGGAGGCAGTTTCTGCCTAGCAGACAGCACTCGGGGATGCTACAACTGGAAGCAGCTCCTGATGTTGCCCAGCACTGGCCATAGTAGTGCCACTGTGTTGGGTAACAGCCACTGTCCTATGGGAAGGAACACAGATGCTTTTGGTAGATCATGATTTGAATTGATTCTTCAGCAAGATCCACTTGGGGCTTATAAATCTTTCAGGAGCCCTGGCAGAGGAGGCTGAGCTGGGCAAGCTGGGCATCCCCCTGTCTCCCTACAGTTGCATGGCTCCTCTGAAGAAGCTGGCTGACAGAAGTGCACACCCACCCATGGATTCTTCCAGCGCCAGCTGGTTGCTGGCAGTGCCCCAGGTTTCCTGGCAGCCTGTTTACTCTTCACCGGGGATGTTGCCCAGGTGGGCTGGAGCTCATCCTACTGAGACCCTCCATCTGTGGACCCTCATCCCTGTGCTCCCTTTATGAGGGACTGCATTGACCCTGGCCATGAAGAGCTGATGATCCCTGGCTCCATTACTGAACTGGTTAGGTGCCTCCTGTCCACTCTCCCGGCATAACGTAGGGCAGTCTCCAGCTGAGTGCTGGTACTTGTGCATCTCCATGCCAGTCACGCTTCCGGGATCCCAGCGGGGACAATTCCAGCTAATCCCATGGGGCCATGTCCTGCAGAGGAATGAGGGACTGCCCTCGTTTCCCCATGCTGTGCCCCACCAGGTAGTGAAGGAAAGCAGGGATGGGACTTCGAGGAGGGAGACGAGTGCGGGAGGATCCGGTTACAGGCAGTATGGGGCAGAGAGATAGGCAGAGAACAGCAATGCAGCAAAAAGAGCTTTTAGTGATAATTAATAATTAACATTTCTAATGACGTCCCGGCGACAGGAAGAGTCCAAGCTGGGACCCAGGGGCACTGTGCACGGTGACAGGAGTGGCTGTGGGCTGTGTGGGGACCAGGGAGGCTGTGCAACAGGCAAGAGCTGGGGTGGGAGAGAGCTGCAGGGCCAGGGGTCCTGGTGGAGTGTCTGGGTACCCCTGAGACACGCCATAGCTGGGCAACGCCCAGAGCCCAGCCTTCACGCCCAGCTGCTGCAGAAGGTGTTGTAAGCTCATGATGAAGGGGACTGGAAGACGAGATAGAACACACCTCTGGGTTGACTTGGCCTCTATGATAAGATAATGCCTTATTGGGGGTTCCCGTGCCCAGCAAGCACCTGAGAGGGATCTTGCTGGCAGGATTTGGGGACCGGGGAAGGGCTGGTGGCAGGCAGCAGCTAATGGGGAGCCACTGGGATGGATGGCAGTCCCTAGGTCACTGCCAGACCCTGCACAAAAAGGAGCCTCCCAGGCTGGGAGGTGTCCAGGCACAGAGGAGCAGCAGGCTAACCTGGGATGTAGGACCAGAGCGGGCAGTGATATGCAGGCAAGGCAGGAGGTCAGACGCTGTGGAACAGTGACAGAGCAGGGATGACAGGGAGTGTGGGAGTCTGTTGCTGTGAGCCACTGGATGACAGGCATGCAGTCATGGTAGAGGCAAAAGCAATCCTAGGATGTACCAGGAGAGGCCTTTCTGTCAGGGCTAGGGACTTGTTTGCATTTCTGCATGGGTGTTGGGGGGACCTGCCTGTGCTGGAACCAGGCAGAGAGAGGAGCAGAGGTGTCATGGGGCTGTCAAGGGAGGCAGAGCCCAGGAGACCTGTGGTGGGAGGACAGTGGCTCGTGCCCAGCACAGCACAGGCTGTGGGGGAACAGAATGCTCACTATAAATACATCAGAGTGGTAAACGCCAGGGAGGGGAAGAGCTATTTCAGCTAAAAGAAAACATTAGTCCAGGAATGACTGGAGATAAATTATCTATGAATACATTTAGGGTGGAAATTAGACCCTCAGAGCAGGGAGGTCCCAGCAGAGCCCCTCCAGAGAAGGAAGCAGTGCCAGGCAGGAGACAGGGTCAGCTTGATGGCTGAACAATCTCACAGCATGCTGCTGTGACAGCACATGCCCTCTTCTAGTGCCAAAAAGCAGCAAGGGTGGCTGGTGTGGGCAGCCCACTCAGCTGTGCACAGGGCAGTGTGCATGGTGAGCTGCGTTCACATTGCTCCATGCACGTGTGAGTGCAGATGTGTATGTGTGCATGGGCTGCATAGGCAGTGCACTGGGTGCTCACAAACCGCTTCTGTGCACAGAGTGAGTGTAGACAGGGCAGCTGCATGTGAGTGTGCTGACAGTGTGTGTGTGCTGTTCACCCACCAAGCTGCCTGCAGGTGTCTTGGCTTTCATGATGCTCTAGAAAGGCTAACAACAGCCCCAGTGAAATATCCTGGAGTGTAAGACCTTGAGTCCGCGCTGGTCTGCTCACTGGCATCCAGTTTGTATTGCATTGTCTGGAATTTGCTGGAGGGGATAGACTGGGTGCTGCATGAATCCAGATGATCCTGGGCAGATTCCTGTCCTACTGTGGATCCCGCAGCTCCCAGAATATTGCTGTGCCTGTGAGGGCCATGGGAGTCACCTGGCATTGCCATCCCACAGGTTCACTTTGGCTGTGTGGAGCACTTGGCACTGCCACCCCCCTGCTTATGTCAGTGCAAGCAATGGACAGACTGATCCTCAGCATCCTGCTCCCTTCTCCCCAGGGAGATCCCAGGGTGGCTGATAAGCCACCAGGCACAGAGACACAGGGAATCAAGGCTCCCAGCTGCAAGAGGGTCCCAGAGGGCTGCATCAGCATGGGTGGGGCAAGCACCCCAGGGGCAAGGGCCAAGGAAAGCTGGGACACCTTTGCCCTGGGAATAGGGAAAGAGGGTCCTAGGTGTACGAGGTGGTGGCTGATACTCACACGGGCCCTAGCTCGGCAGAAGAGCCTTTGTGCAGCCCTCAGTGGAGTGAAGTGACTCCCTTCCCCCCGCAGCAAGCCTGGCTGCTGCTCTCTCTCATTTCCTGTGCATTGTCCCCACCGCCGCCACCACAGTTCTCTGCACATCCCCCCGTGTGCCGCACAGCCAAGCTCTCCACACCTTACCGCCCCGCGAACATCCCCACCTGCATCTCAGCTTGCTTCACTGATGCTCTCTGCTCCCCTCTACAGTTCCTTGCAGAGACCCATGTCTCACTGCGGGATGCTTGTCTGATCGGGTCCCCCGTGCTGCTGTGAGTAGAGGGCTGGGATGAAGATGGCTTGGCTAGACCAGACTGGGCCAGCACGAGGCACAGGAATTGATGCAGGGCTGTGGTTTATGGCTGTGGCAGTTGTTATGCTAAGGTGCATGCTGGATGCTCTTGTCCTCCAGAGAAACAACCCAGCCTGGCAGGGTGGCAGCACCCATGGGAGGGGCACCCAGGGGCTCCAACAGTGGGTACTGGGGAACACCTTGCAGCCCTGCAACTGGAAAACCACCCTGCTGGGTGCCAGGAGTCATAGGATGGGGGCAGCATCGTGCAAGGCCCCCTTGGTACATGTGCCCTGCACACACGCAGTGTGCATGTACCCATGGAGTGTTCTGGTGTGAGCACATCCCTGCTGACACCTGTGGAGCTGTATGTGCACACCACAGTGCGTGTGTAGCTGTGTGCATCATGCATGCACACCTGTGTGCACACATGCACATACAGGTGCGTGTGTGTGGTGTGCTGGCATGCTGGCAAGCCTGTCTGTGTCTGCTAGTGGGTGTGCACGTGCTCAAGGTCAGGGCCACACTCCACTGTGCTGGCAAGCCAGATTTGCCACCATGGGGAGATGGTGCATCCTGCACTATTCACAGTCTTGGCATGCTCGAGCTGGCTGCCTGCTGGAGTTTGTGTTCTGTACCTGCTTGTCTCAGGAAGGGCATTGGGTGCCGGCTTGCATAGTAGTGCTACTCAGGTGGTTACTAAATCTGGGAGGAAGCAACGACTCAGCAGAGGGAGTGCTTTCCCTGAGCGAACATGGCTGTGCAAGGCTTCATCCAGGTGCCAGGGCTGTGGGCCGCAGGCCGGCAGAGCACACCCATAGCTCTGGGAGTGCAAGGACATGTGAGCACAGCAGTGCACACTTTATGATGGTCACACCAGCCTCCCAGCCTCCGTGGGTTTGCTTGGCATTGCAATCTCCCCATGCAGAGTGCGGGGGCTATTCCTGCCCCATGGCAATGCCCTTACAGTGGGTTCCCCATGCCCGGACACTGTCATGCTGGCCATGAGGACCCTGCAGCAGGCGGCCGTGCAGATAATCCCGTCCTCAGCCAGGCACATTGCAAGAAGAGGTCATTGGAAATGAAATCAAGGGGTATTTGATAGCCACATGGAAGAATCTTCTTGGGAGACAATTACTAGGACTGGAGAGCTCTCAAATGCAGCAGGGAGAAAAGAACTGAGAGAAACAGGCAAAACTGTAGAATCATTTAGGTTGGAAAAGACCTTTAAAATTGCTGAGTTCAACCGTTAGAATCTGTAGCCAGACATTTTTGAATGAGAAATAAAAGGTTTAGCAGGACAGGTGATTAGCCACTCAAGGCAGCCTGAATGACATGGGCCCCTGCTGTCTCCCAGCCTGTCTCTCCTGGTGAGTCCTGCTGTCTGTCCTGGTGGCTGCAACCCCAAGCTCTGTGCTGGGGCATCTGAAAACATGCTCAACTGGGGTGACTTGTTAGCCTTATGCCAGTGCTGTCCCAGTCCCTGTCACAGCAACTTTCTGCACCCAGAGAAACATGGAGAGCTTTGTGCCCAGCCCCACAGCCACCATGCAGGAGAAAGATGTCAAGGAAAGCAGGATTGCAGGGTAAGTGCAATCCTGCCTCGTGCATCCACAGACTAAAAAATTTTGGGCAATTCAGTGCCGTGTGTGGCCTGAGATGGGGCCTTCCTCACAGTTCAGACCGGCTGCCAGGGCACAGACAGTCCCAGGCTCCCTGCAGAGGGAGGTGGGGGTGGCACAGGGAGGGTGCTGAGCCGTCGGGATGTGCCTGGCCTTTGAACAACGGGGGCTGTCCGGCTCTGCTCCCTCTCCCCACCTGTTGCCCACAGCACAGTTTCAGTGATCTGTGGGGCAAACCCTCAGTGCACCCAGGCTAGGTCAGGTCCCTGCCTCTGCCTGCCGTATCACCTCAGCTGCCCTTGCAGGATGTAGGGAGCAGTACCTAGCCGTGCCTCGAGTTCCGTCCATCCCCCACCACCCACGGGGTGACCACAGGGATTCTACTCCTCTCCTGCAAGCCGGGACCACCCCGCGGGCAGCCAGCTCCCCCTCCTCTCTTCCGGCTGCCCTCGAAGCGACGTCCGCTTACCTCGGAGCGCTCTCCCCGTCCCCGCTTTCAGCCCCGGCGGGCTCAGTGCCGGGGCGATGCTTCCCGGCGGGTACCCCCGCAGCATCCCCGATGAGGACAGTAAATCAGCGCGGCGCAGCCCCACCTCCGCGCTCTCCATTGGCAGCGGCGCCCCTCACCGCGCTCATTGGCGCTGCCGCCGCCGCCCGGCCCTACATAAAGAGCTGCTCGGCCGGGCCGGCCCCATCGGAAACTGGGGAGCGTCGGAGCCGAAGCCAGGCGGTGCGGCGCAGCGAGGCGGCGGTGGTGGTGCGGGATGCACTCCCGTCGCCGCGGGGGCCCCGGGCAGCCTCCCTGGCTCGTGAGTAGGGGGTTGGTTTGCTGCCTCGTGAAGTTTCCTGGGACGGGAAGGGGGCGGCTTGCAGCTCTGGCAGGATCACCGGCCCGGAGAGAAGTTGGTGGCGGACGGAGCAGGACCGCGGGCATGCAGACTGCCCCCGCAGCTTGGGTGGGAGGTGGGGTGCCAAGGTTCCCGCCTTGGATGGATGAAGTTTGGAATGGGGATGGTGATCGAAGGATGTTGGGTTTGAGGGTATCAGGCTCAGGAGGATGGAGGAGTGGCGGGGCATGCGGACAGGGACTGAGGGACCCCTGGCAGGGGCATCAGGGTGGTGAGAAGCAAGAAACAGCTCTTCTTTCTAGGGGGATTTGGCTGAGCCCGTGGAGAGGCTGGAGGCTGGGAGAAGAGGGGTGCAGCTGTGATGCCTGCGTGAGAAGGGGCTGTCTGTGTTCTGGTAGATCTGAGCCCAACAAGGACCTGGTGTCCCTTTGGGCTGAGCTAAGATGCTAAGGTGACTGCTCATCTCCATAGTGCATTAGCTGCTGCTGGCTGAGCCCCAGCGTACCAGGTCCGGCACTGAGGAGTCCTGCGTGGGAGGGCACAGGAGCTTTGGGCCTGTCAGAAGCAGCCGTGATGGGATGCATACACAGGCCAGGGGCTGTGAGAGGGATGTGTGAGGGAGCAGCACTGAGGCCGTGGCAGTAGCTAGCAGCTGGGGCAGGGGGATCAGGACTCATGGGCTTTGACTGGAGCAGAGGAATTGCAGGGGCTTGTCTGATTGGGGCTGAGGTGCTGTAGGGGGGACACTGCTGACATCCCTAGGCAGCTCAGCTGCTGTAGGATGTCTTCTGCCTCTCTTCTGCCCTGGCGGGTACAGCTGTGGCAGCCTGGGAATGGCAGGAAAGGGAATATGAAGTTACTGGGGCACATGCAACATGATATTATGGGGTACTCTGGTGTCACCATGTTGTCACTGGTCTGGGGTGCCTGTGGGGTGCGATAAGGTCCCTGCTGTGTCATGTCATGCAATGTTGTAGCGGTCCTGGAGGTGACTGCGGCCTGGGATGGGTTGTCACTGCAGCGGTGGAGCATGACATCACTGGGGTGTGTGGTGTGGGGGACAGCAATGTCACGATGGCATGTAGAATGGAGTGGCTGCAGAGAAATCCAGCTTCCACCCTCCCCATGATATGTGCCAAATACGGGGGATGCACTTGTGGGTACATGAGGAGCCCTGGGGGCAGCATCTTGGCACCTGTGGAGAGGGTTCTTGGGCACAACCCCCTGTCTACTCTATGGCTCCCTTGCCCATCCCACCCTTCCTGCCAGGGTACTGCTAGCCACAACCATGTATGGGAACAGATAAGCCCTACATCCCAGCCATGGGACACACAACATATCTCTGCACTGCCTGGCTGCACCCTGAATGGGTCCCTATGGCACCCTCTGCCTTGCTCCCATACTCCTGCTGCCTCTACCCCTGCCTGACACCTTGGCTTTGTGTCACCAGGCTTAGCCATGTTGAGTAGGCACCCTGGGATGATCACAACTCCTGGGGTGACCATGCCACCAGATGCCACAACTCAAGCTAAGATGTGGCTCTGCTGAGACAAACAGGCTGAACTCTGCCTTGCATACAAGCCTCAGACCTCAGGTGGAGCTTCATGATGGGGGCCCAGTGCTATCAGAAGCATGCTGGGAACCATGAGACCTTTCATTTCTGCCATGTAGAGCCTAAGCCTCCTTCTCTCCCCCTTCTCAACCCAGTGGCACCAAGCACCGGATCTACTGGGAAAAGCCTTTAGTCTCCAATCAGGAACATTGTTTCCTCCTGGAAATGCTCCATCCAGCCTGGAGTGATTTCTACTGCAGCTGGATGGGTTGGGGAGGGTACCTGGGGAACACGCCAAGCTATGGGGAGTGGTAGCTGGAGGAGAGTGGCAGAGCAGGGAGAGTCCTTGCTGTGGCCTGGGAACAGCCACCTATTGCCTGGCTGTATCCAGGGCTGAGGGGGCACTGTTCTGCATTTGCTAGGTGCTGGTGTGGCAGCTTTGCACCCATGTATCCTCATGCAGGTGGCTCTCACCCACACTTACTTTAGTGAGCCCTGTGTGGGGTTGTGGCAAAGCCTCCCCCTCCCTCACTGTCTGGCACTGCAGAGTGACACCCAGGCCCTGTCTTGTACCTGCACAACCCAATGAAACCCTATCCCCATTGCACGTGCCTTGTATGGGCCATCTGGCACGTGTGGCACCACACAGCTGCTACAGCTTCCTTTGCTTGCTGGTAGGGTGCGCAGCATGGGGATCAGCTGGCAGCAAGGCCATTTGCCCCAGTCCCCCTGCCAGTGCTGGGCTATCTGTTCCTGGCTGGAAGGCAGCCCTACCCAGGGAAATGTCACAGTCACATGAAGCACTGTTCTTTACCCTTGTGGCCATGTGCCTGTCTAGTCTGTGAGACAGGCTGGTTTTGCTCTTAGCTGAAGTATTGGCACATGGGTTCCTGCCCACAGGCTGGGGATGTACAGCTTGCTACTGGGCTCTTCCTCTCTGGAGAGCATTGCCTGTGCTGGGGTGAGGGCTGATTGTCCTGAGTACCACCTTGCTCGTCACCCATGCTACTGCCAGGTCAGAGCCAGCTCCAAAATCTCCGCAGCCTTGGCAGCAGTGCTGGCAGACACTCTCCTCCGCAGTCCAGGTTAATTGAGCCTCTCCTCCTGGTCTCCTGTTCTTCCCAGCATCTTCTTCCTGTGGCTGCATCTCTGTGCAGAAACCTTCCCCAGATGGCCTGGGAGGAGCTTGCCCCACAGAGTCCCTGGGAGAAGGGGTGCCAGCAGGGTGGGGAAGCTAAGGCACACAGGAGTCCCCTGGCACAGTATCCCCATGTTCTCCGCATGGCCTTCCCCAGCTCTGGAAGACCAACTGAATAGGGGACAAGTTCCCCAGCCCAGTGGTGGCCTGCTTCCTCTAGCCCTATCAAGGGAGAAGTGACTGGCATTGTGACTTGCTAGGATCTTGGTTGCCAGTGGCCTCTTGGGGCAAAGTGAGCTGGGGCTGAGCCCATATTTGTCAAAACCACACAGCCCTCCAGCTGCCTCCCCAGTCCCTCCCATAGAACGAGCTCCCAAGGTCCTGCTCCTGCTCAGCCCTGTCTCCCAATTCACTGGGGTATGATCCTGTTCCAGGGAAGCCCCAAGGGTGAGCTGCGCTCAGGAGAGTCTGTGCATGGGGATGCCAGAGCTTGTGGCAGTGCCCAAGGATTGAGGGGTTGGTGGAGTGGGACAGGCTGGGATAGGTGATAAGGGGCAGAAGGAAAGTGTCTCCCATGCGAGGGTGATGGAGATGCCAGAGCTTGTGGCAGTGCCCAAGGACTGAGGGGTTGGTGGGGTGGGACAGGCTGGGATAGGTGATAAGGGGCAGAAGGAAAGTGTCTCCCACGCAAGGGTGATGGAGATGCTCGGGCACTGTGGAATAGGGTTTTCCCCTGGACCTGATGGGCTGCAGGTCTTGCCCAGGTGCCCAGGATGCTGGTGCTGTGCCTGCTGTCTCTGGCCTGGATCAGTGAGGGCTCCCAGCGCAGTGAGCCCATGTTTGCAGCTGTCACCCACCACCTCCTTCCACCTGACTATGACAACAACCCCACACAGCTCAACTATGGCGTGGCTGTAACCGACCTAGATGCCGATGGTGACTTCGAGATCGTGGTGGCAGGGTGAGTGGTGCACACAGTGCCTTGGTGACAGCAGGACCTGGTGGCCCTACAGGGTCAGGATCAACTTGTTCCTCCCTGAGCATGTGTCCAGCTGGAGGGTTGTGCAAAAGGGTAGTGTGGATCTGCGTGCACCTAGTTGTGTTTGTGCACCCACACAAGGTGTTGATGCCAGCTGGGCACGGGTGCAGGGCTACATGGGTGCCCCTACCTTGGCCCCAGGGCCAGGTTCCCCCTCTATGGGACAGTGGCAGCTGCCCAGCAGCTAGGGTGCACCCTGCAGTGCAGAGCCAGCATGTCCCCAAGTGAGCTCACCTCTACTGACAGGACTCAGCATTCTCTGGATATTTGGTTAATTGGCTGGAGGTTTTTTATAGTCCTTTATTGGAGTGATGGCTTGGAAAGGCTGAGAGGAGCTGGGAAGGCAAGGAGCCATATGCTGTGCTGCCAGTACCTGGGCATGGAGAAGCTGCTGCTAGCGAGTGCAGCCCCAGCTGATGACAGTGGGCATCACAGTGTGGGCTCTGCATGAGTGTGCTGGCATGGCTGGGCTCAGCATGTCTGTGTACACATTGCTGCGCTCGCCCCTGAAGAAGGCTTGCACACACAGGTGTGCTCACTTGAGGGGGACTTCTTGCTCCCACAGAGCCCATCTAGGGAGAGGGGCTGCAAGGAGCCAGGGCACTGGTGGCAAAGACTGTCCCTGCTACCATTCAGCATCGTGCTGGACAGTAAACCATGGGCAACACTGGGGATCTCCAGAGCAGCCCAGGACACCACTCCCAGCAGTGCTGAGCCAAGCAACCAGCCATGGTTTTGTAAGCAGCCCCAGTGCCTGTTGTATAACTTGTTTACTAGAGCCCAGGACAGGAGCAGGCAGGGAGCCTGTGGGGCATAGCATGCCGAGATGATTTGCCTTGCGTGCTGGCTTTCCTGCACTGGGAGAGGGCTGCAAGCAGAGACCTGCACTCCATCCTTCTCTGCTGGCTACCCAGCCCCTGCCCTGGCATTGCTCTGAGGTACACAGGCCAGGTAGACATGAGATGCCTGACACATGCTGCAGTAGGTCCAGGCTGAGCTTTGCACATTGGCAGCTAGGAGCCAGCCCCACATTTAGATGCCGAGGGCAGTACTGGATCCTTGGCCTCCATTGATTATGCAAGTCTCTGCTATGCCCATCATGGATAAAACCCAGTGTCGGACTTAGGTGTTCCTCCAGGGATGGGACGGATGCTTTCATCCTGTCCCCAAATCTTGGGGAGCCGTTACTTCTGCTCACACCCACAGGTACAATGGTCCCAACCTCGTGCTCAAGTACGACAAGACACGGGGGCGGCTGGTGAATGTGGCAGAGGACAAGCGAGACTCCCCATACTATGCACTGCGGGACCGGCAAGGCAACGCCATCGGTGTGACAGCCTGTGACATTGATGGAGATGGCCATGAGGAGATCTACTTCCTCAACAGCAACAATGCCTTCTCTGGTGAGCCCTGCCAGCAGGCATGCCCTGAGCCCTGGGCATGGGAGAAGGTCCCAGCACAGCTGCCCACGACCTCTGGCGTGTAAGGGATGTGCGCTAGCTGGAGTTAATTTCTCAGTTGAGTGGCTCCATTGATTGATGGCAGTGCAGGTGGGACATTGAGCACAGCCAGCTGCCAAGTCAGCACTTCCAGCTGTCCCCTGCTCTCCTGACAGCACCTCGAGTGGGATGGCAGCTCCCCCAGCACCCCTGGTGTTGCCTCACCACTGGGACCCTGTGCTGCAAATCCCAGCTGTGCCTGCCTGTGCCGTGGCTCCCCTCTGGACCAATCTGGGTCTAATCCTGCCTTGCCTGTGCTGTCCCAGCTCCTGGGACATCTGTTGTGGGGAGGAGACCCATGACTCAGCCCAGCACCAGGCATTCCTAGAGCTCCCTGGATTGGTGCTCCAGCCCGACTCTGCTCTCTGTCCCTGTCCCACAGCCCTGACCTCCAGGCAGTGGATCTGTCTTCCTGATGCTCCTAATTACCCAAGCTGACAGTGGCCACCAGCACTACTGTCCCTAAATCAGGTGCTGCCATTGGCGCTGTCATGGACAGTGTGGCTTACTGCCTGTGCCTAGCACTGAATCGATTTTTTTACCTTTCCAGGGATGATCTACAGAGCTGTGCCCCATTGGGACACATTTTACTTTAATGAGTTGATTCTTCTGCGTGTCTCCTGGTGGCCCTTAGAGTCATGGGGGCTCTTGCAGCAGCAGCACAGCCCTGTGGCACTGCTAGGGGCATAGAGCAGAGTTTTGGGATACTCCAGGAAAAGGAGCGCCTCTTCCACAGCCTCCTCTTGCCACAAGGCACCCTCCTCGGGAGGAGGCAGGATGCTACAGCACCCTGACCTGTGCCCTCCACATCCCCCCAGGTATGGCCACCTACACAGACAAGCTCTTCAAGCTCCGTAACGGGCGCTGGGAGGACCTCTTGAGCGACGAGGTGAACCGGGTCGTGGCTAGCCGCTTCGCTGGGCGCTCTGTTGCCTGCGTGGACCGGATGGTGAGCAGGCAGGGCACTGCAGGCACAGGGCATTGCTGCTCCCTTCCCACCTCACCCTGCCCCTCCAGTACTCCTCTACGGAATCACAGGGGACCTCTCCCCTGGCCTGGGCAGCAGCCCCATCCTACCTCACAATGAGGCCAGGGGTGAACCTCAGCAGCCCGTGACTGTCAGGGATGGCAACCCCCCGAACAATGGGGACTGTAAGTGCCTGTCCACATGGTTGCCACCAGCTGATATACATGCCTGTCGTGGTGACTTATATTCCTGTCACCCACTCTTCTTCCTCCTCCTCCTCCTCCAGAGGTTTGTTTCCCAACGATTGTCATTAAATCAGGGTCCAGCTGCTCCACAGGACAAGGGGAGCGGTGGGTATGGGAAGGATGCTGGGGGCCGGGGCAGGATGCCCCGTGCCGGCACCATGAGTCTGGGGACCACAGAGCCCCTGGAGGCAATGGGGCGTGTCCCCACTTCCAGTGTGCTTTTCACCATGGGTTTTGCAGAGCTCTTGCTCAGAACATGGGAGCGGTGCCTGGTCCCATGGAGCCATGAGAGTGTCCAGCTCCACGGCAGAGATCCTGTGGTTTCCGTGGAGATGGGTTTTGGGCAGGTGGGTGCTAAAAGCCGCTGCATGCCACAGGGCTCTGGCAGGTACTCCATCTACATCGCAAACTATGCCAGCGGCAACGTGGGCCCCCATGCCCTGATTGAGATGGACGTGGCTGCCAGTGACCCTGCCCGTGGCGTCGTAGTGCTGGTGGACGTGGCTGCCCAGGCTGGCGTCAGCAAGCACACAGGTACCTGACTGCTGCGGCCCCGCCCCGCGGAGGGGACGGGGCACTGCAAAGCACCGCGACCGTGGGACACCATTGTAGCCAGGACAGTACCCGTTGCAGAGAAGGGAGGGCAGGAAGTGGCCCGTACACGCGTTAGGCTGCCTGACTGCTCCATCTAGTGGCAGCCCCATGATCTATGTAAAGAACCAGGGCCATGGGCATGCCCCCTGGCCGGATCCTGTTGGACTGTGTCCACCATCACCTGGACTGATTCCTCCGGAGCCCGTAGCATCTGCAAGGCAGGCAGGGTGGCAGGGGGACGTGGGCATACGAGCAGAATAATGAGGAGCGTGGCAGCCTGCGCCCCATGCTGCCCCACCACCGCGGGGACCACTGCTGTGCCCCATCTCCCCAGCAGTAAATTGTCACTAATTAGGAGTGTTGTCACTATGGCGATGGCAGTGCTTAGGGTTGGGAGTGACACAATCGGCTGCCAGGGCCAATTAGCTCGTGATGAGAGGGGCTGAGGGCAGAAGGTGGGCGAGAATGGGAATACCAGGGGTCCTAGGAGTACCGCGTGGGCAGCACCGAGACGGCATGGGGGGCACAACTTCCCCTGGGGCAAAGTGCCATCAGTCCCTTCACCCCTGGCTGCTGTCCCCAGGGGGCCGTGGGGTGGCCGTAGGCCCCATCCTGAGTGACAGCGCCTCTGACATATTCTGCGGTAATGAGAACAGCCCAAATTTCCTCTTCCACAACTGGGGGGACGGGACATACCGAGATGTGGCAGCTGCCGTAGGTGAGTAGAGGGAGCTGGGGGCACCACCCAGGCATCGGGGACCTCAAGGCAGGGCTGGGTCTGCCCGCCCCTGCCTCCACAGGCCTGTTAATTGCAGGGTGGAGGGATAGCCCTGGGAACCCAGAGCCTCGCTAACCACCATGGGTGCCTGAAGTGCATCAGGACATCCATCAGCACGGGGATGCAGCCCTGCACAGGGAAGACCCATCTAGGGCCTATGGGGTACATTCCAGAAAGCATTCCAGGGAGACAGGCACAGGGAGGGGTTCCTGTCTCCCCCCGTCCCCTTGCGGCTCCACAGGGCTTGATGACCCCTACCAGCATGGACGTGGCGTGGCACTGGCTGACTTCAACCGTGACGGCCGGGTGGACATTGTCTATGGCAACTGGAATGGGCCACACCGCCTCTACCTGCAGAGTGGGACTCGTGGGCATGTCCGATTCCGGGTGAGGGCTGTGGCTGGCACCCCCCTACTGCGAGCTTTGCAACCAAGCCTCTTCAGGCGGGGTAGATAGCTTCACCCTGGTTTAGCTCTGAGCCCCAGTTTCCAGTAAGGAGGGGACCCAAAGCACAAAAATGGGACCTAGTGTTCCATTTCCCATGCCCTTTGTTACTCCATGGCTATCCCTCATACAGGACATCGCAACGCCCAAGTTCTCCATGCCTTCTCCTGTCCGCACTGTCATTGCAGCTGACTTTGACAATGACCAAGAGCTGGAGGTTTTCTTCAACAACATTGCTTACCGTGGCTCCTCAGCCAATCGCCTCTTCCGGTAGGAGCCCAATAGGTACCAAGGGGCCAGGGTAGTCTGCAACCTGCTCTGGGTTTTGAGCAGCCTTCGTGGCACAGCCAGGCTCACAAGGCTCCTCTCCAGCAGTGCCACTGCTCAGGCCTGTGACTGAGCCCTTCCCAGAGTCATTACCAGAAATTGCGATTGTGCCTGTAGCAGACCCCAGAGTCCCCAGCACCACTGATTAGCAGCTGCGTGGAAGCTTGTTTGTGGCTCGTGTTAATTGTGGAGGTCAATTCCTCTTTACTGTTGTGTGACACCTCCTCACTTGGTGTGTGATGTGGTGGGAGCTGGTTGTCCACCTGGTGCTGGCAACCATGGGTGGATGGAGGGCAGTGGTGTGATTGGAAGCCCCAGGGTGGGGGGATCTCCCATCCCAGAGGGATGTAGCACTGTTTGGAGATGATGTTGCTGCTCTACTGTTCAAGCCCACAAATACCAGACTCCCATGATATCCCTATCACCTCTGTGCAGAGTGGGTACATGAGGTGCTAAAAGGCAGAGGTTGGTCCTGTCCCCCATCCACCCTGCATAGCCACCAGGATGGTCACCTCTCTGCCATGCTGCTCTGGGAGGGGACAGGCACTTCCTGGGAAGGTACTGGGTGCTGCAGAGGCTGTCACTAATGCACCGTTTGTGCTCTGCAGGCTCATCCGCAGGGAGCACTCAGACCCCATGATGGAAGAGCTGAATCCAGGAGATGCATTGGAGCCCGAGGGACGTGGCACAGGTGGGTGGCCCCAGCCATGGCAGTGGGAGCCCACGCTGAGGCTCTGTCACATCACTGCCTGGCACCTTCTAAGCCTGGGGATGCTGCATGTCTGGCTGAATCACCTCCCTGCTTCCCACCAGCATCCTGGAGACCCCATCACCCAGGGTTGACACCATCACTCAGGATCGACCCCATGTTTTCTCCCTTCATGCACACCTGAACTATGGTGCCATCTTCAGTTGCTCCCCAGGACTTTGCTGTTCGGAGGGTCCTTCCTGGGTACCCACTGTTCAAAACCAAACTCTGCATTTGAGATGGGGCCAGGCAAGCTCCTGTATCCTATAGTCCCCCGGGCACTACCTGTCCTGGGACCTGTCTGACCTCCTTAACTGGGTGCCACCCATAGAGGAACCCTTACTTCTGCACTGGAGTCATCTTGTCTTCTCTATTACCCCTGCACTGCTGGGAGTGCTACTGCTGCCTGTGGGAGCCCACACTGTCAGTAGGGTGTAGTGCTGAGAGACACGGGGCCATGGCCCAGGCATGACACCATACTGTCTTCACAGGGGGTGCAGTAACAGATTTTGATGGTGATGGGATGCTAGACCTCATCCTGTCCCACGGTGAGACCATGGCACAGCCAATCTCCATCTTCAAGGGAACCCAGGTGAGTCAAGCAGGGAATCCTCACGTTGTCCTTATCCCTTACCTGTCTCCTTGCTCAGTCTCCCTGCTCCCTCCTTCCTTGCAGGGCACCAGAAACAACTGGTTGCGCATCATCCCACGCACCCGCTTTGGGGCCTTTGCACGGGGGGCCAAAGTGGTGTTGTTCACAAGGCACAGTGGGGCCCACCTCCGCATCATTGACGGTGGATCAGGGTACCTCTGTGAGATGGAGCCTGTGGCGCACTTTGGATTGGGTGAGCCAAGAAGGGCAAGAGGCTGTCTTACACCCTCAACCTTCCACAGCAACCCCCTGGGCAGGGGTCACCTCTGCTTGCCTGGCGCTCTGCAGCACAATAGACATCCATGACCATTACCCTGGACATGATGGGCTCCCGGGGAGGCTGCGAGCAGTGTGCCCAGCCACTGCAGTCCTGCTGCAAGGGGCAGCTGCCCCCTTCCCCACTCCCAGGCTGCTGCTTTGCCCAGGGCTTTCCCTGTCCATTAACTCTCCCCTGTCTCAGCACAGCTGGCAGCCAAGCCTGCTGGGATATTCTTGCCTGCTGGCAGACCATCCCATCATCCCCATGTGGATCCCTCAGGCTACACCCTCGGGCTGACAGCACGGACTCTCAGCACCAGGCACCTGGGGCCTGCTCAAGGAGCAAGGGGAGGCTTTGTCCCTCCGCTCTACCGCCCCCCTGGCCTCCTTTCAGCCCCTGCCCACTCCGGAGAACCCCCCTCTGATGGGCTGCCTGCCTGCAGGGCATGATGAAGCCAGCAGCCTGGAGGTGACCTGGCCAGATGGGCGCATGGTGACACGAGCTGTAGCCAGCACTGAGACCAACTCTGTCCTGGACATCCCCTACCCTCTGGATCTGGAGGAGCCACTCATGCCTGCCCCAATGGAGGTAAGGGCTAGGTGTGGGTGCAGGGCAGGGGACTTTGTGGGTAGGAATGAGGGGCTGGATTCTGCTGGCTCCATGGCTGCCAAGGGCTAATTTTTCCCTATCCTGGTGGTCTCCTCTTCTCCCCAAATGCAGTGTGGGCAGGGATTCTCCCAGCACGAGAATGGACGCTGTGTAGGTGAGTGGCTGTTGGGGGCATAGGCAAGCCTGTACTTGAAATGCTGCAGCACAGCCCTTTGAGGGGCAAAATCCTATGGGGAGGTGGCAGCCAGGCATGCAGGCAGGGTCCCATGTGGGGTACAGCTGCCTGCCTGGAATGTGTCCTAAAAATGAAGGCAACAGTATGGATCTAGAAGAGGGACTGTGGTATCATAGGAAGTGGGGAGAGTGCTGTGCCAGGGAAAGGAGACATGGCTGGCAGGTGGCGGGCATTGCACTAAGGGCCACAGGCAGTGGAGGGGCAGCAGGGATGAGGCACAGTGGCTGTGGCTCTGTGTGTGAGCATCCTGGGCAGAGGCATGGCTTCTGGGTGGCTGCCTCTTGGTCATCCAGCGTGTACAGGGGGAACAGGAGGGCACATGGCCGGTAGCCACAACCTCCCAGCCCAGCTGTTTCACATTGATGCTCCTCTGCTTGCAGACACTGACGAGTGTGCCGAGTTCCCTTTTGTCTGCCCCCGGGACAAGCCTGTCTGCATCAACACCTATGGCGGGTACCGCTGCCGCAGCAACAAGCGCTGCAGCCGGGGCTTTGAGCCCAATGAGGATGGCACAGCTTGCGTGGGTAAGTGATGGTGGGGACGACCCTGTTGCTCACCATGCAGACTGGCCAAGCTAGTGGACAGCATCCCCAAAGCACTGCCCTGGGATGCTGTTGAACACCTGCTAAAGGCCTGGCTGCATCCTACAACCTGACAGGTCACTGCCCTTCCACCTCTATCCTGGCTCCATAGCTGTTTGTCCTGCATCTCCCGCTGAGTTGCCACTGACTCTCCTCTCTTTCTCTTTTTTTCTCGCTCCTTCTCTATGCAGCTCAAGTGGCCTTTTTTGGGGGATACCCCTCTACTGGGAGCTGGCCTGAGCCCCTCCACCATGCCCTCCTCCCTTTAGTAGTCGGACTCTGCCTTTGCCTCTATGCACTTTAACCCCTGCCTGTAACATGCCAGAGCAGCCTTGGTGGAAGGACTGGCCAGCCTCTGTCTGTCTATTTTTCCTCTCTCTCTCTTTCTCTCCATGTCAAACTGCCCTGGAAGTGCTGCCTGTGCCCTACTGGGGTGGCCTGCAGTGGGATGGGCATGGAGCCCCACTGCCCCCTGCACCGCGTCTGGGAGAGCAGCCCTGGGGCAGAGCCCCTTCACCTGCACCTCCTTCTTCTGACACACCGGCACCTCCTGGGCAGTCCCTTGCTCCGTCGCCTTGATACTATACCATGCGCCTGCTGGTTTGGCCTGCGACGTGTGTGCTTCGCCTGTGTCACAGCCCCCCC
This sequence comes from Galbula dea, assembly GCA_013399015.1. NCBI lineage: Eukaryota > Metazoa > Chordata > Aves > Piciformes > Galbulidae > Galbula > Galbula dea. The sequence goes on from VWZX01005818.1 coordinate 1,342,075, forward strand.
CACCCCACTCCCTGTGACAGGGACCCCTCCCCAGCCCCAGCGGTGGAGGATCCCCCCCAGCCCTACAGGGGAAGGACCCTCCTGGTGTGTTTTTTAACATATCGACCCCACTATTTGGAGTCAGACCCTGCTCAGTCTTCCAGCCCCTCTCCTGGAGAATCACCCCAAATAAACTATATCCTGTCTATTAGCCCACCCTGCTGAGCTGTGCAGGGAAGGGTTGTGCCCGTGCTTCTGCCCACCCTGCCCTAGGGCTTCATGGGGAGGAAGCTCAGGGATGTGGACCCCTGCCAGCATCCCCAGGATCTCCCTGCTCCAGGACCAGGAGCTAGCTGGAAAGTGCATGGTGCACCTGGGCAGCTTTTCCCCTGCTTATTCCTGCTCCCAGCTCTGGAAGCACAGCCAGAAGTGCAGCACTGGAGAGGCTGGACAGCAGGAAGCAGTCCTGCCCACACCACAATAATAGGGCCATGATGCCTTCCTCCATATGCTATAACCCTGTGCTGCTCTCTTCCCCACCATCAGACATGGATGAGTGTGCCCAGGGCTTGCACAGCTGCAGCCAGCTCTGCACCAACACCCCTGGGGCACACACCTGCCACTGCTTTCTAGGCTTCAGTCCCCTTGATCCCGCTGCCAGCCAGTGCCTGGGTGAGTACCTGCAGGCAGTGGGGCCAGCAGTCCCTGGTGCCCACCCATCTGCTGCTACCCAGCACAACTATGCTGCCCAGGAAGCAGGGATGCTGTTTGCCCACAGCCCTGGTCCTGGCCAACCAAAAACATGGGGGGCAGGATAAACAGACTGTGGCTGTGCAGAAATTGATGGAGTGAGGAGGCATCTGCCACCCAGCAACCTCAGGGACAAGCAGTGGAAGGCATTGGAGATGCCTTTGTGTCCCAGCTTCACCCAGCCCCTTCTCCCCAACATACTCCCTTCAACCTCTGGCTTGCCCAGGCCAGGCGCATCCCATACCCCTTAGTGCAGCTCTGAACTTCTCGCCTTCTTTTCCAGACATAGATGAGTGCCAGGCGCAGCCTGGCCCCTGTGACCATATCTGCCACAACAGCCATGGCTCCTTCTACTGCCATTGCCACCAAGGCTTCTCTCTGCGTGCAGGCAGGCACTGCCAGCGCAACTAGCCTCCCCCAGGGCAGCTGGGTGTCCCCTGCTTGCCCCCAGCTCTGTGATGGTTGTGCGCAGTGCCAACTGAATAAACACTTCCCCCCACTGGCTTTTCTGTGGGTCCCTGTCACTGGGGCCACATGACTGCTACAGGGGTCTGTCCCTATTCAACCATGCACTGCCACATTGCTCCCTCTTATTTACCCCACGTTCACCCTCCTTCTGGGGCTCCATGCACCCCAGTGCACTCAGACTCTCTACCTCCCTGCATTGCTCCTCTCCCCCCTCTTGTGCAAGAGGACATGGGACAGTTGGCAGGGATGAAACGTTGGGTTTATTGAGGAAGGTCTCATGGAGAGGGTGGCACTCAGCGCACATGCCATGACCAAGCCAAAGGGAGTCCCATGGGGCAGGATTATCTGTTCAGGACCCTGGGAGAGCAATGCCAACTCCGTTCAGCCCTGCACCCAGGCTGGGACTCTACTTGGGGTGCTGGATGTCACAGGGACCCTCCTATTCCCCCCCATCTGACTCTGGCGCATGAACCCCTACACCTTGCAGCTGGGCCCAAGTGTCCCTCGGAGGCCTCACCTCAGGCCAGGCTAAAAATCAGGTGCTGGTGGCAGATGCATGCAGGACATGTGGGCAGGGAGGACACAGCAGCAGGAGAGAACGGGGCCTGGTGGAGCTGTTCCAACAGGCATCCTCCCTGCATTGGGGCAGTGCAGAGAGGGGGCTGACTCCTAGTGGAGTGGGCGGGCTCTGCAGGGACAGGCCAGAGTGCTTGGCTTACCGACTACACAGCTCACCCCTCACAATGCTGGGCCATGCACAAACGCAGGGCACACGGCACAAGGGCAGAAGCCTGCCCAGCACTGTACTTCCTTGCACTGGGCATGGGGTTTGGGTCTGGGGAGTCTTCTGGGTCTGGATGGGAATGGCAAAAGGTCAGGCAGGGAGCAAAAGCAACTGCCCAGTGTCATGGGCAATGAAGGATGTTGCTCGTGAGGGTGCTGCCAGATGGGTGAGGGCATTAGGCCAGGGCTGCGGAGAAACAGGCAGTGCAAGGAGCAGGACTAGGGCAAATGCATGGCACCATCACGCAGCTGAAACAACTTCAAGGTTCTGCCAGGTATCCTGGGCAGCAGGCATGCAGCAGTTGAGCTCACCCTGCAGCACCACGAGTGGGACATCCCAGGATGCAGGTGGGGTGCAGCAAGGGCTGGCAACGCCCGTGAGCTTGGGGATAGGTATGTGTGTCCCCTTTAGTGCTGCCTAGGGCTTTGCCAGTCCCGCTGCTCCCCAATGCATGGCATACAGTACACTGCCAGCTGGGGCTGCCTGAGCAAGGGCAAGCTCCTTCACTTGTGGCTTGAGCAGCATCTCCGAGCACCGGGAGGCCTGTTGGAGCCCCATTGCACCATTTTGGCTCAGTGGGAAGGACCTGGGACACCCCGGCACCAGCCTCTGCCCAGAGTGGGTCTGTGCAGGGGCAGCACCACTGAAGGGGGCACAGAGCAGAGTGGGGTGGGCAGCCCCACTGAGCAGCCTGCAGACTCCCCCTCCCACCNGCCAGGCCACTGTCCCGGCAGTATGAGTCCCTGCAGGGACTCCCTGCCAGTCACCGGCCCCCCACCCCACCGCCCCCACCACCGCTGCTGCTGCTGGAGCTGCTGCTGCTGGAGCTGCCACTGCTGCACCGGTCCTCATAGATGGAGATCTCAATCTGGGCCCTGCTAAGGATCATCAGTGAGATGAGCTAACCTAATTGCCCAGTTCCTGCTCCCAATATCTCCCCATCCCTCGCCCTTGTCATCCCCTTAGCACCCCACTGCCCAAAGGATACAACCCTCATGCCACGCTCCAGGGGATCAGTAAGCAACAGCCCCCGTGGTGCATAGATCTTCTCATTCTGCTCCTGGATATACTTGGAGATCTTCTTCAGGACCTGCCAGCACATGGGAAGATGCTCAGGGCCTTCGAGGACTGCTGCATCCTCCCTGTGCCGTCCCTGTGCCCACTGCTAGGCCTATGGCCCTGCCCATCCTTGAGCCCTCCCCTGGACCTCAGCACCTTCTCGTAATGTGTCTCCATGCAGAGGAAGATGAAATAAGCAGTGGCGCAGGCCAAGCACCCCTCCAGGTAGGAGCTGCCCCCAATCTTCTCTGCCTCAGAGTAGAAGCCGTTAAGCGTTTTCACAGTCTCCTCAAAGAGCTGCCGCTCGATCTAGAGCAGAAACTGGGGTGAAGAAGAATCTGGCCAGAGGCTGACGCCCTGCACTGCCCTGTCCTCATCACCAGAGAGGACTGGGGGTGCATTTGTCACCTCTCCTTTCAGTGCAGCTGATGCCTCAGCTCCCTGGCCCCTGCCCACCTCCCACCCATGCCCACAGCTCTTTGCCAGAGCCTCCTGGTCCACAGGAGCACCCAAACCCTTGCAGTCTAGGCAAGGTATTTGTGACTGCATGCACCCACCAGCATCAGCTGGCCCAGGGCCTTATGGGACCCAATGGCTTCAGATACCTCAACCCCCCGAACCTCCATAGGGCACCAACATAGGGCACCCCCCACCCTGACCACCTGCCAGGCTCCATACCCGGCTCTCCAGCTCAGGCGGGAACTTTGTCAGGAACTGGCATGTGGTCCCGTTGCTATAATCCCGCTGCACAAAGACCTTGGTGGCCAGGGACGCGCTGCGCCGCAGCTCCTGCAGGCTGTGCACCTGGGGGGCAGCAGGGTGAGTCGGGGGAGGGCTGCAGCTGGGGGTTGTCAGGTATGCCTGCTGGGGGCCGAGGGCCCAGGGAACAGTGCCTATCCCCTAGCATCAGGGACTGCAGGCTCACAGAGCAGGCAGCCCCAAAGTGTTCTGTGTCACATCGTGAGTACAGCTCGGTGCTGGAGGTGCGAGGCCAGTGGCAAGGGAAGGATGGTGACAAGAGGAGGATGCTGTAGCAGCCCCCACACTCGTGCTTCCTGCCCCAGACTGCTGCCTGGCATCACCTGCACCGGCTGCTGCACATGTGGGTGCATGTCTCTGGAAGGCCATGGCCTGGAGAGGGAACAGACCTCTGTCCTCAGCAGTGCCCCAGCACATAGCCACCCTAGCAGCTCCCAGGTGGGAGGAGGGAAGCGAGCCGAGCAGGACAACGGGCCTGGGCAGCAGGTCCGCAGTGGCAGCACAGCAGGCAGCAGGCTTAGAGGGGCAGCTGCACAAAACGAATCTCAGCCCCAGCAGCAGGCATTCCTCTCAGCCCAGCCCTACGAGCCTGGGCACCCCATGGGGGATGAGGGCCCATGCCAGCTCCAGCTCTCGGGGCTGGAGAGGAGGATGAGGGGACCAGGCTGTGCCAAGGAAGAGTGTCAGATCCCTCTCTGCCCTTCCCCTTGTGTGTGCCTCGTAGACGCTCTGCCCCTGTTCCAGGTCACACCCATAGCACCCTGGAGAGGGAACGCCAACCCCATAGCCACTTCTCCTCCTGGAACACCCCACCCCAGACCCATGCTGCTCCCTCCAACAAGGGCGCCTTGCAGCCCACTCCTACCATTCAGGCACCCCGCATGCCTTTATGTGCCCACAGACCATGTACCCCTCCCAATCTGCAATCCCACTTTAATACCCCCCACACGGTGCACCCCACGCGGACCCCAGCCCCACGCCACCCTCCGCAGATCCCATTTCCCCGCACCCCGCCAGTCGTTGCCGGCGGGCAAGAGAGGGCAGGTCAGGAGGGGCTCCGCCGCAGCCCGGCACTGAGAGGAGCCCGCTGCCGGAGTGGCTCCTGCCGTGTCACGGCCGCGCACCCACCTCCGTGGCCATGGCGCGACGTGCGTCCGGGCAGGGCCGGGCCGGGCTGAGCTGGGCCGGGGACGGTGGGAGGGGTGGAACCGGAGCTGTCACCGCGGTTGTGCCGAGCTGTGCAGGGGGACCGGCGCTGTCCGCGGTGCTGCTGTGCCAAGAGGCGAAGGCGGACCCGGCCAACCCGTGTGCGCAGCCGCCCGGCCCACCCCGAGGCGGTGGAGATCGGCGCCCGCCGCTACCGGCAGCGAGCCCCTGGAGGACTCGGGCCTGATTACTGGGACGGCAGCACCGGGGTCCGGCTGCTCTGGGGCTGGTCCTAGCGCGGGGGAGGGGCTGCGATGGGAGGTGGCTTCTGCTGTAGGTCCTTGAGTGTTCCGACCCGCACTGCGGGTCCCGCGGCCCGGCTGCAAAGAGGATGCTGCTGTAGATCCCTGGCGGGAACTGGCTGCCGATGGGGTGCTGCTGGAGGTGACCGGGGCCCTGGGCGGCCGTGGGGCTGGCCCAGTGGGGATGTGGGAGACCGACCGTGGGGCTGGCAGCCTCACGTGTCCAGGGCCCTCGTCTGAAGTTTGTTTGCGAAGAATTCGCAGCTGGTGCTGCTCTCTGGAGCGATCGCAGCGCGGGCAGACGTCAAAGAGCAGACCAAACCAATTCCATGTTATCTCTGCCCATTGACAGCTCAGTTAGAGACCGGTAAATGCCAAAAATGGGGAACAGAGGCTCTCCCGAGAGGCCAAGCAGGAATGCTCTCAGCTGCTACCATGGTGAGATGGGATAGATGTGGTGGCTGGGCACAGGGCCCTCATCAGGCAGGAGAGCGGTCAGCCCTTACCTCAACACCTGGGCGATGCTGAAGGCAGTACAAGCAATACCCTGCCAGCACGTCTGCTCAGGCTGCTAGCACAGCACAGCCTGCTGCAGGCTGCAGAGGGGGCCTAGCAAAACAGGGGCAGCTTCTTCTGACTCCCACTCTCTACCCTGAGCACCAGCCCAGACTTCAGGCAGAGCAAATAAAGGCAGAAACCTGGGGTGGCTGATAGGCAGCCTCTATACTCTGGGGTGTGGCAGACCAAGGGACCAAAGGACACATGCAGGGGGGACTCAAGTCGGAAGGCTCATCTCCTCCAAAACCACAAAGCTACAAATTCCATAGCTTTTGGGAGAAACTTGCTTTTCCTGTGGTTCAGAGCAGCTCTGCTTGCCCACACCACAGAGCAGTGTGGTACACCCTGCCAGACAGTGCCACAGAGCCAAAGGACCCCTCTCAACGTGGGGGAGTGAACTCCCTCATGCACAGACACAAACGTACATGTAGACACAGTCATTCCTGCATACTTCCAGATGCCCACATGCATACCCCGGTGCATGTGCATGTGCTCACACACAGGCATTTTCCCAAATACCCCCAGGCCCTGCATCCCAGTTCCTTCCTGTGCTCATGTCAAGGCTTGCCTGCCGTCCTGGCATCTCCCTGCCAGTTACCATGGCAATACTGTGCCTGCCAAGAGCTGAAGTTTGCTTTCCTACACCAAGGCAAGGGGCCAAGAGCAGCCAGGAGGGCCAGCTGTCCCTGCCACCCCAGGCTTTGCCCATCTGCCTAGGGTGCTGCCACAGGGATGTCTCTTCTCTGGCTGCACTGATTCAGCCCAGGTGCTGGACCCTCGGTCCTGGGCTCCAGCTGTCTCACAGGCCACGGTACTACTATCTGCAGGACCAGGGCACGTGTCAAGGAGTGTCTTTCAGCAGGACATCTTCACCTCATCATGGAGTCCAACTCTCTGCCAGCCATACTATGCAGGAGCAAGCCTTGCCCAAGGGCAGGCAAGACATGGACAGCCTAGACCTGCCCCACAGTGCTCCCCATTCCCACACAAACCCTGGCCCTGCCTGTGGTGCCTGCAGCCGCCAGCATCTCTGGACCTCACTGGCAGCTGGAAGCCCCCCAACACACACATCTGCAGGTTGCATGTAGGCTTTCCAGTTTTAACCAGAGCCGGGACAGACCCTGCTGGTTTCCACACACAGGCTGCTCCATGCATTGCTGTGACATGCCACAACACACCATGACTCCCAGCAGGGCAGGGCAGAGGTGGACTTAAGCTAGCATAGCTGACAGGATCCCAGGCAGTAGGAGCAGCGGTAATGGGGTTTAGGGCAGCCCCAAAGTGCTTTCCCTGCACTGTGTGAGGGGTTTGCAGAGTGCCTGGAGCAATAGAACTCTGGCTCTTCTGCTTCATCTGCTGAGCCCTGAGGGCCTATTTTTAGGTTGCCTGACAACGGAGTGGGAATTGCATGCACAGCTGCTGCCAGAGATGCCTTTATTCCCCTGCCTTGGTCCTCCTCTGTGCCTGGAGTGAGGGGGCTCTGACCTGCCCCACAGACAGACCCCGCAGACCTCTGCTTGCCCCCAGCTCTGGCTGACTGTGCAGAGGCCCGTCTCCTGGCCCCACAAGACAGGCACGGGGCACCTGGGGGCCCTCATGGCCAGCCCCACACAGCCGACATGACCATGCCAAAAATACTGTGGAAGCCATGCTTCAGAACTGCCCCTGGTTCAGCCCTGCACTTGGCTCCCAGACCAGATGTGGAGGTGTCTCCAGGGTCATGATGCTGCATCCTGTCCCAACACTCCAACCCCAGCACAATGGCTGGAGTCCATGGAGGACAGCTGGAACCCTGCAACCAGCCTGGAACCAGCCCCTGGAGCCCCATCTTGCAGCAACTGTATGCCAAGCCCCATCCCCACACTATCAGAGCTGTCAGCAGCTCCAACTCCACTTCAAAGGGGCCATGGCAGGGCCAGGCCATGGCAGCTGCTTCACATGGTGCTAGGAGGGCTTTCAGTAATGTGGGGAAATTGTGAGCTCACTGCCCCAGTGAGGACAACAGTGACATTTGGGAGGCACTCAGAGACAGTGAGGCAGGGTGATTAGCTGATAACCTTTCCTGGGAGACAGCAGGTGTGTGCACCAGTGGGACGGCGGGGGAGGAAGGGCATGTCTCCCACACTGGGAGCTGCTGGAAAACAGTGCCCCAACCTGCCCCTTCATGCAGAATGTGAAAACTGCCCCAAACTGGGGCCTACTGGCCATACAGCCTGGGCACCCTGAAGGTGGGCACTCCTCTGCAGTGCCCACAGCATCACCACACCCAGCTGTTTGCATCACAATGAGTGGTGCCAGGACCCCATTCCTCTGAGAGCCCCTGCAGAGGATGGAGACAGCGCCCACAGAACACCCCACAGGAGTGAACAGCCAGGGACCTATCCTCCTGCAAACAGGCGAGCAGAAGGGAATGCAGTTTTGGAGCAAGATGCCAAATTCTAGGTTTGGCAAAGGTGCCAAGAGATTGCCCCCATGCCGGGGATGGAGTTGTGCTGGGATAAGATGTGAGTAGCCTTTCCCACCTCCTTGGCAGGGCAGGAGGGCAAGTAGCTCTGCAGAGAGGGTCCCCGTGCCTCCATGCATGGTGCCATGCTGCAAGGCAAAGGGTTTCTTTCCCAGAGGAAACCGTGAACAGGGGCTCTGTGTGCAGGCTAAGGGAGCCGAGCAGGGCAAGGAGCTGCAGGAGGGCCTTAACGGGGGGAAGGCTCCAGGGCAGCCTCGGCTCCGCAGCTGGGCCGGGAGCGCTGCCAGTCGCATTCCTGGGGCTGCCGGGCCAGCGAGAGCGTGTGTGGGAGCAGGGCAAGTGCACGGCCTCCGCTGCCCCTGTCCGCTGCCCTCCCCGCCGGTCCCATGGCCCCGGGTCAGCTCGGACCCTCTGATGCTCCCAGCCGTGCCCCAAGCTCGCTGGGCCACCCTCGGACAGGGCAGCTTCCGCGGGGCCGTGCTGCCAGCCCCGCATTGCCCCCTCCATGCCAGGGTGCTCTCCCGGGAGCTACTGAGCACCACGGGACATGTGTCTCTGCACCGCCAGCCCCGGTGTGCTGTCCTCCCTAGAGGGTCTGTGCTCCGCGGCAGGCACAGCCCATGTCCAGCATTGATTGCAGCCCAGGAGCCAGGAGTCGCAAGAGCCTGGGATGGGGGTGGGACAGGGAGGGTTAGAAGATAGAGGGAACAAGATGATGTGAGGTATCCCACCCAGTCCCAAGTGATGCATCTCTTCCCACAGAAACAAGCAGCACCCAAAGCTGTGACAGGAGAGGAAGGGGGGGGGACACAACAGGTGCAGACAGGGAAAGGCGTCCAGCACCCTACTCAGCATCTCATTTCCCGGGAGCCTTCTGCTCCCCCCGCTCAGATCTGCTCTGTGCTACAACCAGACACAAGTCCTTGGGGAAGACCCAGAGTGGAGAAGGGTCACCCTCAGGGGATATCTTCTTACCATGCCACTCTGGCTGATCGTCCCCGAGGTTCCCACCTTGGAGGAGAAAGCCCCCATAAGCTCTGCTTCCAGGCTCTCCACCGTGAAAGGTGACACAGGCAGTGGCACAGCCGGCGGCACAGCCAGTTCCCAGGAGTGACAGGTGTAAATGTCAGTCCCCACAGCCGGCTGCGTGGGTGCAGGATGGGGATGTGGGCACGGAAGCAGCTTCTGCAGACAGAGCACAAGGAAAGGTTCCAGCTCCAGCTACCCTGGGGCCAACCACTTCCCAGGGATACAGCACAAATCTGACTCCCCTGGGGCATCCTGGGTGCAAAGTGGTTGAGAAAGCAATGCGGGTACAGCCAGAGACACAGTCTCAGCTCATGAACAAGGCTGCCAGAACAACTGGCAGGGAAGGAGTCGGGGACAGACACCCCACTCCTGGGACAGCCCTGCTCTCCCCAGCATGGTCACGTTGCCAAGAGGTGACTCAGTGGCTCTAATGAAGGCATCATGACAGACAAGGGGACCATGCCAGCTGGCTCTCCCTTGTGTCCCTCCCCGCTCTTTCGGCTTCATCTGGTGTGTTGCCAGCTGGCACAGGGCACTCAGCACCCTCAGCACCTTCCTGGGAGGGACTGTCGGTGCTGGGTGGTGGACTGGGCTGGGAGACAGGGTGTGCTAAGAGCCAGGAACCAATCTGTGACCAAGAGCAGGACAGCACCGGTGCTGACAGTGCTGTGGGGATAAACCAGGAACATCACACCCACAGGACAACATGCTCTCAGCATCCTGCACTCTGGCAGCTCCATCCCACACATGCAGGCTTCCACTGCTCCCACCTCCCTGATCTTGCTCACAGGCTTCACCAAACCCTTCCATGTGCTGCCCTGCCCATCCATCATGGATTAGCTATTTTCTATCAGCATTTACCTCCAGGCTATCTCACTTCTGCTGAGACAGCCCGATGCCTCCAGCACCCTCCCACCTGCTACCGGGTAGCCCTGATAAAGGGCTGCTCTATCTTATCATGTTCCCCGGCAGTTACACATTAATGTACCATCTCCAGGGCTTGGCTGGGGCAGGACAAGCTGAGTGTCCGTCCAGCAGCAAGCATCACTGGGCAATGCAGAGACAGATGCTGCACCCAGCACAGAGGGCATGGGCAGGGTGAGGAGTCTGGAGGCAAGTACAGGTTGTATGGGTGAGGTAACCAGTATGGCCCCATGTCAGATGGATCCCACCACGGCTGGGGAGATGGTCCCTGCCTCCAGCCCAGGGTAAAGGGCAGCTGCTATCACTGCCTGCACTAGGCTGTTTGCTTTGTCACCAATTAACAGAGACGCCTTATCCAGTGAGCAGGGACCAGAGGCAGCCCTGGATCCATTGGCCAGGCAGGGGCATCGATCCCAGGAAGGGGAAGGAGTACCCCAGATAACCCTAACAGACAAATGGGTTTCTAATGGGATCTTGAGCCTTGCAACCCCCAGTCCATCCCACCTCCAAGGGGATAGAGGAATGTAGCCCTGGCAGGACCCTCACCCTACTCAGGCTTCAGCTCTGCCCATGTCCTGAGCACCAGCAGAGCCTGGGTGCAAGCCCTTTGCTGGGAGGTATAAACCCCAGCTATGACTGTGCCCAGCAGACCATGGATTGCCTGAGGTGCATGCTGGCAGGGCCATCCATGAGGAATAACAGCTCCATGCTCATGGCATGGCCTTGGCATTGATGCCCATATGGCACCTGGGCTCTCCAGCTGCCACCAGTGCTGCAGCATGAAGCCTCTAGGGTGTCCTAGTCCTCCATCCCCTGCACCCCAAGCACCCCCAAACCCATACCCAATGGAGCACAAGAGACCATGGGGGGCACAGAGTAAGAACCAGAGTCCCCTGTCCTATGGCAGGGAGTGCCTCTGAGGCGCCAGGTGGAACAGGGATAGCAAGGCTGGTGGGTAACAGGGGCATCTTGTTCACACAGCAGAAATCCATGGGGCAGATGAGTCAGCCCTTCCAGAAGGCATCACCCGAGGGGCACGGGAAGCCGAAGCGGGGACTGAGAGTGCTGTGTGCAAGGGGCAACCTGGGCAAGCGATGGGCATGCAGCGCCTTGCCCCCACCCGTCTGCCTGTCGTGGGAGGGCAGGCGGCAGCGGGGTGGCCGACGGGGCAGGCTGCCGGGGGCCAGCCCAGAGGGGGCCTGGCAGCCGGAGCAGATTGGCTGCCGGCGAGGCCTACCCAGGCTTCTTAGAAAGGGCGGTGAGCGTGGGAGGCGCCAAGGGAGCAGCAGGGGCAGCGCCGAGCCGCCCTCCCGTCCCGCACGGCAGCGGCAGGCGGGCACCGGCGATGCCTCTGGCGGGTGGTCCTCCGAGGGTCCGGGGCACGGCGCTGCTGGCCCTGGCTCTGGTGCTGGCAGGGTCACGGGGCGCAGGGCAGCACTACGACTACTACGGCTGGCAGCCCGAGAGTCTGCCGCACGGGCGCTTCTACGGGCGAGAGCCGCAATGCCTCGACATCCCATCCGACATGCAGCTCTGCCGCGACGTGGGCTACAAGCGCATGCGGCTGCCCAACCTGCTGGAGCACGAAACCATGGCCGAGGCCAAGCAGCAGGCCGGCAGCTGGGTGCCCCTACTAGCCAAGCAGTGCCACACTGACACCCAGCTCTTCCTCTGCTCCCTCTTTGCCCCCGTGTGCCTTGACCGGCCCATCTACCCCTGCCGCTCCCTCTGCGAGGTGGTGCGTGATTCCTGTGCCCCCGTCATGGAGTCCTATGGCTTCCCCTGGCCTGAGATGTTGCACTGTGGCAAATTCCCTTCTGACCATGACCTCTGCATCGCCGTACAGTTTGGGAACAGCAAGGCCACGCCGCCACCAGGTAAGTGGGAAGGGATGATGGGATGAGGATGCCTGCAGGGCACCTGCCACAGACATGTCCTCATGTAGCCATGAACCTGCATGCAAGGCTCCCTTACAGAGGCTCTGCACCTGCACCCCTTGAAGCAGAGCCCGGGGTGCTTGCACTGGCCAAGGACCTTCAGTCTGCAGCAAGGCACAGGTGGGCACAGTAATAGCAGCATCAGCTGCTTTGGCTGGGCACCACTCAGGTGTACTACCCAGGGTAGCCAGGCACCCAGCTGCCTGCACAGAGCTGCAGGGAAGAGCAGAGTGGCTGTGGGAACAGCGCTGAGGGTAAACATGGGATGAAGCGGGAGCCACTGGATGACCTGCCACACAGCTGTGTCCCTCTCCTCCTGCTGCATCCCATTTCAGCAGCAAAGAGCATCCTGCATTCTGCTCCTACGGTTCTTGGCTCCACACTGCCACCACAGAGTGGCTGTCCCCTCAGGCAGAAAGCATCCAAAAGCAGCCCAGGGTCAGGATCAAGGGTTTGACACCCTTCAGTCTGGGGCCACCCTCGCTGATGCTGCTGTGCCCCTAAGTGTCGGCATCTGGTTGGAGGGTGTCCCCATACAATGTTTCCTCTTGGGGGGTGCTGGGACGCTGGCCAGTGAGGTGCTCTGTGCACCCCACATCAGCCCAGCACAGCTGCCCTGGGAGCAAAGGAGCTGCTGAGGCTCTCCCAGTGTGTCCCTGTGGAGTTGGATTGGGTGTCAGGAGTGAGAAGCAGGGAGCTGTGGCAGTGGCTGGTCTCTCACCACAGTATCCAAGATCTGCACCCAGTGCGAGATGGAGCACAAGGCGGACGGCATGATGGAGCAGATGTGCTCCAGTGACTTCGGTGAGTACTGGGGTTCACTTCCTGGCCCCTCTTGTGCAAAGGGCTGCCTCCTCCAGCTCTGACAGCCCAGACAAGGGTTGGCCAGGGGGCATGGTTGTATGGGGACAGACCCTTGGACCCTGCGTGCATGGAATGGCTGCACCACAAGAGAAAACATCGGGTGGGGGCATAGGCAGAATGGGACATTTGGGAGGGTCACTGGGGGCCTCTTCTGAACCCCCCACCAACAATTCCCTTCCCCTCCCCATACAGTAACTTGCCCAGAGACCCTTTTTCTGGGTCCCAGCCCAGGGACAGGCTGCACCCTGCCCTGCACAGGCACATGGACCAGACCCCTACAGCAATACCCCCCGGTAGTCATTTCCCCCACAACCATGCCCCCTGGCTGCCCCCCACAGTGGTGAAGATGCGCATCAAGGAGATGACAGAGGAGAATGGGGAACGGCGACTAGTGGCTGCCCAGAAGAAGAAGGTGCTGAAGCTTGGCCCGCTCAAGCGCAAGGACACCAAGAAGATGGTTCTGCACATGAGAAATGCAGGTGCCTGCCCCTGCCCCCAGCTTGACAGCCTCAGTGGCAGCTTCCTAGTGATGGGCCGAAAGGTGGGCAGTCGCCTGCTCCTCCTCGCCATCTACCCCTGGCAGAAGCACAACAAAGAGATGAAATTCGCTGTCAAGTTCATGTTCTCTTACCCCTGCCCACTCTATCACCCCCTGCTCTATGGGGCTGGGCAACGCTAGGGCTCTGCCCACCCTTCCCTCTACCAGGACTCCTGTACTGGTGCAACACCACACCCCCAACATCCCAGCTGCACTCCAGCATCCATTGTTACATCCCAGGATTCTAGCTCTGCACCCCCTAGCTCTACTGTCCTCAGCCTCTTAGCTGTGTCCCAAAACCCTGCTTGCTCTGCACCCTCAGAATTTTCAGTTGTGTTTGTGGGAACCTTCATCCATAGCCAGGACCCCTGTCCCCTCCCGAGAGCTCTGTTCTGCACCCCTAGGAACCCTGTTCTACTCCCAGGACACCCTGCCCACACCTAGGACCCTTCCTCTGTGTGCTTGTGAACCCTGGTCTGTGCTAGAGACCCTTGACTATTCCCAAGTTACCTGCTCAGCACTTGAGGGACCCTTGCCTGCACTTTGGATCCCTGCTTGGCCTTCTTGGGAACCCCTGACTGCATTGGAGACTCTTACCCTGCACCCCTCTGTAGCCTATCCAGCTCCCTGATGAAATGCCCTAGATCCTCAGCCTCCCCCAGTCCCTACTCCAGCCCACCAAAGCGTCCCACACCCTCACCTTGAGCTCACATCCCAGCCCTGGATTGTAGCACCTTTGCAGGGACCTATCCCAGCTAAGGCAGGTTGCTCCTGCCTTGCCATCCCCACAGACTGTCCACCTCAAGACCAAGTGCCCAGAGCAGCACAGTTCCTGCCTGGGCTCCCCCACCCTTCCCATTCCACAAGGCTCAGTGACGGAAGGCACCCCTCTAAGCCTCCCAGACCAGCCCTGTGGCATCTCTCACACACACTCCCACCACAACCCAGCTCACATACCACTTGCTCATCCACACCACAGTAAATTATTCCATCTTGGAGAAGCCTGTGTCCAGATTCCTGTGGTTCATGGGCAACTGTCCCTTGGGGCTCCCTTAGGGACCCCAGGAGGAATGGGAGGGGGCTTCCAGTCCTGTCTACTGAGTGGGGCAGCCGGAGTGGGGAGCATGGTCACTCTGGGCTCCAGGTCTAGCCCTGCACCAGCTGCCATGCCCGATGCCCAATGCTGCCAGACCATCCAAGCTGAGGGATGAGGTTCCCAGTGGTCATGGCATAGCTGGAGACTCGGGCATCCCTGCTAATTCAGGGAGCCTGGGAGAGTGGTGAGATGAGGAGGATGGTGGTTGGGGCAAGAGCATCCCTGCTGCTAGAGCCCCACAGCAGGGTCTGAGGGTGTTTGCCAGAGAGGTTTCTCCCTCCATCACCCCTGGGGTCAGATCTGCAGGTTGGGAGTTGAAGGCACATGGAAGAGCCTGGCACTGGGCATACTATGGAGGAGATTCTGGACCCGGCAGCCTCTGTCCCTGGGCACCTCACATAGACATTACCTGAAAGCCCTGTCTGCAGCTCCCAGTCAGCCCTGCTCAGCTGCCAGACCTCCCACTCCACAACCTCCAGCCTCCTCCCAAAATGCTTCCATAAGCCACCCACCTGCACCAGCTGGGACCCCCCTAGAAGCACCGGGACTGGGGCAGCCCTCAGCCTGACCCCTCTGATGGCAGCAGGGTGCTGCCCCTCAGCTCAGCTCCCACAGCCCCAGCACAAGGGCTGCCTCTGCCCCAGCGGCACCCCAGCCCCAGCAGGCGAGGGGGGCAGCCCTGCCCCCCCTGTCCTGTTTACCCAGCACATTCTCACATCCACCCGTCTTGCTGGGTGAGGGAGGCACGAAGGTGGGCACCAGGATATTTATCCAGCACCTGACTGCCCGACACTGCAGCTTCTCACTGGAGCTGGTCTTCCTGCAAGGAAGCCTCCCAGGACAAGAGGTGAACTGAGGCTGTGTGTCGTCTGTACCCACTCTCCTCCTGGCTGATAAGGCACTGGGCACGTGCCCTGTAATGGGGTGATCCCTGCTCCCTCTGATCACCTTGGCCATGCCCTTAGACACACTGCCCACCCTCCAGAACCTCAAAGGACGCTCGCATCTTGCTCCAGACAGGGGACACGCCAGTGCCCCAGAGCCAGCCTGGGACATGGGGCAGTCAGTCCCTGCCACAGCCTCACACCAGGGGTAAGTGGTAACTGCTCCTACCCTTGCTGATGTAGAAAAAGCCTGCAGAAAAAAATAGTCAGAAGGTGTGTTCAGAGCGAGGCTGCTGAAGAATAAACAACAATTACGTCATTTTACTGCAACATTTAAAGTGTGCAAACAAAACCCCATCTCCCACAGCCCAAATTTTTCTGTAGCCCTCTGTATTTTGTGTCATTAGCATCTTTCCAGGAAGTGTTTAGACATAAATGGCCATCACACTCATCGCTCCCAAGTGTTTTTTTTGAGAAAGACAAGTAACTTCTCTTTGCCTCCCACCATCAGCTATTTGAGCTGTACAGCGCAAGTCCCCCAGCCCCTTGCAGGCCAGTACTCATCTCATTGAAGGTATACCCTCACCCACAAACACAACCTCACAACTCTTGGGGTGCTGCACAGCCTCCTCCTCAGTACTATAGCTGCTCCACTGCCCCCAGTAACTGCTGAGCCCTCTTCATGCCAGACCCTCCGCACACCTTTGCCTTTGAACATGCCCAGTACAACTCAAGACACCCACATCATCATGGCCAAGTCCAGCTTTTTCCCAAATTTCCATAGTGCATAGCTTGAGGAAGACGTTTATGAGCTCATGGCCAAGAGCGGGGCTCAGGTTGTCCCCAGGGCTCCCCCCTGTAAGCTCCCATGCTCATAGGGTGTACAGTCAGCAGCAAGTTCTTAGCCCTCAGCACCTACTCAGGTTGGTGGGTGTCACAGCCTGCTGGGCACTGACCAATGCTAGCCCAAGAGCACCACCCTCCCTCCAAACACCCAGCTAGGAGCAGCTGCAGCTGGCTGGCTGGGACCCAGGCTATGGCTGTTCCCAGCTGCACAGCAGCCAGGGTCACATTCTTGGGATATCTTGGAGCTTTGCTGTTCACAGAGAGAAAGGTCACCCTTGTGCAAGCAGGCAGCTGTCGGGACCACCGCCTAGGTAGGATAGGGGAAGGAGCAGGGCCAGGAGGCAGAAAGGAAGCCAAGCCAGCCCTGCCAGAGCTGAGCTTCTCCCCGGCTCCAGCCCAACAGGATCCAGCCCTGGCACAGCCAAGGAGGGGCAACTGCACACAGCCCCAAGCAGGGGGCAAACAAGTCAGTGTGACAGAAGATGGAAACCCCAGTAAGCAAGGAGAGCTGGTGACAGAGACACACCATGACCATCTGCAGGACAGTGAAGACAAGACCACAGAGGTGCTGGGGTGACCCAGGACTGGAAAAAGTCAAGAGCCAGCTGAGGGCAAGGTATTTATTGGCCATTTTCTATATACACATATATTAATCTGTAGTAGAAAGCAGCAGTCACAAATGCACAGAGCAGCACCAACTCATGCCTCTTCTCATGCTGCAACTGGAGACACAGCAACTGCCTAGCCCAAACTTACCCTCTTGCCTCCTGTGCACTACAGCCAAATAGAGGAGGCTATAAAAAAGGAGAAAGACTAAACATAGAGGCAGAGACCAAGGAGCACAGGAGTGACTAACAGGGTCTCAACTGAGCCTGGACCAAAGACCACATCTCCTGGGGGTGCAGGTAGAGCTCTGACTTGATTCCAAAAAAACAGTCGCCTAGCACAGTTCTGGGAAAGATACGGACAGACCCCCAAGGTTGTTCTGCCCCACCCAGGAGGTGGAAGTAGGAACACAGTGGAAGAGATGGCTCCTCTGGCACTGAGTAGTGTTACAGGGCCTGGGCAAGTACGTGGCAGGGCACAGCAAGTGCCAGGGAGTGCCCAGGGCTTGAAGCACCTGCTGGGGCAGCCACAGGGATGGGAGCACAGCTGTATGCAATGCTCCACCACAGGGACCCAGCTGTGCTGCAGATGCTGTTTAGCAGGGAGGGCTGGTGTGTCCCCAGCCTGGCACTGGCAGGAAGAGCAGTGAGCATAAGCGTCCTCTGGCAAGGTGATGCCACATGGGGAACCAAGCAGCCCAGGATCCTGTTTGCAAGGGCACCTGCTGTCCTGGGTTTCAGGCAGTGCAGGACCCAGGAGCTGGCTGGGCCTGTTTCAGTCACTTGATGAGCACCTGGTTGCACAGAGCGCATACGAACACTGTCTCTTTCTGAGCCTCTGGGGCTGGAAAGGAAAGCAAGAATCAGAGATGCTCCTCTTCTCCCTTACAGGCTAGGGACCCCGGTCATGGAGCTGCTCCAAGAGCTGCAAACCCATTATTGCTCTGTCCCGAGCCAGGCTGTACTAGGCAGGTCTAGTCTACCCTCCCCACCAGGGCTGGAGCAAGTCCCTGCAGCAGACAGCACAGGTGGGAGCAGAAGCTCTGCCCTCCTCCACCCTTCCACTCACCTGTGGCTCCCATCACAGCCTTGGGGACTTTGAAGGAACAACACCTGGAGCAGAAGCTGTTTCCACAGTTACTGCAGCTCCGCTGTGGAGACAGATGGAGGTAAGACAATACACTAGGCCCATTCCCAGTCCTCCCCAGCAAACTCCAATGCCAGGGCACTGCTAAAAGCATTTGTTGCTGAAGAGTAGTGGGTACAAGCCCTGAGCTCCAACAGTAACAGCAGAAGGTCATCTGCCAACAACACCTACACAAACCACCCAGGTCTAACACTGGATCTGCATTCTAGCAGATCAATACCACAGACACCCTGTGCCTAGCTTGAGAAAGCACTGGAAGCGCAGGTTCCAGGAGTTTTAAGGACACTATCTCCCTCCCTATGCTGTAACCCTGGAGGGAAAAATCTCCAGACCCCCAGATGCATACCAGACTAACCCAGCAGTAAGGGGTGAGGAGCTCGAGTCTGGAGAAGGGGAGGCAGCAGGAAAACAGCAATGTGAATCTGGAGCAGACAACACATACATCCTTCCCAGAAGATGCTTGGAGGATGGTGCGCCAAGCATCATGCACTGGGGATCAGATAGAGCAAGAGCTCCTCTAGTTCCAACAAGCAGATACGATCTGTTCACCAAAAAGCTCCGAGGACACAGGAAACAGGCTAAACCAGGGCACAGAGCAGGTGCCTTCTACACCAGCAAATGTGCATTTGGCCCGAGGCAGTTTCCAAAGGAGCAAACAGACAAAGGCTCCACAGCACAAGGGATCCTTGGCACTATCAGGCATGCAACAACACCCAGCACTTAGCTGAGGTTATCTCCTGCTGAGTTGTGACTAAGACCAGACATCCAAGCTGCTGGAGAAAGTCAGGATGAGCCAGATGCATGCAACCCTTCTGCCCAGGTGCAGGCAGCAAGCTGGGGTAGAAGCTAAAGACTTACCCTCTTCTTGAGCACAGAGAAGGTGGCTGCACACCCTGTGCAGCTCCCTGGAAGAAAGAGAGCAGAGATCAGGCAGGGCTCTGCTCCCTGTGACTGAGAGAGGTATAGAATACCTATGGTTGCTATAAAGGCTCATCTTCGAGGGGACATTGCTGCACTTCCCCATTCTTGCCCTTCCTAGGGGGGCTGGAAACACCCTCTCCATGGAGGGGGAAGTCACTGGGAGTGTCAGCACAGTCCTAGCAGATATCACATCATTCTGTCCACTCTCAGCTCATGGGTCACCACTGGGCGCAGCACAGAACCCACCCGGCTGAAACCCCCAAAAAGGCACCAGCTCCAAGCCTTACCAAAGTTGTTGCTGGGGCAGCGCTTGCGCAGCCGCTCAGTCAGACGTGATACTTTGCTGCGGATCACCTCATTTTTGCTCATAAAACCATTGTCTGGGAGGCTGAGGTCAAAATCTGCTGAGCATTGAGAGCTCTCATCGTCCTCCTGCAAATAGCAGAGCCAGCTGAGCACAGACACACAGTTGGGGGCATGCTTGAGGGCTGTGGGGCAGCCCACCCAGAGATGGGCACCTAACAAGCAGGATGCTCCACCTTGCATCACCACAAGCCACCAGCAAACCAGGAAAAGGCTGCCAGCTCCAGCTGGGAGATGCCCCTCTTGCACACTTTTGCATGACAGTACTCACCATGACCAGCAGCTGGTTCTCCTTCTCCCGCAGCATGGGACAGAAAGAAGAGGTAGTACAGATGGTGTTGGAGGCACCTAGCCCCACAGCTACCCTCCCTAAGTACCCAGCTTGCTCACCAAGGTCGTCACCCCTTCCCACCTCAGTTGCCCTGCAGGCACAGCCCACTCCCACCACGCTCAAACCTCAATAGCATCTTTGAACTCTTCATCAGGCTCTGCCTCCTCTGCTTCCTCCACACTGCCAGGGCTAAGGTCCTGCAAGAGATCCACAGAGTGAATCTGCTGTACCTCAACCCTTATCCAAAGATGGGCCCACTCTTCTGTAGCAGGCTCCAGACAAAGTACCAGGCCACTGGCAGCCCCATGAAAAGATATTAGTCCCAGAGGTTAGGCAAGCCCCTGTCTTCCCAGACTGCATCCTTACATATAGCAAAAGAACTGAGCTAAGCCCTCAGTGCAGCAGGACAACCTCCAGTAACTCAGGAGGGGTTCAAGGCTTCCAGTAAAGCTGGTAGCTGGAAGGAGTTTGTGGGTAGAGGGACACACGCACAGCCAGACCAAAGGGCTAACCCTGCACCTCCCACCCCACAACTGCAAGCCCTGCCCCTCTCTCACCTCCATACTGGTGGGTGTGGGGGTCCGATCCAGGGGGGTAGCAGCTGGTAGGGATTCGGCAGGCTCTGGAGTGCTCTCAAGGGGTTTGGTGCCCACACACTGTTCGATTGAGGCCTTGAGCTCCATTATCACTAGTAAGAGGGGAATGTGGCCAGAGCAGGGCAATACTTCCCCTCTAACAGCCCCACCACACAAAAGTCAGCTGGAAAAGCTGATCTCCAGGGCTGAAAGTGGGATATTGGCACATACAAGCTTCACCCATCAGGTATCCTTAGCCTTCCTCTGCTCACACATCAAAGTTCAGGCAGGAAAGCACCCCCACCACCTGCCCTAGTTCAGGACAGGGAATGGCAGGGGCCATAGCTACACAGCTCAGCTACAGAGGTCTCATCCAACTCTCCTCTGTCACATGCCACAGAACAGGGAATGCCTCCAGCTCCTCTCATTCCCTCCAACAGCAGGTTTTCAAGCCTGCATCATCCACTGCCACAGGAACCAAGACTATTTAAAGTCCTGCACAGCAGGTCTAGGATGGTGAAGGGTGGTAATGCTCATGTGCAGGCTGCATCTACAGCAGTTTACAGTTTGCCACAGTGCAGAGGACAGCAGGAAACAGCACCAAGGCCAGTTCACACATCAGAAGAGATTCTTATGCATCACAGATGGACTCCACGACCCAATCCGGGCTGCTAAGCACCATCTGTAGGAAATCACTTCACCCATGGGGGTTCAGGTCCCATAGCAGAGCTACCAGGCTCATGTGAGCGTCCTAAGAGAAGTCCAGGATCTGTGGCTTCAGAGGGCCTTTCCCCAACCCATCCCACAAAGGCTACTTTCAGGGAGGTCTCTTACCCTTGTAGAACTGGGTGTTTCCCAGGAAGAGGGTGCTGTTGAGGATGGCCAGGACCCAGCAGAGAGGCAGCAGGTAAAGGATACAGATAGAACCCAGCAGCGCCCCATAAAACCTGGGAAGGAACAGCAGCACACTGCGGTCATGATAGAGCATCTCATACCACAGCACAAACCCCCTTCCTTTATTTGGTCCTCCACCTGTTCTCTCAAAGTACCAAACATTAAAAACGACTCCACATGCCCATCCCTTCTTAATGAACACACCACAGGGTGCCTAACATAGCACTACTCACTGGGAAGAAACAGTAGGGTTCTCCCAGTACAGTACACGGTACGCCGCCTCGCAACCGCAGCACATTCCGCTCAGGAATCCCTCCAGCTGGATCAGGCTGTGAATGAGACCTCACAGTCACAAAGAAGCCCCACAAACACACACACGGACTCTCCCACACTCATACGCTTCACAGCGGCCAGGCTGGCATGAATACAGGCCCTCCACAGCTATGCAGAAGCCTTCCCAGCCACAGAGGTCACAGGAGCCCCATAGCTAGGAGGGTTCCAGAGACTCACAAGCTTTTGACCTGGGCGATGGCTTCCTGCCGCGAGAGCTGCACCCTGCAGAGGTCTTCCCGGCGAACGCTGTGGTACCTCCGGCGCACCAGATCTGGCTCCGATGGCCGGATCCGGCACGTCTCCTGTAGGTAGCCCAGCAGGGCCGGCACCACGACCAACAGGGCAAGCACCGAGTACCAGGCGGCTGGAAGAAGCAGAACAGTGTCAGTCCGGGAGGTCCGGGAGAGGACCAGCCCTGTCCCCCTACACGCACCTTGGCCAAGGGTGAGCAGGAGGAAGTTGAGGCCGAGGCAGACGAGAAGGGAGCACACGGGCCGCTGCCACCTGCGGAGAGGCTGGAGGGTGAGGGACGTGAAGCCCTGGGCACGGTCTGATCCCGGCCCAGCCCACACCTACCGGAGAAGGGAGAGGACGCCGTCGGCAGCGTCCCACAGCGGCTCCAGGTAAAGCTCCAATCTCCGGTAGCTCCGCACTAGCTCCAGTAGATCGAAAGCAGCGGAAGCGGCACCCGCGGACGGCGACGGCTCCGTCGGAACCTCATCAGCCGCCACCGCCCCTTCGGGGCCGCCTGCCGCCCCGTCCCGGTCCACCGCCTGCATGATGAGCCGGGGGATCGGGGCAGTGCCGGGCCAGGCTAAGCTGGGCGATCCCGCCGCCGCCACCTAGCCCCGCCCTAGGCTGCACTCCGCTTCCGTGAACGGCCAGGTGGGCCGTGACCTCACCCGCGGCGCCAGCACACAGCCAATCAGAAGAACCAAGCTAGGAAACGCACGCAGGAACTCCACCCCTGAGCGGGCAAGGGGGCGGAAGAGGCCGCGGCCCCGGAAACTATGGCGGTTTGGCTCCGCCCAGTCCTGACAGGCTTTGGTGCTCAGCCGGCGGAGGTCGCGGTACCTGGTTCTCATCTGCGTCCCGTGACCCGTATAGCCGTGAGGAATCAGGGCCGACGTGAGGCCGGGACTTGGGCCCGATAGGCCTGTACTAGATACGGGGCTTGGCCCTGGCCTGGAGCTAATGTGGGTCCCGGCCCGGTCCCGATCCAAGTCTGATACGGTCTAGGACTCAGTCCCTGCCTGGGTACGATCCCACTCCAGAGCTGGGCACTGATCCCTCGTCTGACCTTGATCTGGGGCTCAGTTCCAGTCAGAGGCTGACCCTGATCCGGGTCTAATCCTGATCCAGTGGTCAGTCCTAGTCTGGGTCTGACTTTGATCTGGGATTAATCCTGGTCCGGGTCTCACTTACAGTCTGAGTCTGATCCTGATCCCAGCCTGCGGTCTTGCTCCCACCACCCCGAGCACCAAAAGACTGTCCCACCAGGTGCTTACAGTAGGGCAGGGCTGCTGGCTCCCAGAGATGCTCTGGCTGCATCTGATGCTAAAAAGGGGCGATGCCATCCCATTATACTCCATGCAAGCTCATTAACAGTGTGCTGGCTCTCAGGATATGACGGTAGCACAGGGCTCAACACTGCTGCTGGCTGCCCACAGTCTCCAAGACATGTTCCACAGACAGAGGGCTCGGGGTTTGGTGACACCATAGCTGCTGGTAGAGGTCTGAAGCAGATCCCCACCCCAAAGTGCAGCCCAGGGCCAGAGCCAGCCCTAGGAGATGCTGGCTGCACCCAGCCTGCCCCTGGCTCTCCTGGGGCCCGGCAGCATGGGAACAACTGCCCAGCAGTGTCCCAGCCTCGGCACAGAGAACCCTTTCATTCTGGAGTGACAAAGCCTATAGGAATGCAGCTGCATCCTGTCCCCAGCCCGTCCCTGTGGCCACACACTGGGGCTTAGCCTCTGCACTGCTGGGTGGCAGGAGGTGCCTTCACCCAGAGCTCACGTGAGCACCAGGCTGAGCCCTGTCTCTAGAGGGCGCCTGGGACAGCCCCTGTGGGTTTAAGCCTCTCTACCAGGAGTGGTGGCTCAGCACTGAGGAGCCTGCTGGTGACCCCAAAGCACACCACGATGTTGTGACCACAGCCAGAAGCTCTAGGCAGGGAGGTCTCAGGACACAGAGCTACAAAGCCAGACGTGGTGTCAGTTCAGACCCCAGCCCAAGCGCCAGTACAAAGTCTCCAGACACCTGGTGAGCGCAAACATTGCTTTATTTGAAAGGTGAATCCATAGGCACCAGAGAGGGGACTGGAGGGGGACAAAGCTGGTGCAATAGGCAGGGCTGCAGAAAGCCAGAGAAAGGCACTTTTGGCAGCAGAAGCCCCACTACGTGTCTCAGGCAGCCTGGGCCAGGGGCTGCACCAGAGTAGCCAGGGGCAGGCAGTGTCGGGGACCAGCCCTGACACAGGGTAGGGACAGCATGTCCTGCCCAGGAAAAGCATAGGTGGCCCAGGGACTGGCACGGCCCTCGAGCACAAGGGAGGATTGGCTGGGACAGCACCTCATGATGGAAGTGGTGACCTAGTGCCAACGCTGGAACCCTCCAAGGCCCAGAGGGACCACAGCTGCTTCTCTTCACCACAAAAAAGGCACTAGGGAACCCCAAGCAACAGCCAGAGCCTGTGGCCAGCTGCTGGGGACACACATCCTACTGATCCAAGCCCACACAGAGACTAGGACAGATCCTCCCTTGCACTGGGAATAACGGAGAGGGCCTGCTTTCAGGCAGGACAAGCAGGGCTTGTGGCAGGGTAGCCCTGGTGTGGTGCTCCTCCAAAAATTCCCAGTTTCTGGCTGCCCATTGCTCCAGTTGGCCCTACACGGCCTTCTAAGGGCTTGGCACCTAGCAGGCTGTGGAGGCTGATCCAGGGCTAGGCTGGCCCTGCTGCTGGCATCCTCTTCTCCCATTCCCCAAGATGGGCCATGTCCCCACAGTTCCTGGTCCCAGCTCACCCACTGCCACAGTGCAAGCAGCAGCTCAGCATCGTCATGCTGCCATGTTCATCCTTCCCCTCAGCTTCACCACTGTCTCTGGGTGGCAGAGGGCCCTGAGATGGAGCCAGAGAGTCCCGAGATGAGAATCTTCCAAGATAACAAACCAAGCACCACAGAGCCAGGCAGGCAGGACTGCAGGCCAGTCTCCAACACCTCCAGAGAAATTCTGTCCCTGTGGGAACTGCCAGAACCTGGAGCAGGCTCGGTGGCTCTGGGTAGCTCAGAGTCATGAACCTCGCTGCAGGAGGACTGGGGGAGAGAGAACCTGGTGTTCCATTCCCTTCAACCCCAGGGTGACCTGGCTCCATCCCAAGGTAGTACGAACCCCAAGGCTGGAAGAATTTACCTCCTACCTGGAGTCATGGGACTAGGCCACAGCCCTGCTCCCTTCCCCTCTTCGTGTAGCAATGGAGGCATTGCTGTCTTCTGCAGGCACAAGCCCCCAAACAGGACAGTAAGTCCGGGGGACCAAGATGACACTGAGTCAGGCTGTGCAGGACCTGGATGTCTTCACATCGCCAGAGAGCTGGGTAAGGAGGGGCCAAATCCCACCAGGCTCCAGGAGGAGGGTGGACATGTCCAGACCAGACAGGAGGAGGGGCCCAGGCTGAGTAAACCAAGATAGGAGCCTCTGTTAGGAAACTGCAGAGGCGCCACGGCAGTTGAGAACAGCGGGATGGGGCTGCCAGCAGGTCGGGGGGGTGGGGTTTATGCCCACCCAAACCCACCATACACCACTGTCCCCTGCTTAGGGCCCCCAGGCCAGTCCCCGTCCACCCTGGGGGCAGGTCAGCACCCACCTGAGCATGCAGCATCTGCAAGGCCAGGTGCAGGGGAGTTGGGCAGGGGCCCTGGGGGGCTCCCAGAAATTGGGGTCCCTCTTAGGGACTCTCTGCTTGGGTCCTTCCATTTGCAATAGCCTGCATCTGTCCAGGGCTGGGAGAGAGGCCTGTGAAGCAGCTGGGTGCCCACACTGTCTCAGCGGGATGCAGGGGAAGCCGTGCTCTGTGAAGGCCTCTGTCTGTCCATCCATCTGCGCAGGAGTCTCCAGGGGAAGCGAGGTGCAGTCAGCCAAGAGGGAACGGGCGTCAGGGTCTCTCTGTCCCGAAGCGGGGCTGTGCTCCATTCACAGGCGAAGAGAAGGGGAGCCGAGCGCCAAGGGGTCTCAGATGATGTCGCGCTGGTCCCGGCAGTACCGTGACAGGCAGTAGAGCCCAGAGAAGAGGTACATGCAGGCAGCGATGCCCCCACAGACGGAGGCGCTCATGTACGCGCTGTACAGGCAGTGCTGGCTGTAGCCCGGCAGGTTGCAATAGCTTTTCCGCTCAGCCTTGTAGCCCATTATGCCACTGGCGGCCGCGTAGAGCCCCACGCCCAGTGCCAGGTCGTGCACTAGGTTGGTGAGGAGCCAGCGGGAGCCGAGCCAGGGCACCAGCACCCAGCGTCCCAGCAGGCTCAGCCCAAAGAGGGCGAGGGTGAGGAGCCAGACCAGAACGGCGGCGAAGAGGGCGAAGTGGGCCGCCCCCTCGTACGTGTGGGCCGCCACCGTCACCCAAAAGGCAGCGCCCAGAGCAAGCTGCCCCAGGCGCAGCAGGCCTAGCGGGCTTCGCAGGTAGGCGCGGTGGAGGCTGAGGGAGCCGCGGGGCGGTGGCCCCGGGGGCGGCGGCGGCACTGCCGGGGGAGCCGTGTGGGCCATGGCGAGAGCCCTGCTTGCTCCGGCGCGGCTCGGGCGGGACTTACGGCCCCGGCAACGACTTCCTCTCCTGGCCGCTGCCAAACATCTGGCGCCTAATGGTCCTCCCCGAACGGGGCCCCTCTACTCTCCTCCCCGCCCCGCCGCACCTCCCACCGCCCCACTGGACACCCGCGGGCCACCACGAACACCTGCCGCCACCGTCAGGCGGAGGCCGCCGCGCCGCTTTTGTCCCGACGCCGGCGGCGTGGGCGCGCCTCTGGAGGTGGTGGCTGGGTCGGGGGGGAAGCGCGCCGGGGATCCCTTTACGTCATCCGGGATTCCCCCTCTGAGTGACGCTCGCCGAGGCTCCACCCGGAGGCGGTGCTGCGCCCTCCGAGCCCCTCCGCCCAGTACGTTACTTGCGCCACGTGTCCCCTCTCCGAGAGGTGGAGCGACCGCATTCCTCGGCGTTGATTGGCTCTGGAGGCGGAAGGCGGGCACGGATTGGCGGCGTGGCGCAGGGCGGGTGAATAAACGGGGCTGGGGCAGCGGTGGATTCGCTGTGTGGCGCCGCGGAGCAGATCGGGCACGGGAGCGCAGCGGTCATCCGACGGACCCTCGCCGGCCTGTCGCCGTCAGGTCTGTGTGAGGGGCCGGGCGACGTAGGAAAAATGGGTCACGGCGGGACCCAGCGCCCTTGCCACCGGCGGGGCGGGACCGGACCTGCGTGCGCTGGCCAGAGCTGGGGGCCTTCCGCGCGATTGGCTTCCTGTCCGGCGCCTAGGCCCGCCCTCTCCCTGCGGCCGCAGGGCGTCCTTCCACTGCTACCAAACTTTCCTCACCGGGCAACCGCGCCGGGATTCACTAGGTGAGCTCGGCCGGTCGGCGGGGGCAGAGCCTGATGCCATGCCTCTGGTGCCCACAGCGGCCGGGGCCATGGGCACGCCGGCCTCGGTGATGAGTGACCCATCACGGCGGACGGCAGCCGCAAGCGGGCCTCGGCCAACATCTTCCAGGGTGTCGGGCTGCCGGAGCTGAGGAGCCTGTTCCGCAGCGGCAGGGCCTAGCTGCCCGAGGAACGAGCCCACCTCGGCTGGCGCTACGCAGGGCAGTAGCGCATGGCGCGGGCCCAGCCCCGGCGGAAATAACAGCTTTATGGCACTTCAGCCGCCTGCGGTAGATGCGGGCCGGAGCAAGCGCCACTGGGCCGCCCCGCTTAACAGACAGCTCTCCCTCGCACGATCGCGGAGGAGTCAAGAGAGCAGCCGCAAGGCCAAGGCGCCCTTGGTGCCCATGTAGCAGTGCTGATCGGCCAGACCATGGAAGAGCATGGCTGCTGGATAGCAGGTACTGGGGCAGCTGGGCTCTCAGAGGACACTAAGTGTAGTGGACAGGGTACAATGGTTAATAAAAGGTGGACTGTTGTGGCTGCGTGACGCTCTGGCTGGCCTTCCTTCAGAGCCGTTGTACTGGTGCAAGCCCCAACCTGCTTTAACGGTGCTGTTGACACAAGAAAACAGCAAGCTGAACGGCAGCTCTGTTATTCAGATGGTTGCTTGGTTTAAATACATTACGTACATTTCTACAGTGCTTTAGAACAAGACATTTTGGGTCAGTCAGAGATGCAGCTGGGCCTGGCTGGGGAGCTGGGGACTCACTGCTGCCCACCCTGTCGTCACTCAGCCACTTCCAAGCCCTCTCCTCACACAGGAGACAAGGGAGCTGCCTCCCCTCCCAGACTCAAGCAAGCAAAGCCCCAACCCAATTCTATTGCCTCCCACCCCCCAAAAATGGGCTAACAGGACAGCAAGACCCAACACCAGCTTCTCCCAGCAGAAGAAGCTGCAGTTCAAGGCAAGCAGATGCAGGCAGCAGCTCTATTACCATTTTATAAGACACAAGCTCAGTGACTTCTGTTCTAGTGAGAGAGGGGCTCCCTGCCTTGGCCACCCACATCAGACCTGTGTGATTGTCAGCACTAGGCCAGCCAGGAGCCCATGCCGGCCCTCCGGTGCTCACATCCTGCCTCCCACCCATGCAGCAGAAGAGCCCCTCTGGCCCTTCCTCGAAGGGTCCTAGGCACAGACAAGGCTGGCACTAGGCTGGCTGCACAGCAGCCACGGAGCTTGCTGGGAGCAGGGGCAAAAGCCAAGCAAGAGCAGCCATAGAGACCTCACAGAAAATATGAACTGGGGCAGCAGAGAGGCAGAGGGCACTCACATCCACTTTTGGCCCTCTTCAGTGGGGGGTGGGTACTAAGCTACAGCCCCTCTCAAACCCACTTGATCATCACAAGGACAAGCCAGCATTTCTTTCCCCTCAGTGTCTAACTGCACCTAAGCCAGCCCCATGAATTGTCCCTCATATGTCCCCTCCTAGAGCCCCCAGCCAGAGAACAGCCGTTCATTGCAGTTCCCACTGCACCACTGGGCAGCAGGAACTCCCCCTGAGGAAAGCAGCGTGCACAGGGTTGGGGCAGAGGGGTAGTGGAGGAGTACAGCACACCCTCGGGGAAAGGGACTGGGTGTAACCTTCCACAGGCCTCCCCAGCCCAGCAGGTGGCACAATGGGGAAAGGCCAGTGGCTGGTGTAAAGAGCTGGATGGATCCTGACCAGGGCAGCCCCAAGCTCATCCACCCCAAGCAGGGGTGCTCAGAACCACACACAGGCTAAGGAAGGAAGGCAGGGTCAGGGTCCCAGCCACATCACGGCTCCCAAGGCATTCCCATACCTCCCCCTGGGCTCTGCCCCAGGCAGGACACCAAGCTCCAAATGAGCTGGGGAGGGACCATGCCCAACCTGCCTAGTTCCTCCAGTACAGCTGCAGGTTCCTCCAGCCACACCTGCTTGCTCTACCCAGAAGGTTGAGCCCCAGCCACAGGAGCTGGCAGTGGCCTGGCTCCTCTTGCAGTGCTAGTCCAAGGCAGCCAAGCCCTGCCCACAGCTCCCACAGCTACCACCAAGTGAAGAAAGGCTTCCGGCTCTGGAAGCTCTGCGTGTAGGACTCGCTGGCAGCACGCTGGTGAGAACGTGCCGTTTCCACAATCACAGGTGGCATCTGAACCAGGTGCAAGGGGCTCTTCCCATCTTTCAGTGCCTGAGTCAGGTTCAGGATCTGTATGGCACAACAGAGCAAAGCCTGAGCTGCCCCTGCTGGAGCAATAGAAAGCACCCACCCCAGCACCCTTCCTGCCACACAGGCAGGATGAGGCACTGCACCTCACCCATCTGCCTTTCCTACACGCAGCTTACCTGGCCTCTCATGACAGCAATCTGCTTGTGAAACTGTCCCCTGTCAAAGCCAGGGTCTTTCTGCAAAAGAGAGCAGAGAAGGCAGTGGGATCCACTTGCTGTCCCACACCGTGCATGAGATCTCTATCCCCCAAGCAAGCCTCTCTCCTCCTGTCCCACAGGTTTCCTGCTTTTCCCCACACTGAATCTTCAACTCCCAGCAGAGGGATAACCCTGCTATGCCTCAGCCCAGAAACTCAGGAGCTTGGCCACCTTTCTGTCCCCTGCAGCCTTTATAGGGAGCTCCCCAACACAACTCCTGTTTTTCTTCCTCCCAACCCATACTTGCCTGCTCCCCCAGCTCACCTTAAAGAGTTCATACAGATCTTCCTCCAGATCCTTGACAAAGTTGGGGTCCGAGATCTTGGGAAGAATCAGATCCTTGATCTCCTGTGAAAAGGGGATTTTGGCCTGGGGCAGCCATGCCCAGTAGAATGGATCTGTGAGAGGAAGCAGGAGACATTATAACTTGTGAAGGCAAAGGATGGTGCCACATGCACCCTGGGTGCCAGATCACTTGAGTCTGGGACACAGGGTCCAGCACTGACTTCCTAAAGCCTCTGCTGAGGCAGAGTTGCCCATGAACCCAGAATGGTTGCAGATGGACAGCCCTAGTCCTCTCCTCTCCAGCCCTTGAGGAGGATGCCTGAGTGCAGAGTTGTATGGCTTGCCATGGCACAGCCTGAGGGTCTCACATGCTCTCCAAGAATCCGGGTGTTTCAAGGGAAAGGCCAAACCGTTGTCTATAGCAGCCAGCTTGATGATGGGCTCCTTTACCACCACCCAATCACTATCCTGGAATAAAGGGGAACATGTCACAAGTGGCCCCGACAGGGGGAACAGTCCCTTTCCCATGCCCTGCAGCTCCACTGCCAAAATCTTTGCCCTGGCTACCACAGAGGCACAGAAGCCTCTCACCCACAGCATGGCCCCTTGCCTGCAGGAAAACACTGTCTGCTTCATGTGGGAAATGGACAAAGCTGCAGCCTCTTCAGCCCAGGCCTCAACCCGAGACTGTACAGATCCAGCAACATCAGTTTCCCCACAGAGCTGAACTGCATTCTCACCAAGTCCCACTAGGCCAAAAATCTCCAATACAGAGGGCAATGGAAGGCCCAGGAGACAAGCTCAGGCCTCTGCACCCTCAAAAACCCGAGCCACCTGGGAAACACCCTGCCCATTTGCCAGGAGCAGAGCCCTCTGTGGAACCCATTGTTGGGAAGAGCTGCTCACCCGCACACCTGCACTGTCCAGGGGACAATCATATTTGATGAGCCAGTTGTCATTGCCCCGATCTGCAGGGAGATAAAACCAGGCATGTCAGTGCCAGGGCCTGCCTGCACCACACAAGGCAGAAGATTATTCCTTGTCTGACTCAGAAGTGAGACAGACCCATTTTAGGTCCAAACCCTACCCCATAACCCTCCAGCTTGCTGCAGGCCTGGGCAGTCACATCAACCCCACACAACCAGCCCTGAAGAGTGCAGAGGTCCACATATCTCCAGGTTGCAAGAGAAAGATCAGCCTACAAGCCTCAGACTGCTACCTCAAGCCATTCCAGTCTGGCAGGAACTTAGAAACCTAGCGTGAAATGGGATATAAGGTGCTGAAACTCCAGATGTCCCTGGATCCTCTCAGTTGGCAAACTTTCACCCCAACACTGTGGTGGATCT
The DNA here is from genome assembly GCA_013399015.1 of Galbula dea. NCBI lineage: Eukaryota > Metazoa > Chordata > Aves > Piciformes > Galbulidae > Galbula > Galbula dea. The sequence continues at coordinate 1,373,335 of VWZX01005818.1, forward strand.
AGATCTCCCAGAATACAAGCCAGCAGCCAGAGCATGGCTGTGGTGGTGGACACGCACAAGCAAGAGCCAGCAACCATGTGGTGTCAAGCAGAGTTTTGCATGCCAGGAAAAGATGCCAAGCCCCTTCCCCTTTCTCCAGCTGGCAGGATGTGAAGCAGGCAGCATCCCACACCAAGCAAACAGCCCTACCTGTGTTCCTGATGATGTAGTCCAGCACCACCAGCCGCTCAAACTGCAGCAGCAGCTGCCGGTTGGTGTTCTCTGGGAGTGGCTCAGCTTCAAATCGCCGCAGCCAGTAGTCAGCATCCTTGTAGCCTTCTACAAAAAGCTGGAAGGAGCCCACCTGAAGTAAGGAGAAGCTGCATTACAGGAGACCACAGAAGACAGAGAAGCAGTAACAAACCATCACAGAGGCCAGCAGCCCTACCTTGGGTGGCAGGCCAATGCGGTTGAAGCGCTGGCCAACTTTTGGCACCTTCTCCAGGGCCAGCCTCTTTCCTCGGGACTTCACCCTGTCGATGGCACTGTAATTAAAGGTCTCGCTGGCCAGATACACCACCTGTGGAGACAGGAGCACAGATGTCAGCAGGGTCACCTTGCAATTGTCACACAACAGTCTGATAAAACCAAGACACAGCATTTTCCACAACTCAGCTCAGCAGAAGGATCTCTGCAGCTTGAGCAGAAGCAATCCCATTCCAGAGCTCTCAACACATCTCCGAAGCCAGCAGTGCCACAAGACAAGGCACAAGCAGAGCTGCACAGACAAACACAAAAGCCTCCCAGCAGCTGTCCCCTCACCTTCGTGCGGGGAACAATGTTGAGTTCCAGTTTCTGGTCCACCAGGCTGGCACCCGCCTCTGACAAATAACCTTGGTTGAGGACAAGGCAGTCTCTGCCAAAGCAGCACGGACAGCACAACTTCTGCAGCCACTTGGTCCACTTGGGGTTCAGATGCCCATATGGCTCCTCGTTCTTGGGCTTGAAGACGCCAATGATTTTCTGTGATTAGTAGAAAGAAGGGCTGACTCAAGGCACTTGTCAGAGTCGGGAAACTCCCCCACAAGCCAGCCTGTGCTGAGGACACTGAGGAATGGGCCCAACACAGCCTCTCATGGGGGCAATAACCAGCCCCTGGGACTAGGCAGATGCTGCAGCTCATGGGAGGGAGGCAGGCAGGTGCTAGGAGGGACCCTTCCCCAGCTAGTGCCCCATCCCACGAGAGCAGGGTGCTTCCCAAAGACCTTCATACCTGGCAATGACCTTCCTTGTCCCAAAAGGCACCAATGATTATACTGTCCCCTAGTAAACATTCCAGTCCCATCTCAGTGACCTTTGGATGGCTGGAGAGAGCTACTGCTGCTCATTACACCCACACAGGAGAGGGAGGGGGGATAAAAATCCCAGCCCTAGCTCCAAAATCCATTGAACAGAGCTGATTCCAAGCTGATCAGAGGAAATGGGACCAGAACAGCTGAGCAGCTGCAAGGACCACTGAGAAGCACAGGGTTCTATGCTGTGGGGCCTAGCTAGAGAGAGCAGAGAGACTGGCTTTCTGGGTACACTGTGGGCAGGAGGACACAGGCAGCTCCAAACCAGCCATCAGCTGGTAACAACAGCACCCCCAGTCCCTCAATCCAGCCTTGCACACATTGACCCAACAACAGGGACAGCAGTAGAAGTACCTCAGAAGGCACAGAAGATCTGTGCTATGTGCTGCACCATAACCAAGCCAGCGTTGTCAAGCCAACACAGCTGAGACAAGGGCCGAGGCAGGAGCAAGACCACTTGCCCCCATGAGCGAAGCACCCCTCAGGGGGCACAGCAGCTCCAGGCTGACAAGGTCTGCTCCAGGGTGACTCAGCAGCATAGACAATCAACCCTCCTCCCTATGGCCAATTCTGGTCCTAGACTGAGTGAGTGGCACTTCCCCAAGCCAAACTCCTGCCACAATGCAGAAGTGGGACATCTGTCCCACCACAGGGAAGCAGGAAGCCCTAGTGCAATCCCACTCTGCCAGAGGACAGAAAATAACCCAGGGCAGGCAGGAGCAAGGTTTTGTCCACCAGGAAGAGGAATGGTTTGAGGGAACAGGAGCACTTCAGCCTTCAGCAGATTACACAGAGAAGCCACTTCCCCCGAGCAATTAAGCAATCCCTTCATCAACCCCACATGAAGGCACACGACTGCCCACATCCTTGGATTTAAGCCTGCAAGAGGCTTGTCAGGAGCTCTGGCAGCAAAATGCCCTGTGCTCTGTGGAGCCAGTCCAGTAAAGCAAGGCCCAGCCAGGCAGGGACAGTGCAGGAGCGGAGGCCAGAGGCCCAGCAGTACAATATCCCCTTCCAGACCGACCTGTGCTGAGAGCAGCACTGGCAGGGAAAACAGGTCTGGTCAGCACCAGCAGCAGGGCAGAGGGAGCCAGGCCTGAGCTGCAGCCAGCACTTGGGGTAACCACAGTCTCCAGGGCTAGGGAAGCAGATTCTAGCTAGGACAGCTCAGGCCCTTGCAAAACAAAGGGAAGTGGACACAAGAGAAAAGGTTTTCCCTGATGCACTCACCCTTACCCTAACCTGTCTATCACAGCAGCACACTGCACTCCCTTGCTGGCAGCGAGGAGGTTTTGGTGACATGGGGCAGCAAGCCAGAAACCAGTACACACACATTCGCTAACAGCAGGGAAGTCTGGAGGACGTGAGAGGTGATACAGCCAGCAGTACAAGGATTTTGGTTCCAAACACACGTCCTCCACTAGCCCTTGCTAAGCTGGGGTCTCCTACAGCCAAGCAGCCTCTGCCTTCCACCCCTAGACAGCTCATGCAGGTGCCCACCCCAGCAACACCACATCTCATACTGGGCAACAGCAGGAGGGTGGCAGAAGAAAGTGCGTGTTGCCTCAAATCCCACCAGCATGGCTGGGACCTGCCTGCCACAGCTCCCAGGAGCCAGGCTCCACCCAGGGCAAAAAAACTAGGACACACCAGAGACCAGCTATCCCAGTCCACCTTCCCAGGAATCATCCCAGCACACATGCGGTGTGGGAGTCACAGGAAACAGCAACAGCTTAAGTAATTGGACTAGGCACTACAGGTCACAAGACAAGCCACCCTGCGCTGCACACACATCTAGTCAATAGTGTGGAGACAGCTGCTACTACAGAGAAGCTGCTATGGTTGAAGACTTTGTCTCGATCATATCAACTGCACAGCCAGAGAGGCACATCTCACTCCAGTCTCACAGACTAAAAACCAGCTCAGCTTTCGGAGTTGCAGCCCTACGATTGGAGTCAATCCCGCCAGCAGATGCTGATGCACAGGCCTTGGGGGGAGAAAGGATGACCCTTCCTCTTTGGGCCCGACAGCCACAGAAGACGCTGAAGCAGCACTCTGACACAGCTGCCCCTCACTCTGTCCCACTGCACTTCCCTCGGGGGAAACCCAGGGCGGCTTCAGCCGCTACTCCCACCGACCACAGGCCAGCAACACCACCTCCCCCGGGAAGCGCTTCCCCAACACCCGAGCCACCGCCGCTCAGCCTACAGGCCTCGGGGGCCCCGGGAAACAAACGGCCATCCTAAGACGGGCACACGGGGCCGGCTCACCCCCTGCGGGTCCTTGACGAAGTAGCTGCCGCTGGAACCCTGCGAGATGCGTTCGGGGAAGATGCCGCGTTCGCTGGCCAGCTCGGCCCGCCGGACCACCTCGGCGAACTCTGGGTCTTCGGGGAAGTCGTTACGCTCTCGCTGTGCCTGGGCCGCCGCCTGGGCCTGCACCTGGACCGCCGCCTGGGCCTGCGCCTGGGCCTGCGCCGCTGCCGCCGGGCCCCGCGCCCCGCGCTCTAGCAGCGGCTGCCGCTCNCCACCACGCCCCATTGGCGGCCCGGCCCCGCCGCGCCGCGCCGCGCTGCACCGCCCGCACACGTCGCGTCACCGCGCCACCACGCCCCCATTGGCTGCCCCGCCTCCACGCCACGCCCAGGCCGGAGGGACCACGCCCACTGTGTGGGCGGGTGCGACCTTGGTGACGGATAAAGCGTGCCTGGAAGCCCACCTTCCCCGTACTATTTGGTCGGGGTGAGGGCAAGCCGGGGGAGACCTGCCATCCCCACGCTCCCACCGTGGGGGCTAGCGTCAGTCCCCCACATAAAGATGACCGCTGCGGAGCGGTGGCGCTCCAAAGATGGCGGCAGGGTGGTGGCACTGCCCCTCTGCCAGACACGCCCAGCAAGGAGACCTCCTTGCCCCACATAAAAATGGCGGCTAGCGAAGGCGTGTTGCTAAGGTGACCAATGGGCAGATGTGTTGCTAGCGGTTGCCATGGAGGCAGCCAATGGCGGGTGGAGATAGACACTTGGCGGTGTGGCACCGCCCGGCGGGACTGGCAGAGGAGGTGGTCGTGCCACCGCCCCTCGGCAGGACACCAGTGGGGAGCGGTGCAGGAGGCAAGCGCGGAGCTAGGTGAGCGGTGGCTGCGGGTCCGACCGTACCGCCTCTGTCAGCCACCGGGCATCCGGGCACCGCCACGGGTGTCCCGGTGGGACGGGCATGCACCACCTCTGGGTGCATGGACCTGGTGGAGCGCGCGTGCATCAGCCGTGGGTGCATGGACACAGTGGGAATGTGCATGTATCAGCCATTTGTGCAATCACCTCCTCTGGGCAGGCTACGTAGGTGGGGTGTGCATGTGTCCCCCGTGGGTCCATGGCCCGGGTAGGGTATGTGTGCCCAGGGACGTGTAGCCCAGTTGCATCCTGCACCCGTTGTTCCCCTGTGCATGGCTTCAGTCCGTGGGTGTGTGGCTCAGAGTGGAAGTGTGCACGGCTCAGGCTGTGCTGCATGCATCACCCCTGCTTCTTGTGGGCGCTGTGCGTGCAGGTGTCTGCTGTGAGTGGGTGGCAGTGGGGGACAGCCAGATGCTGGACACACTGGGTTTCTCACAGGGCAGATGCAGCTTGCCCCCTTATGAAGTCGCAGGTCCAGGCGCAGGTTGTGCTGGTGGAGGGAGCCTTCCCCTGCCGCAGGCTTTAGCAGGCCCCCGACAGCACCTTCTCGTCTTCCTGGCACTGCTGGAAGGTTCCTCAGAGCTGCTGGGCCGGCTGCAGCTGGAGAGCCAGCACAGAGCTCCCGCTCCCTGCCATCAGCAGAGAGCACTGTTCAGTCACTGCTTGGCTTGGCTGGAGGCCATTTCTTCTCTGGACACAAAGCCCTTACCAGTTCCCTGCGGTGCACCCAGGCAGTGTCCAGCTAGCTAGCATGGCTCAGCACCCACTTCTCCAGGGAAGTGCAGCCCGGTGTGAGCAGAGATATTCCTTCTGGAAGCAGGGAGCCCCACCCCATCATAGGCATTGCCTGAGCTGCACTGGGAGCTGCTGGAGAGGCGGCACCCAGCCCACCTGCGGGGCTGCCTCCATGCTCATGCCTTCCCTGTGTGATGGGGAGAGTTCTGGGGATGTGCAGGGCTCCGGGGGCTGCTTGCTGTCAGCAGGCAGGTTTGCAAGTCCTCGGTAGCTGAGCAAGGCCCTAGAGCCCCATGATCCTCTCTCTCCTGTCCCTCTTAGAAGGAGCGGCCACTCCATCTGGGGGTGAGTCAGGTCTGCCAACCTTTGATGCTGGAGCTGGAAACTTCACAAGCTCACTGCTCCTTCCCCTGAAGAACTGACACCAAACACAACCCATCAAGTGTCTCCTCTCCAAAATGCTTGTTTCCTTCTGGGACTGGCCCAGTAGAGCTGAGGGTGGCACCTGGGCTGAGCCTGCCATGTTGCCAGATCCCTCAGGAGCTGCCAGGGAACCATTCTGGAGGCAAGAAGCAGCCAGGACCTGCCACACTCTTCTTTCTGCCACTTGCTCACGTTTCACAGGGCTGTGACTCCCGTGGGCTCACATTGCCCTGAGCCTTGCAGCGGGGTGGACAGCAACTCGAACCCAGTGGCTGGGGTTTCAGAGGCAGGGCAGGGCAAGGCAAGGAAGCTGTGCTCCTGGGGTCACCTTATCTGCAGTGTGCCCCAGCAGAGCTGTCCCCAAGGCACACATGCTTCTCTGCTAGCTGAAGGGACACGGGGGCTCTGGCCAATCCAAGCTGCTCTCCTCACCCAACAACCACCCTCTACATCTCTCCCTGCCAGCTCGTGCACTGTGCTGCCAGAGTCTGTCACCATGACCCTCACCAAAGGCTCCTTCACCTACTCCAATGGGGAAGAGTACCGTGGCGAATGGAAGGAAGGTGAGATAGGGTGGGAGGGGATGGTGCTGACTGTGCTGGGGTCCATGCCCAGCACCACACTGAGGCAGTCCCTGCCTCTGTCCACCCAGCATTGCCAGTTTCTGCCCTCGCCTAGGTCGCAGGCATGGTATTGGGCAGCTGACATTTGCCGATGGCACTGCTTACGTGGGGCACTTTGAGAACGGGCTCTTCCATGGCTGTGGTGTGCTCACCTTCTCTGACGGTTCCAGGTGAGCGTGGCAACCCTGTGTACACCCCCCTGGGTATCCCCACTTGCCACGGGGAGCTGCTGCCTCAGGAGCTCCTCCCATGCAGGTACGAGGGGGAGTTTGTGCAGGGCAAGTTCAATGGTGTCGGCATCTTCACCCGCTGCGACAACATGACCTTTGAAGGCGAGTTCAAAGGCGGGCGCGTGTATGGCTTCGGTGAGTGCCCAGAAGCACAGTGCAGGCAGCCACAGCCCTGCATGGTCCCAGCTTGGCACAACCCCCTTCCAGTGTCTTCTGCTCTGTCCCTACAGCCCCAACGGGTGCTGCTCCCTACCCCTTCACTCCCAGCCCTTCCCTCCACTCCTCAGGTCTCCTGACGTTCCCTGATGGCTCCCATGGGGTGCCCCGCAATGAGGGCTTCTTCGAGAACAACAAGCTGCTGCGGCGAGAGAAGTGCCCAGCTGTCATCCAGAGGGCCCAGGGTGCCTCCAAGTCTGCCCACAACCTGACAGTGTGACAGTGCCCCACATCCCCTCCCACCACAGCGGGCACTGGGCACTGGCTGGCTCTGCCATCCCTGAAGAAGGGAAGTAGCACTGCTGGTTGCCCTCCTGCCCTCTGCCTTCACCAAGCCCCCTCCTGCCAAATCCCTGTTGCTGGAGGCAATGGGGCCTTCTGTTCTCCACCTAAGTGCCCCAAGGCAGCCATGGTGCCTTCTCTCTCTGGCTATAGCCCTGGCACTTTCTGAAGCAGCAGAGGGATAGGGTGGCCAGGGCTTGGCCCCTCTGCACCCCCAGAAAGGGTGTGGATCACCAGGGTGGTGAGCCTAATGCAGACAACAGAGTAGAGGTGTAGGGACTGGGGCTGGGCCTTGGCCCCACTGCCAGGGTACCGTGGCCAGGGACTGCTGTCTAGACCATGCACCCACAGAGGGGCAGCTCCTGGCTTGCTTTGCTCTCCTGATCCTGAGGCAGGGTGGCCACCAAGGTACCCTGTGGTGTGCACCTTCAGCTCTGGGTGACCAGCCAGCCCCCTGCATGCCCTGGACAGGGTGACATGGTGCCTCTGAAGGACCCAGCCTGCTCTCAGGGCCAGCTGATGGGATGTCCCCCCCTCATCTTTGTGCCAATTGAGCCTACCTGCTGCCTTGGGGATATCTGCATCAACATGCCCCCCAAGGGGGACCAGGGGATGCTCATGCTGGCCCATGTCTATGGCATGCTGGGAGAGGGCAGGAACTATGAGCAAGGAGCAGGGCTGGCTGGAGCCCAGGATGAGGGGCACAAGCAGGGCTGGAGCAAGGGGCCTGGGCAGGGCAGGCAAGGATAGGGGAATAGCAAGGGAGCAGGGGGCACACAGCTCCTTGCCCCCTGCATGCATCCTTCATCTTCTCCCTGTGTGCTGACCTTCACCCTAGTGCAGGCTGGCTGGCTGGCTGTGATGTGGGGGTCCTGGGAGCCCTCGCAGCCCAGCAGTGGGCTGCAGGGGCCATGCCCTCCCTGCTGGTCTGTGCCCACACCAGTCCCGTGCCTTGCCGTGACCCTGCCTTGCGCTGCCGCCTGCATGGGCCTCAGCTGAGTAAACCACGTTGCCAAATGACTGGACCATGTCCTTTTTGCCAGGATCAAGGACCAGAAGGGGGACTGCTTGTGCAGGCAGGACTGTAGATGCAGAAGAGGGGCAGCACATTTATTCCCAGCTCATGGCACAGGTATCCATCTCTTCCCAGATGGGGACAGCAGGATCCTGGGGGCTGTTGAGGCCAAGTGCGTGCCCAGGCCAGGGGACACAAGGGTGGCCAGGAGGTACTGGGTGCCCCCAAATTCACTCTGCCCCAGGCATCCCTGTCCAGCAGGAAGGAGCAAGATGAGTGGCTTTCTCCTGCCCACGTCCCAGTGTTCCCACCATGTCTCCAGCTCCCGTCATCACTGGCTCCTATGCCTTTCCAGGGTGAGGGGGGAACCCATCACAACCAGCCGTTGGCACTGAAGGTGCTCCTCAGCTCCTCAACCTGTGTGTGGCTCAGAGGGGCTAGGGGTGCACGGCAGGGTCCCCCATAGTAGCCAAACCACTCCATGGCCTTCTTCAGCCCTGGGATCCCAAACTGACGGGTGACCTGCAGGAGGGAGGGTTTGGGGGCTTGCCAGCTCCCATGACACAGAGCAGCAGGCTCATTGGGTTCCTGCACCAGCCCCGTATGGGCCTGCAAGGCTGGGCAGGATGCAAAGTGGCTGCAGCCCCCCACTGAAGTACCTGCAGCGGCGTGGTGGCCCCGGGGAGGAGCAGCTTTTCCCCCTATTGCTGCCTATAAATAGCCAGCAAGGCTTCCACAGAGTCAGGCATGCACCTGCTGCAAGTGGATACGCTGTTCCTGGCATGGCAGGGCTGGCATTTCCCACCCCACTACCTCCAGCCTGCCTTGGCTCACCTGCCAGGTGCTGCACCCCCCGGGCCACTCCCAAGGACTGCCATTCTTTGCTGCCCCCTTGCTCTGCCATGGCCTGACACCCCCACCCTGCATCCCAGGGGGTCCTGCCTGCTCACCGCCACATTGGGCTCAATAAGTCGGTGCTGCAGGTCACGGGCCTCTTGCCAGTGGCCCTCACGGCACAGGCGATCCAGCTGGCACAGAGGGGCCCCCAGCACGTTGGCAAGGGCACAGACTCCCCCAGAGGCACCTAGGGACAACAGGGCACCATGGCAGCCAGCTCAGCACACCATGCCCTGCCAGCACCTCCTGGGCATCACAACCCCTCACTTGCCTCGTTCCGACCTGGCTACCAGTACCCACTAGTGCCTCCAGGTCAGCACTCTGTGCCCCTGGCTAAGCAGGAGCAGCAGCACCTACCCAGGACATAGCTTGCCAGCAGGAAGCCAGCCGATCCCGCCAGCACCTGGAAATCCTCCTGCTGCGTCTTGTGGACCACCAATCCTATGCGGGTAATCTAAGGAGACACACATTTTGTCCCAAGGAAGGAATCGCCCCATCTTTACCCATGGTGCTCATGCAGCATCCCTAGGGTCCAGGGAAGGGCTACAAGTCCCAGCTGTCTTTTCCCAGCTTGGGGCCAGGTTCAGTGACAGCCAGGCCTGCAAAAGCCTTGCCCCACTCACGTCACCACCACTGTCCTTGATCCCAACAATGTTGGGGTGCTGAGCCAGGGCGAGAACAGCTTCCAGGGGCAGGTCCAAGCCAGTGTTGGCAGGAACACTGTAGAGCACCACGGGGATGGGGGATGCATCAGCGACCTGCAAGCAGCCAGACAGAGTTCAGCAGCTGCGGTGGGTCAGAGATGTGCAGAATGCACTTCCCATCCTGCTGCCCCACCTGGGGTTGCTGACTGGCAAAAGAGGTGGGCATAGCTCACCTCTGTATAGTGCTGGACCAGGGCAGCACTGTTCATAGTGCCCCGGTAGTAGCAGGGCGTCACAACCAGTGCCACATCAGCCCCTGCCTCTGCCATGCTGACTGTCAGCTTGATGGTGGCCTGGGTAGCTGAGGAAGAAGCAGAGGGGTGAGGGATGCCCCGGGGGACATACATGGCCCTTGCGCTGCACACACAGGCACTCACATTCACAGCCTGAGCCAGCCAGCAGCAAGCGGTCCTTGGGCAGAGTCCGACGCACGTAGCTCACTATGTCCAGTCTCTCGTGGTGTGCCAGGTAAGGGTACTCCCCGTTGGAGCCCAGCACCACGAGCCCTGAAATACAGGTGTGGGGAGGGCAGTGCCTGGACACAGGAGCAGGGTGCTCACAGGGAAGCTGTTCCTGCTATCTCTGCACCTCACTCTCAAGTGGGCACCAGACACCCAGAGAAGCCTGATGACTGCACAGAGCAGGTCCCTTGGGCCAGAAGGGTCCCACAGGTGACCTGCAAAGCCCTGGCGTCTGCCATAAGGGTACATGTGGGTATATCCCTCCCAGACGGCAGTGCCCATCTGCACCATCCTGAGGACTGGTGGTGCTGTTCCCTACCCAGGCACCCTTGTGCATGCCAAGGCACCCTGGGCTCCAGGAGAGCTGGGTAGCCCCATCATTCTGTCTCTCTTCTTTGACCACGTCCACCCAGACAGGACTTTGCAGCCCACCGTGTGCTCTCTCTTGTCCCTATGCCCCTAGCTCTCCACTCCTGGTGAGAAGAGGGGTGACCCCAGGGCACAACCCTCCAAGCCCCAGCCTCTTCCTGCAGCCCCATTCCTCCCATCCATCCATCCTGGGCAATCAACAGATATGCATCCCATGGGGCTCAATCTGTGTGAAAGTGCATGGGTGTGCACAATGTAGGTACAAGTCTGCAGCTACATGTGGAGAATCTGTGCAAGCCTGCATACTTGTGGAGTGTCCATGCAAGCATGCACCAGTGCAAGGACACGTGTGCCAGGGCACTTACCATGAAAAAGGCCCAGGTGGGTCACTCAAGGGACTGCCAACTCTGGAGCAAAGTCCAGCCAGAGGCTGAGCACCCTCAGAAAGCTGGCAGGCTGCTATCACACTGGTGCACAGCCCCTGTGGTGGACAGGGATCTGGCAAGATGCTGCATGGCCAGAGACAGTGGACAGCGCTTACCTCGGAAGGGGATGTTGGCATAGTGGCGCAGATTTCCCTCCAGCTGGGCATAGTCGATGTCCTGCATGGGTGAGAAGGGTGTGGCAAGGGGCGGGAAGATGCCCCCGAGGTCGAGTGTGTGCCTTGGTCCCAGGGGTGTGCTGAGCCGGTGGCACTGCCTGGGGGCTGCCCAGTGCAAAGCTGCCAGGGCAGGCCGGAGAGGTGAAGCAAGGCAGATGCTGAGCGCCATGGTGGTTGTGCTGCCGCTGGCTGTGCTGCCTGTCCTGCCAAGGGGCTGTTAATGTTTGACAAGGCACATGAGGGACCCATGACTTGGCTGGGCAGACAATCTGAGGGGTGGTACCAGGTGAGCCCAGAATGCTGATCCCACCTCCAGCAGCCGGCCATGGGAGCTCAGCACCCCTCCGAGTGAGCCTCGGCTACCCCAGCTGTACTTTCCCTTCTCCTTGCTGGTCCTGGCAGCCATCCCTCTGCCATCTACAGGGCGAGGCTGCAAAGCCAGGGAGGGACAAGGCATTGTGGGGAGACCCTGGGATGTGGGCAGGGTTCATCTGCTCTGAGTGTTGATGTAGGTTCTCCTGTAAACAGGTGACCAGGAGCATTTCTGGGTAGAGAGCACTGTGCTTGGCAGAAATGACTCAGCCTGCAAAGGGACCACCATATTCCCCTGGGCAGGAAAACAAGCAGCACAGTGTGGATTAGCTACCCTCAATGTAGTTTTCCTCCCTGACCTTGCCCAGGGGGCCTTTGAAGCACAATGAGCAAGCAGGGCACCCCTACAGCAAGGAATCCTACCCCTAAACCACTTGTGTCCCAGCCTTGTGGTGTCACTGATACTCAGTCCCTCAGCTAGGAGGCAGGGTACATCCGTGCTGCTGGATAAACCAGCTTCCTGGATGAACTAGCTTCCCCAGACCCATCACACCCAACACAGGCTACCCAGCTCCACAGACCCCTGGAACAAAATGCTGCTCTTTGCTGGCATTTATTGACACAGACAAATCTTGACTGGATGTTGCTTCCTGGGACAGAGCCCTGCCCCGGTCCCTGCCCAGCACTGTCACTCAGGGACGTCTGTCTTGCCCTGTGGCTGCTCCTTGGTCTCCAATGCCTGGCGCGTGTCCACCTGCCACTGCTGCACCAGATCTGTTGGGGTCTTGCCAGCCTGCAAGAGCCAGCAGAGAGAGGCTGGGACCAGGGTGGCACAACATGGTGGATCCACAAATGGTGCCAGTGCTGGCCCCCTCCACTCACGTGGTTCTTGGCCATCATGTCGGCCCCATGCAGGATCAGCATTTTGATGATCTTGTAGCGGCTGAGCCGTGTGGCATCATGCAGTGCCGTGTCGCCTTCCTGTGAGAGATGCAGCCTGGCTGGGAATCATGGTCCAGCTCTGGAGACAGACACCCACTGCCTGTCTCCAGTGCTGCTCCTCAGCTCCCTGCACACCCACCAGCACATGAGGACAATGGGGTGGTGCCTGACTCAGACAGGGCTGAGAGCACTCCAGTACAAGGAAGCTGGGAGCCCCCAGTGGGGTCAGACAAGAGAGGGGACACCAGTGTTGCCCCTCCAGTACTGGGTGTGTAACTGCAGCACTCACTCTGTCTGAGGAGTTGATGTCCACCCCACAGTGGATGAGGTGCTCCACGATGTCAGGGTGCCCAGTGCGGGTGGCCACATGGAGTGGGGTGCTGAGCAGCTTGAGGTGGGGAGGAGATGAACACCAGAGGGGATCATCAGTCACCCCTGCTAACCCAACATAGGGCAAGCCCTGGGTGCCCGGGGCATGCCTGTGCCCCCAGCACAGCCTTGTGTCCTGGAGCTCTGCCCTGCACACCTTGTCCTTCAGGTTGAGGTCTGCCCCACAGTCCTGCAGCAGCTTGATGGCATCCAGGTGCCCACCCCGGCAAGCCCAGTGCACGGCAGTGCAGTCCAGCTGAGCACACAGAGCCACATCACAGCGAGGGACACCCCATCCTGTGTCCATCTCCTACCCCAGCCAGTCCCTGTGCCCAGGCTGAACCAGCAGAGCCCTGCCTGTGGCCACCTTGGTGGTGGGGACAGTGCTGCCCTGCTTCAGGGACGCCAACCATACTGTTGCTTTGGCTGTGTCAAGCCAGGAGACTCAGACCAGCAGGGAGCAGGATCCAGCCTCACCCGATCCCTGAAGTCAACAGTGGCCCCACTGTCCAGCAGCTTCTGCAGGATTTCCATATGTCCCTCCAGAGAAGAGCGGTGCAGGGCTGTGCGGTGGAACTGAGGAGATGAGGCACCGTGTTTGTGGACTGATCTATCCTCCTCTGGCCCAGCCCAGCCATACCCCCAGCCCCATCCCAGGCGTCCCAGCCCCTGCCAGTGAGCACTGTGGGGCATGGCAGCAGGACCCAAGTGTGTGGGGGGGTGGCCAGTGGCCATGGGGATGCTACCTCATCACATGTGTCAGGGGAGCCACCATCTGCCAAAAACTTCTCAATGACATGCATCTTGCCCTGGACAGCAGCTCGCAGGAAAGTGTCTGGCTCCACAGGACCCTCCTGGCAGCAGGACTGGCTCAGGGCTGGGGCATCTCAGGGGAGGAGGAGAGGGGACAACACAAGGAGCCCCCTGCCCTGCTTCCCCGAGGGGTTCTTGGCCCACGGGGGCTCCAGCCTCTGTACCAGCAGCCCACCTCCCATACCCCAGAACCCCACAACGTACAAACTCCAAGTGTTCAGGTGGAGGCGGGGGCTCAGGGGTGGCTGCCCGCTCCTCACGACGCTGCCGGCGCTGCTTGCGGAGCTCGATGAGGCGTTGGATGCTCCCCACATCAATGATCTCCCGCCGCAGGTCCACCGAGCTCTTCCTCACCCGTTCCTGGCCCTGGACGGGGACAGGCAGCACCCTGTTTGCCTCCTATGCACCCAGCCACCCCTCATCTCCCATGCAACCTGACCGACGCCTTACCTTCATGGCCTCGAGGCTCCAGTTCCTGAGGCCACAGCGCTTCTCTTCCTCCAGCTCTGGTGTGCTCATTCGCTCCACGGCTGGTGGCTCCTGTGCACCATCCCCCTTGAGTCGCTGCATGGGCATGGAGGGGGTTGCATGGTCCTGCATGTGCATGCAGTAGCCCCACCGCCTCCATCCTCAGGCCTGGTGGAGGTGGCTCTAGGCATGACACAGCTTGCTGCTGAGGTCTACAGGATGCCCACCTGCGCTACTTGGCAACCTGGGCTCTTGCCTACTGTTTGGGTCTGCCCTATGGGCAAGAGCTCCCAGGTTGGGAACTTGATGCCCCTGAGAGCCCTCGTCCACCTTGCTGCATCCCCAGGGATGTCAGGGTGTGTGCCAGCCTCCTTACATTAGAGTCCCAAAAGACAGACACAGTGCCAGGCATGTCTCTCTGCCCTATGGACTCACCTTCTCCTTCTCCTCCTCCTCTGCCAGCTTCTGCTCAATGAGCTCCTTGGCCCGCTCGATGTCCAGCTCCATATCTGCCTGTGGTTCACAACCCTGTGTAGAATGTTGCCTTTCCTCTTCACCACCACAGGCTGAGAATGCCTGGCCGTGACTCCCAGTGCTGCCGGTAGCTTTGCTGGCTGCAGGGTTTTATGCTGCCGGCCCCTCTATCCCACAGCCCAAGGGCACCAACAGCTGTGGCTGCTCCACATGACTGGGGCAGCTTTGCCATGAGCTCAGCCTCCTGCTTTCTGGTGGCCCTGGCTCACCTCCCCAGTCCCACAACCCTCTTAAAGAGACCCACTATTCCCCTTCCCGGACTGGTTGGCACATCATGTTGGATGTGGGAAACCATGACGCACACAGTCCACAGCAGCCGGTCCAAAGAAGCCTGGCAGAGCAGGAACGTGGTCCAGGGTTGCCCCATGGGTCTTGTGCCCATGCCACCCACCCTGGGTAGCCAGAATGCTCCCATCACCCCATCCCCATGAAACCAGATGTTGCAGCACCCATTGGCATCACCAAAGGCTCCCCGACACCCCAAAGGTGCAATGCACCCCAAAGAGAGGTGATGGGTCCCCCCAAACATCTTAGCCAGCAGCAGGCAGCATGTGATGCTGGAAGCCACAGACCCTCTGCATACATTTGGAGGATGATCTCAGGTGTGGAGCATCCTGAGCAGCCCTGCCAGGGTCCCAGTGGCTGCCTGGCCTCCTCTGCCATGCACAAGCAGGCAGACCAGCCTCACATGGTGCCAGTGGGCAGAGCCAGCAGTTATTCCTGGCAGCAGGAGCATTGTTCAGCCCTTCTGGGATTTGCTCTCCCCATTTGTAAGATGAGGTCAGTACAGCAATGTGCTGGAACAGTTAATGCGCTGGGCACTAGCCCCCAGCACAGGAGTTGGGGGAAGGACAGATAGGACATGTCACTGTCACCTGGGCAGCTCCCAAGGACACCCTCGGGTGCTCTGTCCCATAGTTACCATAGCCTGTGGCAGCAGAAAGGCACCATTTTTACCGAGACATGCAATGGTTGTCACAAAGGTTATGCCAGGACCATTACCATCTGTGGACTGGCCCCAGGGCAGAGAGAGGCTGAAACCTCTGGAGGGGAAGCACCCAGAAAGGGAGGTGATGGCCCCGTGCTGGTAAGAAACCAGGATGGCAACAGGATGATGCTAGTTGTGCTAGGGAAGGTCCCAGGCAGGCAAAGAAACAAGGCTAGCCAGACACAGTCAGGGTGGCACTGGGAGCACAGCTAGGACACCCAGACTCTCCCCTGCCACCCTGTGCCCATCCAAGCATGGGAGCAGACATGGGACAGGCACAGGGACCTCCCATGACTGTGGATGACAGCCCCCCCTCAGCCTACTCCAGGGGCCAGAGGAATGATGAAAAGGCTTTATTGATAAATACAGACTATGTACATAGGGGAGACATCTCCACCCACCCCAGCACCCTGGGGCCTCCTGGCCAGGGGGAGCTGGAGCCCAGTGGGTCAAAGCCTCTCTCTGCCAGCACAGCCCAACAGTGGAGCCCTGGCTGTGCTAACTTCCCCAGAGACATTTGGTCTCAAACCTCCTGCAGCAAATGCAGCGAGTGCCTTTGTCCCCAGCCACGAAGGGCCACTGCAGCAGCACAGCCCCGTGTAGACCTGCCTGGGTGGGGGGGCTGCTGTGGGAGCAAGTGTGGGCTGCCTCAGCTCTGGCAGGGCTGGGATGCAGCACAGGGCATCCCCAGAGAAGCCACTGCCTGCCAGCCCTCTGCCCTTTCCCCACAGCCAGTGCAGGGGTAGCTCAGTTCCTGGCTGGCAGTGGCTGGTTGACAATCACTTGCACAACAAAATCCTTCTGGATCTTGGTCTCCTGCAGCCTCGTGCGGTCAGTGAGCAGCTTGCCTGAGAAGAACCAGCGCTGCCAAGTCAGGTCAATGCCCTCCTGTGCCTGCAGCTGCTTTTTCAGCTGCCCAATGGTGTCACCCATGCTGACGTTGAGTCGCAGGTCCTTGCCGGTGGAGAGTCGGACCTTGAGAGCAAACTCCCGCCGGGTGTTTGGCAGGGGTTCGGCTGGCTCCACTGCCTCCTCCTCACTTCGCTCCAGGATTAGATTGACAGGAGGCGCCAGGCAGTAGACAGGCAGCTGGTACCGGTTCCCCAGCTCATCGTAGCACTCTGTCAGGGACCCTGGGGATTGCAGGGTGGGATATTTTGAGTGGGCACCACCAGGAACTATAGGGAGAGGGCTACCCCAGGCAGAGGGATAGAGCCTGCCTTGCCCCCCTTGCTTGAGCTGAGTAGGTTGCAAACAGGACACTCAGCATCCACCTTACCCACACCCTCAGCACCCTTCCTCACCGTGGGGCAGGGTGATGCTGGCTCCATCGAGGATGGCCTGGGCCAGGCTGTGATCGTTGGCCTCCACGGCATAGGCAGCTGCCTTCAGGGCATCCCAGATCTCCTTGCGGCCCTCAAAGGCAGGTGCTGTGTCCCAAAATTCATCCCGCTTGCTGCGCAGCTGCCCATCTGTCATGGGGTAGTCACTCTTCCACTTGGGACGCTCCTTCTTCAGGGGCTCGTTGCGGCCTGGGGTGAGGGGTGGGGATGCTCAGCCAAGAGACAGTGCTCCCTCTTGGGCCCTGAGCTCCCCATCTCCACAGGTTCCTGGGGACCCCTCACACCATGCACTGTAGTGTCCAAGGGACCACCCTGCACAGCACAGGACAGTCCCCAAAGCATCCAAAGGCAACTCAGCTAAAGCTAGCCCTGCCCAAGGTCCCATGAGCCCCACTGCTGCTATCCCAAATGACAGCCTTTGTCCCCAGGGAGAGGTAAGGGCTTCTGCCCATATGCATATGGGGTGACCACGGGACATCAGGGCCCCTTGAGGCAGAGCAGTATTTATAGCTTGGGGAATTAGCCAGGAAATAAGCTGAGGAGACAGCAGGAAGGGGATTACAGGAGCTGAGCTGCAGTCCTGGGGGGGCAGTGCTTGGGCAGAAGAGTGCCAAACTTCACTGTTCTCTCTGCTTACCCCAGGATGGCAGGGACCAGCTGCAGACAAGACAGCAGGCACACGGCATCCAGAGCATCAGGATGGCAGAAGGCATCACTGCTGTGGAGGACTGCCAGCGCACAGCAGTCCCAGCAATGGGTTGAACTGAGCTGGTTCTCCACGAAATAGCCTTCAGCCATGTCCTCAGGGATCCCCAGCAGTCAGCACCGCCCAGGAGTCTGGGCCACGCCCATGTCAGTCCACACCACCCTGACCTCTCTACACCAGACTGCAGCCTCTTGAGAAAGGCCTTGTCCCATCAGCCCCACAAGCTGGGCCAGAATCGTAAGGCAGGAAGGAGCTGTTCTTACTCCCAGCTGAGCTAGGGACAATTAGTGACAACAGCTCCTTCCTGCAACCCCTCTCCTTAGGGCAGCCAGCCGGCACCCTTCCTGCAGGCACAGGACATGGGGGATGCACAGCCACAGCTGGGCAGGAAGAATGCCTGTGCCTGCACAGCGACCTGGTGGGCAAGACGATGACACACACCCCAGCTAGTGGGGAGAGCTGCAACTGCCAGCAGCATGTGCTGAGCCATGCTCCTCAGGCAGATTTTCCTAGGCAAGTGTGTAGCAACACAAGGCACTACATGACTTTTTTTTTTTTTTTTGGTACCAGCCCTGTCGCACAGCACTCACTTCCCCAGCGAGTACTCAGCCAAAAGCTGGACACAACATGTGGCACCCATTCCAGGAGTTCCCATGAAGCACAGGAGCTCAGCTATCCCAGGCCTGGATGCTGAGCAATCCTGTTAGCAGCATCCTGTCCACACCCACATCCCTGGAGGAGTGAGGGCAGCTGGCTGCAGCCAGTGCTGCCGATTCAGCAGTCACGGTGCCAGGCAGGAGGGATTTGCAGCACCACAGGACAGAGCAAGGTTGGAGGCGGCACCTGCCCCGAGAGGGTGGTAGAGCAACAGCCATGGCCAGCCTACTGGACGTGGCTGGGAACACATCTCCGTGATGCTATGGCCACTGGGCTGGGGCATGCATCCTCACAGATGGGACTGTGATTCATGGTGGGACTCCTAGCTGGCACCCCCTGGCTCTGCTCACAGCAATGGGAAGAGGCAGGCTCAGGGAAGGCAACAGGATCAGAGCCACGGGGCCTGGACATGGCAGGGAGTAGGGACAGGTTGTGGCAGCCTGCGCAGTCAGGTGTACCCAGCAGCCTTGCTCAGGTAGGCAGAGGCTTAAGCCTTGTCTATTTATTGCTCCTGCCCAGCTGGGCCCCGCAGTCTCTAATCACCTCCTGCCACTCTATTCCTGGCCCCTTGTGCAACTCTGCATGGCATCACTGCCGGACAGGTCTGGCCACTTGCTGCATGCACCCAGACTAGAGCCAACAAGATCTGGCTGGCAGCCTGCCTGCCTCCTGCCCTATGCCTACAGCACCCTGCAGCTCAGCCCCCCACTGCTGCCACACTGCAGGAACCCCCTGGTAGAAGGCTGTGCCGTGGAGGTTTCCTTGCTCTAGGGCTAGCTCCCCGACAGGCTGAAGCCCTGGGCAGCCTCAGCTTACGCGTCCTGATGGCCAGCTTGGCCCCAGAGAAGACACCAGTCAGATGGCATGCAACACCACTTCCTGCAGAGCTGGCTAGCCCTCTCCTGAGCTAGGGAGGATTGGGATGCTGCGTGTCATGAGAACCCCCTGCTTCTCCTGCTGCAGCAAGCTAGCCACCTCAGGGACAACGTCATCACCTGCTGGGGGGAACCCTAGCAGGACCCCTCTGCAGGGGGTTGCAACGAGCCCCAAGCCAAGGTAGGAACTAGCTGAACTGCTTGGCAGGGCAGGAAGAGCACCCCTCCCTGCTGCCAGCAGGTCCTCATGTGCTGTAATCTGCCAATCCAGGTCAGTATCTCCGTAGTGAGGGTAGCTTCAGCCCCACCACCTGCTGAGTGGCTCCCATGGGCTAGTGGCATCACACAAGCAAGGGCAGGAACCAGCCTGGGCACCCCAGCACCAGGGACAGTCCCACTCTCCCAGGAAGGTGCATACTGCAAGAAAGTGTCAGCAGCTGTCAAGGGCACCGGTGCACCAGGAGGGCACCGTGACCCATCCCAGAAGAGCCTAGAAGGGAGCGAGTAGTGGTGATGGAGACACAAGGCTTTGCAACCAGGTGCTGCCTGGCACGGGAGGGGAGAGCAGGGATTAAGACATTGGGATACGTCTCTGGGCGCACGCTTCCTGCTCTTCCTCTCCCACCGCCTACAACCGCTTTGCCATAAACACGGTAATTACCAGCTGCGATTGCACGGGCCGGGGAGGCAAGGGGAAGGTAGGCGTGATTCACCCCGCCGGCCCGCGTCCCCTCCGCCCGCTCATCCCTGTGGCCTCTGGGATCCTTCAGGGCAGCATCCCGGGGAGGTGGCTCATGGCACCTGGGTTTTCGGCTGCCGGTAACTCCGCGGAGCCGCGGGGCTCCACCAGTGCCACCCCCCGCCCATCTTGGGGCCGGGTCCTCGGCGCCTGCAGGAGCTCCCGGGGGAGCGGGGACAGGGTCGACAGCAGGCTCGGTGTACGGGCAGTACTGACCCGGACATGAACCCAGCAGTTCGCAGGACGCGCCGGGGGTCACTGCTGAGCCCCAACCGTGGGCACTCGCCACTCTGCAACCCCCTCGGTATACCCCCTCACTCGGAGGAGCCGGGAACCGGTGGGGCTGGCACCGTGCACGCCGGCGCTGCCTTCAAACCTCCCGGGGCAGGAGCCGCGGTGCCTGCTCGCTCCGGGACCGCGCACCGGACCAGACCCTACCGGTGCCTGGGGATCCCCAGGGGCACAGAACGGCTGTGCATGGGACAGCACCCGCGCCCACGGTCTTCTTCCCTCCGGTACCCACGCTCCCTCCGCGCTCACCACCCCTAAGGGTACACGGGACCCCCCCGGTGCCCACGATCCCAGTGATGCCGGGGCGGGCTCGGCCCCACTCACCTGCTCGCTTGCGGGGGTTCCCGGCGGCGGGCCGCTCCCGGCGCTGCCGCCCCACGCAGCCGCCCATGGCGGGGCTCAACGGCTCCGGCGGCGCTCGGCATGAGGCTACGCCGGCTCCGCGCTGGGCCCGGCGCCGTACAGCCGCGCCGCCCAGCTCTGAACGCCAGGGCCCCCTCGCCGCCGAAGAAACCCCACGCCGCGCCGCGCCGCGCCCCGCCCCGCCCTCCTCCCAGGTGCGCATGTGACTGCCTGCACCGGCCGTGGCCCCGCCCACGTGCGCATCCTGCTCCAGCAGCACTTTTGTCCCCTTCACCCCGCCGTACGGAATCAGCTTCACCCTCTCATGNACGGCTGGGGACGGGGCGGGAGTTGTGGGGCTTGTAGCTGTCGTTCAGGACTTTGTGGCGAGGCAGCAGGACGGCCGCGCTGCGGATGTGGCGGCAGGTACCGGGCGGGTGGAGCCGCGGGGTGGGGCCGTGCGTAGGCATGGGAGTGGGGCCGGGCCTAGGGCGGGCGTGGGCACAGTGAAGGGGCGGTGGGGCGGGTTGTGGGGAAAGCTTTGAGGATGAGCGTGGGGCTGGCTCTAGGGTTTTGGGGCTGGTCATAAGTACGGCAGTAGGACAGGTGTTAGAGTACAGAATGGGGTAGGGTGTGCGGTAGGGCACGGCACAGCACGGCAATGCAATGCAATGCAAGGCAAGGCAAGGCCAGGCCAGGCCAGGCAAGGTCTGAGGGCGTGAGACAAAGCGTAGCCTTAGATTGTGGGGCTAAGGTGTGAGGCTGCAGTGTGGAGCAGAGCATGGGGGGATGGGTGGGACGTGCAACTGTGAACTGTGGGGTAGCAGGTAGAGTGAGAGGCTCTAGGGGCAAGGCAGAGTTGAGTGGGTAGATGCAGGGCTCTGGGAAGCTGGGATGAAAGCAGAGTTGTAGGGTGGGTCAGGGTATGGCTAATTTAAAGGTGGGGTGAGATTGAAGGTATTGGGGTTACTGGTGGTGCCTGGAATAGGGAATGGGGCTTCAGAGTGGGGGATATGTCACAGCACGTGTGAGCTGACAGGAGCACGAAGCTACAGGCCGTGGCATTGGAGGTTTGGGGGAGCTGCTGTGGGTGGTGCAGACAATGGCTGTCTGTGGGGGGTGGCCACGGCTGGGTGGCAGAGAAGGTGGTGGTGGGAAAAGAGCTCCTTCCTGAGATGCTGTGGGAGATGACCAATGTGCTTGCTTTGCTGGCCTCTGCTTCTGTGGCCCAGGCTCTGATTTCCCTTGTTATGGTTTATTCTTTTCTGGCAGCACTTGAGGCATTTGGTTTCCTTGGATAATTTGTCTTTCTGCTTGGACCAGTGATTCTGTTGCATAAGTGAATTTGCAGCTTCAGGAACGTGGCTTTCTAAGGATAAGGTGGCATGTTTGTGTTTCTAGACAGTACCTTCAGCATGTTTTGGAAAGGAGTTGAGAGAGCGGAGTGGGACTGTCTAGATTATATTACACAGAGGGGTAGTTTATAGACCTTTCGCAAGAGTGATGGGTTGTGAACTGATCACTGATATGTTGGTGATGAGATGAGCTGGCGAACAGTAAGGTAATCCCATTGTCCATGTAGCACAGTGAAGAAAATGCCAAGGAAATTTGGAGGAATTCACTAAAGTATGTGACATTCAAGATGTTACAGAAGAGTTGCACAAAGCCTTTGACGTATTAGGGATAGCCAGGGGAAAGATCACCTTACTGCTGCTGTCATCTGTGGTCATGTCATGGAAGAGCCTGGAGAAAGGTTTGTCTTTTTGAAGACATACAAAGAGAAGTGCTGCTCCTGCCCTCCCCCCCTCCAGGTCTCATCAGCCATATGGCACTTGTGAAAGACCTACCTTGACAAATGAGGGAGCCAGCAAGTCTTCGGCCCCTCTGACCTCGTATAGAATCACATATCAGAATGTATTATATTGCATCATGTATCCTTGAATGAAAGGGCAGTTTTTTTCCTAAACTTGTTTCCATTGTGCAGTTGTTAGAAGAAATATGATCAGCTTTTCCCATGTGTTGCTGAGTACTAAACTGAGTGTAACTTGGCAAGTGGAAGAGAAGCCTCCATGCTGTCACAGGCAGCTTGGGCTGCACAGGTCAATATGTAGCAGAAGGAGACTGAACTTTTTTTTTTTATTAAAAGATAGGGAGAGAAGGATGCTGCTGCTGCAGAAGTCCATCACATGCTCCCTCTGAATGCTCTGCTCACATTTTGAGGGTGTGGGGGGAGACAAGAACGGAAGCCTGCAGAAGTGATTAGTGTCTAGAATAACACTGCGTGAAAGGGGAGCAGATGTGTCAGGAAAGGGAGCAGACTGATTCCAAGTAAGAATTCAGCAGAGGGTATATGGCTTGCTTCTGTCTAGCCATGCTGGTAAAGGGAGTGCTGGGATTCAGGTGCCTAGTTAACCTTCAGAACTTGCTGCTGCTAGATGTGAAAGCAGAATTGTCACAGGCTTACCACTGTGCCTGCCCTGCTGATGAGACAGGTCCAGTTATAGCTGTGCTTGCACTTAAGCTGTGGCCTGTGTGCCTCTGCCTGCGAGTGAGAGGCAGTGCTCACAGGTCACACTGTTGGGGCTGGTGTGATCACACCACACAAGGCAAAACTGGTCACACCCCAAGGCCCCTGAGAACAGAGCAAGTTTCCTAGCCCTAGCTGAGCAAAGGGGCTGCTAACCACCAGGAGCATCAATAACCAGCTGTGGTTTGGTCAATTACACTTCAGCTAGTTCCTTTTGGTTAGGAAGCCAGCAGCTTTGTGTAGATGCTGCTTTGGTCTCTGAAAATGCGGATAGGCAGACTGCTTGACTGCAGAGACAGCATTTTTCTTGGATCTTTTCCATTATGGTTTAGAGGCATGAGGGCTTTTCATGAGCTTGCAGAGCAGGGTTTTGGGATGCTGGGAGTGAAGAGGCCATACGTGCACTCCCAGCAGCTCACGCTGCTATGTGCTGGTGCACAGCACCCGTTTGTTGTGGCACTGTTGTTCTTCTGCAAGAAATTTTGCCAGCACCTCACAGCGTCACTCAGTGTGTGGCTGTCAACTCTGCAGCCTGCTGGTCTCCTCTTGTTCCTTGCAGCTCCTCTTATCTATTCTGTTCCACAGTCCAGGCTCCCTTTCCCTGCTATGCCAAGCAGGACTGGAAGCTCTGTCTCTGGAGTCCGAGCTGCCTGCTGTCTGAAAACAGTCATCTCTTCTTCCATCCTCACAGACCACTCTCTGATGAACAGTGTGACTTAAAACTGGAAATAAGTGTTTAGGAAGAGCCAGTAAATGCTTGCAACAGCAGGAGACACCAGCTGAGACAAGACCTGGGAAAGCCCCAGTGAAAAACCTTTAGGCTGGTGAAGGGGTGGGTTTCCTGTCAGTTGTGTAGGCAAGACTTCAGCAGGGCAGAGGGATGAAGAGGGCCCTCTGGAGAATCCAGAAGTGCTCCTGGGCAAAGACAGTGAGTCTCAGTGACTGGAAGGTGATTTAGTTTTTTGTGGAAGAAAGCTGTTTTGTCCAGGTAGAGAGTGAGGGCTCCTGCTTGTTTGCCAGAAAAGTTCCTTGTCACCTGAGCTACCAGTCTGAAGGTAAGGCAGTCCCTTGCCTCCCACCCCATGTCTGGCCACAGGGCATGCACAGAACTTTCTAAGGTGTCACAGTTGTGGGGGTGGACAACCTGCCTTTCTGTCAAGAGTCTTGTAGGATGTGACAGGTCATTACCAAAGCCTACTGAGGAGTGATTCCTGTTCCAGTTTAGTTGCAAGAATAATGAGGCAGGAGGTGAGTGAGGCAACCTGGCAGGGTGTCTGAGTCAGAGCTGGAAGTCACAGGAGTCCCAGTGCTTTATCTTACTCTGACCACAAAGCCACCTTTCTCCCTGCCCTCTGTCTCGGAGGGAGTTAGCACAGGTGTTGCTCAGCATAACATGGAGGTGGTGGAGCCAAGATGAGAAGCTGGGTTTCACTACTGTCAGGGCTGTTTGTTCAGCCAGTTCTCCCTTGGGAAGCACCTGGGGGACTGCCCTCTTTCTCGTCTGAGCTTGCTCACATTAGAGAAGTGTCTTTTGGGATGTCAGCGAAGTGAAGCACACCAAGGTTGCTTCTCTTGGGAGCAGTGTGTTGGTGGCAGATGCAGCCAGATTGTGAGGAGAGGGTAGAAGCAAGGTGCAGGCAAGTTCACCTCGTGCTGCCTGCTCTAAGCTTTGAACAGTCAAGACAGCTCTCAGTGCCAGACATGTTTGCAGGCAGGGCTGGAGGCACCTCCACCAACTAAATGCACATGGCTTCTTTGGTGCTTAGCGAGATGCTGGCATCCAGCCAGCCTTTGGTGCTGTGGTGCAGGGGCACTTTCTAGCATCCTTCTCTTGCACCATGCCTGACTGACTGTCTGGGAGTCTCTGATTTGCTCTCTTTACCTCTTTTCTCCAGGGGTGAAAGATGGAAGCTGGACTGTGCTGCAGCTTGTGGAAGCCCTGGGGTAAGAAAAGCCTTATACATGTACATCACATAAGGGCCTTGCAGGGAGGATTCCCGCAAGAAGGCACAATGAGAAAGAGAAGTGTCCTCATCCAGGACGAGCTAGCTTCAGTGCTGGCAGACACACTGCAGCATGCAGGCCTGCAAGGAAGTTTACCAGTCTCAGAAACACAGCCTGAGTTGTGCTTTGCTCTCCCAGGACTTGGGAGCTGTTTGGGAAAGAGCAAGGCTGGAGTGGCTCTTGATGCTCTCCCAGGTCTAAGCAGAAGTGTTGTGGCAGGCAACAAGCTGCAGGGCAAAACCCAGCTGAGACTGTTCCCAGCTGCCTGAGCACACTGCTGCACATCACCATGTCACAAATTAGCTGGAATGCAGCTTTTGCTTCTGTTCCCAAGCTGTCATTGCCTGGGACTCAGGAAGGCTCCTTTCTCCGAAACTGGAGGCTGGGTTTACCTCATTGTAAGAGACTTAACTCTTTTCTCATCCTTGTGATCTCGGGAGCCTAAGTTCCAGGTGCAGAATGTGGTGCAAGAGCAATTTCTTTGGTCCAATTTGAGAACTTGGATTTATTGCAGCATGGCTCTGGGGCCAGGTGTATGCATGCAGCACTGTTGAGAGAAGAGAAGTCTGCTCCCACCCTGACTCCCAAGTCAGGCAGGATTGGGCCATTAACCCCCTGCCCAGAAAGCGGCACCTCTTTGTTTTTATAATGTGTCTACTCAGGATGTGCTTCATGTGTGGGTGTCCCTGCTCAGAACAGGCTCTTGCCTTTTCTCACCGCTTGGGCTAGGTCTTGTCTGGAGAACACAGATCCTTGGATGCGAGGGCGGGGCATCCAGCTGCTGTCACAAGTCCTGCTCCAGTGTTACTCCCTGCTCCAGGAGACGGAAGGTGAGGGTTGCTCTGGGCCCTTGCATGGCCTCTGGCAGCTTGGGGGCAAAGCCTGTGCTGATTTAGCATTGTGACAACTTTTTGCATGTCTCTCACAAGTCAAAGTCCAAGGAGGACATGGGGCCTCGAGCTGCAGCCTTTTTGCCAACCTAACCACACAATTAGTGTGACTCGCTGAACATGCCGAAGCCCTGGGCTGCAGCTGGCAGTGTGTGGGTGTTGCACACCCAGGTGTGCTCAGCGCTGCGTGGATCACCTTAGGGACACATCTGCATGTCAAAATCCTTGGGTGGTGACTCAGTGCAGGAAACCATCATTCACAAAGCGAGTCACACCAAAGCCTTGCAGCCTGCCCAGATTTTCTCGGGGTGAGCTCTGGCACCTAGGAAGGAGGGAAGATCAGCATAAGGAGGAGAGTGGAGGACTGGGGTGGGGAGAGGAAGATGCCCTATTCATGGAGGCAAGGAGAAGGTTTGTCTATGTTAAATGCCCCATAACAACTGGCTGGCAATGGAGGAAGCTAGTAAGTGCTGCCAGACTTTGACTTGGGATGGGTGCCTTGTGAATGGGTAGCTGAACCTGTGCCAGGAGGCTGTCAAGGTATGGGGGCCTAGCTAGTAAGTGAGGCAGAGAAAGAGAAGGATGAAAGTAAGTCTCAGGCTGGTGTGAGGCAGGGCCAAGAGCAGCTATGCAGAGGAAAAACACACAGACTAGCTACTGGTATAGCTGGAGCCAGGTGTGGTGACTGTATTGGGGACTGGGGTGCTCTGGAGGGGCAGTTGGTGGTGGGGAGAATGAAGGGGAATGCCTTGCAGAGTCAGAGCAGCTGAGCGAGCTGGGTTAGATCCAAGTCATCAGGAGCTCTGGAGGAGTGGGGGCAGAGTCAGCTCCCCAGCAGGGCTTGGGTGGTTAGTATGACACTTGCAGCTGGCGCTGTCTCCATTCCATCCTCCTTCATGTCCCTCCTGACGCAGTAGCACTGCGTCAGGCTGCCTCCTTGGGTGGCGAGTTTCTGCAGCTACTGTGGGTGCAGGATGCTGCTAGCCGGCTCTTCCAGTCTGCTTCCTGCTGCCGCTCCCTGGGGCAGGGATGTGTAGGTGCCCTCGGCCATGACTCAGAGGCTAGCAACGTGTTATGGAGCTGAGCACAGGGAACCTGGAGCTTCTGCTCCAGCCCTGTGCTCCACCCCATGACAACCTCCAGCCTCTGCTGAGCAGGCATCCACTGCTTCCCTGCTGGTGTCTGCACCCACGTGTATGGACAGGCACGGGCAAAAGCCTTTTGGGAAGCTCTGGCACCTCTGCAGTGGCCAGAAGTGGGTTCTGCCTCACTGCATCATATATGGGTTGCTGATGGGGATTGGTGAAGGCATTGGAGCCAGGTGGGTGTACCCAACAGTGGCAGTTTGTCCTGCTCACCAGCGTGAAAAGTACTTGCTCTTCATTTGGCAGCTACTTTTGGCAGAGCGGGACCAGCACCCAGCAGGTGCGTTTCCTGGGACTAATGCATGTTGGTGTCTGTTTCTGACAGTATTGCATCTGGTCCTGTTCTATGAGAACCGCCTGCAAGATCATCACCTTGTGATCCCCTCAGTGCTCCAGGGACTGCGAGCGCTGGTGAGCTTGTGCCCTGTGCTGTGCACAGCCCAGGATATGCCCCAGAACAGTGCCTGGCAGGTTCAACACCTCGGTACAGGTTGGAGCAGCATGTCAAGCAAGGTCCTACTGGGCTGGCAGCCCCTTCCCAGTAGCATTGCCCCATCTCCTCTGTGCTCCTGCTCTACCCCTTGCAGAGGGGCAGGGAAGAGGAGACTATCTTGATTTCCTGCCCCATGCTGGTATTGGGGCAAGGATTCCCTGGGCACTCCAGGGAGCAGTGCAGATGATAGGCGTCTTGTCTTGTCCTGTCCTGTCTGTTGGGTTGGTGAGCTTTCTCTGGCTTAGGAGAGGATCCTGCAGGTGTCTGTTGCACAGAAGCAGGAGCTCTGTTATATGGCTGCCATCATGATTTTCTATTCTTGCTTTTTTTTTCCTGTCCCCAGAGCATGTGTGAGGTGCTGTCCCCAGGGCTAGCAGTGTCTGTGCTCAAAGCCATCTTCCAGGAGGTACATGTGCAGGTGAGCAATGCGATTTCCTCCTGTCCTTGCTCCCTGGGTGTCTGGGGATGTCCTACCTACCCTGAAAACTGTGCATCCAGTGGCAGTGCCATGTAGTGCATTCTTCAGTGCATTGCAGTGCTCCTGTGGAGCTTGGGGATGGCATTTCCTACTGCAGAGCAAGAGGCAGACAGCAGCCAAAGATCATGTTTAGCCCTTGTCCCCTTTTCTCTGAGCCCTGGGGGAGTTACTTCCTTTATTCTGTTCTCCAGTCTGTGTTTTAAGTACCCTCAGCACTCAAATTCTTTTCTTTTTTAAAACTGTTTATGCTGGCAGGGCCTTGAACAGTATGTGGCTCTGGTGTGACTTTGATGATACATTCGTGCAGTGATGAGTACAGTCTTGTTCAGGTGCCATTGCATAGGCATGTGCACACTTTGCATGTAGTAACTGGGATCTGTATGCCAGGAAGTAGCAGCCGAACTGCTGGGGATTCTTCCCTCTTCTCAAGGGCATGTGCTGCCGTTGGGTAGTGGGTAGCAGTGCTGCCATGTGATTGCTCTGCTCCTCCCTCCAGTCCCTGCTGCAGCTGGACCGCTACACAGTTTACACCATCATCACCAACTTCATGGGCACCAGGGAGGAAGGTGAGGGGACAGATGCCAGAACCACTCCGGGGTTGCCCAGGCTGGGAGAATGACTCACTTTTGCCTTTTCCGAAGGCTCTGTTGCTCTGCCTGGGAGAACTGCAGGGCTGGAGAAACCAGGTTGATTTCATGCAATGTTGGTGAAGTCTGATGTCCTGCATCTGCTCATGCTCTTTATTCCTGCAGAACTGAAGGGCCTGGGTGCCGACTTCACCTTTGGCTTCATCCAGGTAATGGATGGGGAGAAGGATCCTCGCAACCTGCTGGTGGCCTTCCAGATTGTGCGTGATATCATCACCAAGAAGTATGCCCTGGGTGAGCCGGTGTCTGCTGTGTAGAGCTGACCAAGGGACATGTCACTTTTTTCTGAGCTGTTGGAGGGGTGGCCCTTGGGTCTGACCAGGGCTGGGATTGTTCCTGACAAGCTTTAGGAGCTGCAGAACCATCCTGTCATGGGTGCCAGGCATAGCTGCTATGCCTTTTTTGCCCAGCATCTCTCCTTACGTCCTCTGTCCTTTCCTTGCAGGTCCCTTTGTGGAGGAGCTGTTTGAAGTGACATCCTGCTACTTCCCCATTGATTTTACTCCAGTGAGTGAGTCTTCCCTGTGCCACAGCCTGTTCTTTCTGGTGTTTTCTCAGGCAGTTATGTCCCCTCCAGGCGATGGCAGGGGAGTGTGGGCAAGAGTTTTGGCTGGGTAGCATTTAGCTGCAAGCTGTGGTATGCAGGCTAACAGGCCAGTTCCAAGCTAACTGCTGTGACTGGCATCACTGCAGCCTTGCTAGAGATGAGGTCATGGCTGCCTTGGCTGATGGCTGGGTTGGGAAGTTTCCTGACTGGTGACCTGCTCTCTGCTTCCCTTCCAGCCCCCCAGTGACCCTCATGGCATCCAGAGAGAAGACCTGATCCTGAGCCTCCGGGCCATACTGGCCTCCACACCCCAATTTGCTGAGGTAGGAAGCTCCTAGGGGGTTCTTTAGCACCCCACTGTTCCCTAAGCACAGGCTGCATTTCATAGCTCCTCTTATGGCTCCGTGAGAAGAGAACAACTGGGACCAGAAGCCTGTGCTAGGGCAGCCCTGTCCCCTGCTGGGGCTAGGCATGGGGAGGGTGCCAACACTGACACCCTGGGAAGGGGATGCCTGATGTAGATACCCCTTCACCTCTATTTTCCTGGCAGAGGCTGAGCTTGCAGCCTTGCAGGGCAAGGGACAAGGTGGTACAAAGGATGGGCTGAGTTTAAGTGCCTTTCTCTGCAGTTCCTGGTCCCTCTGCTCATTGAGAAGATGGACTCAGATCTGCAAAGTGCCAAGATTGACTCCCTGCAGACTCTGGTAAGGAGGGATCCCCTGCTCCCTTCACCCCACAGAAGGCCTGTAGCAGCAGCAGCCAGCCACTTCTGACCCCTTCGCCCTGCCAGGCGGAGACTCCCATGCAGAGCAACAATTTCCAGGGTCCTAGTTTGGCCTGCATCACACTTTTTCTCTCTCTTAAGTGGTTTGTGCAGTTCAGTATGAGCCTGCCACGACAGGCAATGTCCCTGTTGTGTGTCCTCCTGGTACTGGCTTCTCTCTGATGCATTCTCCTGGCTCGCTCTTGCAGACTGCCTGCTGTGCCGTCTATGGGCAGAAGGAGCTGCAGGAGTTCCTCCCCAGCCTCTGGTCATCCCTGCGCAGGGAGGTGAGTACTGCAGGGCCTTAACAAGTGCTCAACCACAGCCAAACCATGTGGGCCCCATATCTCCCAGCAGCCCCAATCTTGGACAGCCCCAGCTGAAAAGTGTGGAGGGGAAGGGAGGAGGCCAACCCTCTTAGTGTGTTCCTAGGACTTGAATGTGCTACACTGCATGTTTGAAGCATGTGGGAAACAAGGTGGGAGCCTAAGCCCTTTAGCCCACATAGAGATCATGAAGCCTGTGGCTGAGGTCAGCACAGAGCTTAGCTTGTTGTATGTCTTCTCCTGCAGGTGTTCCAGACAGCGAGTGAGAAGGTGGAGGCAGAGTGCCTGGCTGCACTGCATGCTCTCTGTGCCTGCCTCTCCCGCTCCGTGCTCAGCCCTGACACTGAGGATTTGCTGGACTCCTTCCTCAACAACATCCTGCAAGGTAGCTAGCAGAGACCTACCCTGCCCTGAGCCTGCAGGAATACTCCTAGCTAGAGATCTGCCCTTCTGTTCTGTTTGAAGCCTCTTTCTTCTCTTTCTAGCTCTGCTGGCTTCTCCAAGGGAATTGGCTTCAGGAAGGGAGGAGAAGGGGGCACAGTAGGAAATGCCTATTGGATTGAGTTGCTTTCCTCTCTGCTGGGATTGGGTGATCCAAGGCTGTTCTGTATGCTTGGAGCTGTGGGAAGCAGCTCTGTTAGGGAGGCTGTGCAGCAGCTCAGAGCTGCACCCTGGCAGCATGTCCCAGCCCAGATATCAGCTGTGTCCCTGCATGTGAAGCAGAGGAGCTCTGCTGGTGCAGCTTACACCCAGCCTATCTCAGATTGCAGGCACCATCTGTGTGAGCCTGACATGAAGCTGGTGTGGCCAAGCGCCAAACTCCTGCAAGCAGCAGCAGGTGCCTCCCTCCGTGCCTACCACCGCATCACCCTCGTTGTCCTGCCTCTGCTGCTGGAGCAGTACACAAAGCACTTGCAGGTGAGGGGCACCCTGGGCTCTTGTAGTTACAGGAAGCATCACCAACTGCACCTGCTGGCTCTGCAGGGCTTGGTGGGAGTGAGGTGTTAAAGTGGGTGTCCTTTCCTGGCTGTGGACCCTTTGGGCACCCTCTGGCCTCACAGCTCTGGGCTCAGGCATAGCTGTGTCCCAGCAGTGATGGTGATCTGGGTTACACCTTTGTGTCCCTGCAGAGCAGCCAGAGGAGGACAATCCTGGAAATGCTGCTGGGCTTCCTGGAGCTGCAGCAGAAGTGGGGACATATGGAAGAAGGTTAGGCTTACTGGTTCCTCTGGAGGCACCAGTGCCCGGGGAACTGCTGGCTCTGATGCCACCTTCCCATATGCTGACAGAGGAGGAAAGCTCACTGACCTGACCAGCTGCATGTGCAAGCACCTGTCTCTCTGCATGGTCGGGTGTCAACTGGCAGGGCTCCAGAAAGAGTCTAGCGGGTGCCATGGTGGTGGCTGTGTGGTCACAGCTAGGCGCCAGCAGTGACTCCATGCTTCTGTCTCCAGATGAGAGCACTCTGCTGTTGCTCCAAGCCTCGGTTTGCTCTGTGGTGTTCGCAGCACTGACAGATCCCAGTGTGCAGCTGCAGCTGGTCGGGATCAGGGCACTGACTGTCCTGGGCTCCCTGCAAGGTTGGTGCCTTGTTTCCTCTTAGAGAGGCAAAGGGAGGTGTCATCCTGGTCTGGGAGATGTTGCCATGTGGTTGCTGGGACATCCTTGCCTGCTGTCTAGGAACACAGGAGTAGTGGCAACGTTTTTGACCCTGGCCATGAGCTCCAGGGTCTCTCTCTTACATGTTTGTGCTGGGCTCCTTGTATCTGTGGTGTTTGTCTTGCTACTGCATTGCTGCCAGCCTGGACAAGGGGGAAGCATACTGGCCAGAATGCTGGCATCTTTTGCCTTTGGCTGAGGACAGGATTCCTCTATGGCTCTTGTTCCAGGCTTCCTGTCTCCCTCCAATCTGGAGCTGGTTGTGGATCACCTCATCCGTCTTGCTCTGTGTGAGGAGGATTCCCAGAGCAGGTGAGGGGTGGGCTAGTGCCACTGCAGTCACCCACACTCTGTGAAGGGGAACAAAGCCTGGCTTTGTTTCAGAGAGGGGCTGTAGTCTGGGGGAAGGCACAGGAACTAAAAGACCATGTGGGTATAAGAGCAAAGGAGTAAACCAGATGATTTGTAGGATGGAAATTAGAAAGTTAAAGTAGGAGGCTTTGCTTTGCCTGCCAGTAGGGTGAAAAAGGCAGATAGCTGAGAAAGGTGTTTCTGGGCTTTCTGGCCCAGATCTGTGCAGCTGATGCACAAACAGTCCTGGGTTTGCAGCGTTCACCCCTCCCACTTTCTTCCCCCTCTGGCAGTGAAGCAGCAATGGAGGCAGCTGGATCTCTGGCCCCCCTCTACCCAAAAGTTTTCTCTGGCCGCATGGTACCCAGGCTTGAAGACGAGCTGCAGTCAGGTAGGGCTGGTGGAAAAGGAGTGATGTCTGGTTTTGGATTGGAGGCTGGTCTGTCCCCACTGGGCTTCTACCAGGCAGTGGGGCTGTGCCATGTGGCATAGGTTGGTCGCTTCCTTGGGGGATTCCCAGTGCAGGCACTGTGGTGCTGGCACAAGAAGGCTGTGTCTCATGCTGGCAACCAGCCTGTGAGGCCAGGATCAGCGCTTTGGGGAGGAGCTGCCAGGCCACAGAGCAGGCAGAGTGCCTTGAGCCTGGCCATGCTGCTTCATCCTGTCCACCCTGTCAGGGTCTGAGCCTTGAATACCCTTGGGTGAGGGGCTTGGGGTCACCCCAGCAGCCCCCTCTGAGAAGTGTTTTCTCTTCAGAGCGGGAGGAGAGCTCCCATGACCACTGCTCCCTGCAGCAGCGCTGCCTGCGGGCCCTAGCAGCTGTGTCGACCCACACCAGCATCGTGATGGAGACTGTCCCTGTCCTTTTGCAGCATCTCCGGAAGGTGCAGAAAGGTAATGCAGCCTGTAGCAGGCGCATCAGGGCAGGAGCTGCCTCTGTTACTCGTGGCAGTGGTGTGAGGAGCCTGGGACCGGGCTGTGGATCCCATCGGTGGAGGGTGAATAAGGAGGGCAGCATTGCCCTGAGATCTCACTGCAGATGAGAGAGGTGGGTGCTGCAACTGTTTGATGTGATGGTGACTGTGCCTTGCAGGAAGTGAGGTTGGGAATGCCCAAGACATGGTCTGTGTGTGCCAGAGCCTGCACCGTGTGGCCCTACAGTGCCAGAAGGACGAGGAGTGCTGCTGGTACTACCACCAGACAGTAGTGCCGTGCCTGCTGGCCATGGCCCTGCAGGCTGCCATGCCAGGTAGGTGTGGGGCTGGAGCAGGAGATGGGAGAGCAGGCAGCTCCCTGGGCTCTCTGGGGTCCCTGACCCTGAAGTCAGCACTGCTGCTACCACCCTCTAGCAACTATGGGTGTGTGGGCCCTGCTGCCCCTGGCCAGTGCTGGTGTGGGTCACGAGGCTGCACCTGCCTCCTCCCTCCAGGCAGCGGGTTTCATCATGTCTCTTTCCTCCTGCTGCCTGCAGAGAGCACCAACCCACTGATGGGCAAGGCACTGCTGGAGGAAAAGGTGCTGGCTGCCATGGTTCCTGTCATCAGTGCTGCCACCACTCACCTGAGTCCTGAGTGAGTGATGCGGGGGGGGGTGCCAGGCACTCCATTTTGGGAAGAGGGCAGGCTGTGTTCCCCCTGCTGCTGTCTGTTCATTGGGAACTTAACACCTCCTGGCAGGTACCCAGGAACACTCTGGTCACCCTCCCAAGGCAGCACATTGTGATACCTACTTTCTCCTAGGCTGGCTGCTGAGAGTGTGTCTCATGTGGTGTCCCTCTTCCTGGATGGAGAGGTCTCCTTCCTGCCCCAGAACAGTTTTCCCTGCTCCTTCCAGCCATTTGAGGTGTGTTGGGTGCTTGGGGCTGGGGTCCTGGAACAGGGGCAGGGAATGAGGATGTCAGCACAGGCTGGCAGCAAGGACTGTGATGACGTGGGTGCTGTTCTTTTCTTGCAGGATGGGGAGTGTTTGGAGTCACAGAGACGTCTGGTTGCCCTCCTCATGGCCTTTGTCTGTTCCTTGCCCCACAATGTAAGTTGGTGAGCAGGGTGGAGAAGGCTCCTGACCAAGCACCCTCCTACCTGGGTCCACAGCAAGCTCCAAGGGCAGAAGAAGGGAGCAGCTGCAGTCCCAGGCTGTAACACACTCCATGTCTTTTCCAGGTGGCAATTCCTCAGCAGGATCGGCTGCTCCGGGAGCTGCTGGCACTGAGCTGTTCGTGCAGCTGCCCCTTCACGACCACCACAGCTGCCAAGTGCTTCGCAGGGCTGGTGAACAAGCACCTGGCGGGTAAAAGGCTTGGGCAGGATGCTGTGGGTCCCTGCTAAGTGCTGGCAGGGGAGTAATGGCTTAACCTGTCCCTACTGTGTCCCTAGGGCAGCAACTGGATGAGATCCTGCAGCTTGCAATGAACAGGATTGAGCCCAGCCTTGCAGAAGGATCTTGCCGAACACAGGCACTCACCCTGCTGCTCTGGGTAAGGCATGCCCTGGCTGGCTACAGGATGGGGGAGGGCTGGGGCAGGGACTGGCCTGGCACTGACTCTGCTCTGCCTGCACAGGTGACCAAAGCCCTGGTGCTGCGCTACCACCCCCTGGGCTCCCACCTGACAGACAAGGTAGGCAGTGACGGGGGTGTGTGATGTTTGAGGAGCCTGCCCACTCCCCTGGTAGCTGGCTAGGAACCCTCCAGCATCTGGGCACCCCATCTCACGGCTCTTTCCCTTGCAGCTGCTGGGCCTGCTGGGTGATACAGAGCTGGGCCCTGCCACAGCAGATGGCTTCTCCCTGCTCATGGTTGAGTCCCCAGACGTGCTGCACAAGGGCTGCCATGCTGACGTGCGCATCATGTTCCGACAGCGCTTCTTCACTGACAATGTCCCCAAGCTGGTGCAGGGCTTCCATGGGGCTGGCCCTGGTGAGTGGCCACCCCCAGCCTGGACTCACCATCCCATGACCTCTTCCTTACCCAGGGGGCCTGGGCCAGCATCCACTTCTTCCCCTGCCTGCCTGTAACCATCTCTGCCCTCCACAGATGTGAAGGCCAATTACCTGAAGGGCTTGTCCCATGTGCTCAACCACGTTCCCAAGCCTGTGCTGGTGACAGAGCTGCCTAAGGTGAGAGCCAGCCTTGGCAGCCCATGACAGGTTGTGGCAGTACAGAGTGCATGGTGGGGAGTTACTCATGTTTCTTGTGTCCTCCCCACCTCTAGCTGCTTTCCCTCCTGCTTGAGGCCTTGTCCTGCCTGGACCATGTAGTGCAGCTCTCCACATTGAACTGCCTCCAGCCACTGCTGCTCGAAGCTCCCCAGATCATGAGCCTGCATGTTGACACACTGGTCACCAAGTTCCTCAGTCTCACCTCCAGCCCCACCATGGTGCGTATGCTCCCTCCTTCCCCGCTCACGTTGCTTTCCTCCACTCCTGCCCCTTCCACTGCGCTCAACACCATCTATTCCAGGCTGTCCGCATCGCTGCCCTGCGCTGTGTCCATGCACTTACCAGCCTGCCCACAACAGTGGTAAGTGTTCCTGCAGCAGCCTGCTTCTGCACAAAGAGGGGCAAAGGGGTCCCAAACATCCTCCTGGGGGGACTTAGCACCCAGCTCTCTTACCAAGAGCCTTTTCTGTCCTATAGCTGCTGCCATACAAGGCCCGAGTTATACGAGCACTGGCCAAGCCTTTGGACGACAAGAAGAGGCTGGTGCGGAAGGAGGCAGTAGCAGCACGAGGGGAATGGTGAGAGCATAAGGCTGGAGCTACTGGGGTGCTGGCATGTTGGGGATGTGGCTGATGGCACCATCTCTGTCCCCACAGGTTCCTTCTGGGGAGCCCAGGAAGGTGAGCGCCTTGTATCCCCTTTCTGAGCTGACCAACAATGTGACTGGGCCCCTGCCAACCCGTCAAGCCATCCAACCGATGCCATGGACTCTGGGAGGCCAGTACCACCCTGAGTGCTGGGACTGGAGTGTGGGGTCCAGCAAACAGCACCCCTGCCTTCTTCCTGGCACCCACAGTGGGGAAGGAGCTGTGTCGCTCATGGCTTGCCCAGCCTCTGCTGCAGCCAGGGACAGTGACAGACAGACTTGCCACGTGTGAGTGAAGAGGGCAGGCCTGTGCACACATGTACGGTGTGTGGCAACCCATAGACCAGACAAATAAATATATCTGTTTTGTTAATGCTTTGGGGAGGACTCTGTGCAGCTCAGGTTGCAACCTCAGTGCCCCTCCAGATGTTGAGTAGCTAAAGGTGCTGCTGATTACAGGCCCTTACTCCTCTTTTCACATAGAGGAATCTTGAGGTTCCCTCTCCTCTCCTGTCCTCACAAGTCTGCACCCCTCAACAGGACAACAAAGAACAAGACTCCCTTAAAGAAAAAAAAAAAATTTATTGGACTGGTCTTAAAAAGGCCCCCTGGGGAGTGGGTGGAGGTTAGGGGTGCCATCCTCTGCACCTAGCCCTGCCAGAGTGCTGAGCTGGGCCACATGCTGGCTTGTTACCTATGCTAGTGTGGGTAGCACCATCAGCTAGAGTGGGGAGCAGCAGCTCTGCTGCCTTTCCCCTGGGGCTGCCTGCAGCCACCATGGAGCCAAGAGAGGTGGCATCCAGGCCAGGCACTGACACTCTCAAAAGAGACTGGCTGGCTCTGGCTCCAGTTAGCAATGCATGCCAGCACCCACCTTCCACTGTGCACTTGGGCCAAAGGGAACATGGGTGGTGGAGCAGGTCCCCTGCCTGCAGGGTAGGATGTCTGCAGCACTTGAGGCTCAAATGGCCAGGAGTGATGCACGCTGCTCGGTCACACAGGAGGGAGGCAGGTCCCAGCTGAGGCCTGTCCCATGGGGCAGATGAGGAGATGGCAGCAGGACACGGGTGAGCCAGTGCCTGTAGGGAAAAAGAGCGAGGTCACAGCAAAAAGCTGAAATCTCAGTGCTTCTCAGCTCTGCAGAGCTGAGCCAGAGCTGTGAGCCCACATCCCTGAGCTGCCATGATGGTCAAGCACCTCAGCTGGGCCTCTCTTGGCAGAGGGGTGCTGGGTAGACCAGAACTTAGCACTGGGATGAGGAGACACAAGGCAGCTGAGGCCCAGGTCCTCTCTGTGCCTTGTGAAGCCCAGACCCAGCACACAGCATAGGCTGTTTGCTGTCCTGCTCTTGCCCCCATTGTCCAAGGAGAGCCCCAGTGGCCCAGCACCCCCATGCACTGCTGAACCACCACCTTCCTAGGGCTTTACCTTGGTATATGCACACCCAGGAACACCTTCCAGTTATCCCAGCTGCCATAACTGTAGGGGTTCCTGAAAACCTGCAGGCCAAGGAGATGCACATCATGTTTGGCTCTGCCCTGACCAGCCCTACTGCTCTATAGGCTCTGCTCACCTTGCCTTTCTTCTGCAGCCTCTGCCTCTCTTTCTTGTTGATGTGCCGTTCAATGCTGGTTTCCCCACGAGTGATGAGGGCAGCATGCCACAGTGTGAGGGCACCCAAGGCTAACGCAACTGAGCTGGGGACAGCAAGGGACAGCAGGTTGTACACAGGCCTTCCTTCCCTACTTCTGCAGCTGTTGGGTGCTGAGGCTGCCTCTCTGCACCCACAGCTGCATAGGTGGGCTGGCTCATCTAATCTCCCATGACTGAGAGCTGAGATTTCTCTTGGTCTATGACCCAAGAGCTGGCAGGGCATGGATGTCTGCTAGAGAAAGCCAGCTGAGCACCAGTGAGGTAGAAGGTGAGCAGTGTCAGAGGGCAAGGGGCTACACACTGCTTCGCCTAGCCTCTGGGCCCTCTTACCTGCACAGGACCCAGAGGTAGACCACACTCTTGTGGAAAGCTCGTTGACGGAAAGAGAAGGTGGGTGGCGGGGTCTGGTAGTATGTCTGAAAAAGGAGCAGAGAGGGGCAAGATTACCCAATCTACTTTATAGCCTGAAGCCTGACTGCTGCACCCCTCACTGATGCAGAGCTCAGACAGTAAGAATGGACTGCAGCTGGAACCAACACAACAGCCAGGGTGATGGGGAGGCAGCCTAAGACAGCCATGAGACAGACACCAGAGAGCTGGTACAGGGGTGAGAAGCAGTGGCATGGAGGTCATGGGGCAGGGAGCAGCCATGGAAGCAGTCAGGACACTGCACTGCAGCTGGCGCTCAGGGTGAGGTGGCACACATCTACACTGCTGCAGCTTCCCCAGGAGAGCAGGGCCTGAGCAGCACGTGCCAAGCAGCTGCTGCCAGCCAAAAGTGGAAGCTGGGTGCACAGGGAAGCAGACCCCTACACTGCTAGAGGCAGTGCCTGTAGCAGAGCTGCCCACCAGCCCCAGTTCTCTGACGTGAGACAAGCACGGGGGCTGGTTCTGGCTGTGGAATGCTCCTTGAGAGCAGGGCCCCAAGCAGGACCCAGTCTGCAGGGCAGCTCTGCTCCACACTGCCTGGAGCAGCTACAGGGCAGGGATGTCCCACCTGGTTGGCAGCCACCTGCAGTCTTTCCTTCTCAAGCAGTTTCGTTCTCTAGGGGGATGGAAAACAGGGTACTGATTACATGTCTTAGAGGAGGGGGCCCTTCTCCCCTCACCACCCTGCAGGACTAGGACAGTTGGGGGCCTCACAGAAGGAGGGAGAGAGGAAGCAATGTCACTAAAAGGCAAGGCCTTGCACAGCTTTTTTCTGCAAGCTTAGCCTGGGGAGCCCTGGTGCATGGCAGGGCGAGGACTGGGGCCTCCCTGCTCACCTCAATGGCTGCGTAAGCATCCCGGAACATCTCCCAGCCGCTGATGCTGCAGTAGATGCAGCCCATGGTCATGAACAGGCAGAAGGAGAAGAAGTAGCGGTGGTTGTAGTGTCCCACACAGTTGTTTAGCCAGGCTGCCTCTGGGGTTAAAGGTATGTAACAGTGACAGACCATGGGTCCAAACCCACCCCAAGACCAGGGTGGTTCTTCTGGGCCCAGCCCCCAGCACCCTTCCCCATGCTGGCTGACCCAGGAGAGGAATAGGGCAGGCAGAGAAGGGGAAGAAGGGCCAGCTCCCCCTGGGAGGGTGCCACAGGTTAGTACTGCAGAAGGATACGGCAGTGGTGGTCCATCTTCAGCACGCACCTGGGAGGAAGAAGAGCAGCACCAGTGTTAGTGCCAGAATAAGCACCATGTTTGGGAGGGGGCAGGCAGCCCCCCCGCCCTGGAGTCTGTATGAGATGAGGCAAGAAGCCAGCAGAGCAGAGGGGAAAGGGCCCCAGTCTCACAGTGTGACAGGGGCTAAGGAGAGGGGTCTCAGAGGCTGCCTCAAGTGCTACGGCAGGCAGAGGGAGCGAGCCCTACCTGTTGCAGATGCTGCAGTGGTGGGTGCGAGCCGGCTTGGGGGCAATGCATTTCCTGCAGATGGAGACGCTGGTGAGTTTCTCCTTGGCCTGCACACAGATCAGAAGAGATTTCTCTCTCTCCATACCGGTCCCTTGCCCCCCAAGCTCCTCACTTCCCCTTTGACACGCCCTCCGCCCCCACCACTGTCCAGCCTAGCTCCCAGACTGAAGGAGGTCTCCTGCAACAACACCACCACGCTGCATTAGCTGTTCCCAGTGATTGTCCATAGCTGGTCCCCAGTGCTCAGCTGGGAGAGGCTGTGCTGCTGGTCAGTGCCTCACCTGTGGTGGGTGACCAGGTGAGGTGGTGATGGCCATGTAGTAGTGAAAGACAATCATGATAAGATTCCAGTGTCCGTAAGCAAGGTGCCAGCAGATCCAAGCAGGTGTGTAGGTCTGAAGGATGAGGGGCAGCAGGCAGATGTACACGATAGCCACGATAGAACTTGTCAGCCCTATCACCAGTGCCACAAAGACCTATGAGAAAGAGGCCTGGGTCACCAGAGTGGACAGCACCTGCCCCTTGCTGTGCTGGGAGTGGCACAGTTAGGGTACGGCCACAGGAAACCAATCTGAACCACACACTGAGGTCTCCACACCCTTCCTGCCTTGGTCACAGGCAGCCCCAAGACTCAGTTGTCCGAGCAGCACACTCACCCCAGTCCACAGAGTCAGGGACCCCCCCTTTGCCCAGTGAGGGTACTCACCACGCCAAACCACCGGGTGACGTGGTCCACTAGCCAGTAGACGGGTTCAAAGAGGGAGTCGAGCACCACATCACCATTGGTGAAGGAATTGTAGAGCAGGGAGCGGAAGCAGAGGTGCCCATAGTGCCATAGCTGCTCTGCCTGCCTCACCAGCTTAAACCGCCGCCGCCGGCCCAGCCGCAGGCACTTCAGGAGCAAACGCATCACTGCTGCAAAAATCCGCTGCCGGCTCCTCATCTCTGCCATGTTATGCCTGTGGGAGAGGAGCTCAGCATGAGCAGGCCACCCAGCTGCCTGGCTATCCTACTGGGTCTCCTCTCCCAGGCGTGTCGATGCTGGTCACACAGCTCCCTGCACCAATTCTGCACAGCACGGCAGGGGCCTCTCCTTTGCCCTGACTCAGGGTGCAGAGCAGGGGGAGCCAAGCCCAGACTCCTGGAGACTGTGGAGCCAGTGTTGCTGAGACGGCTCCCTGCTTGGAGCAGGGGGGCACGGGCCCCTTGGCATCTGGGCTCAGATGCTCTCTGGTCCCATCTCGTCTTTCCCAGCAGGGAGGGGGCCTGGGGAGCAACACAGAGTCTGACTTAGAGGAAACAAGAGAAGGCACAAGTATCCAGGATCCTGGGCCAGTTCCAGGGGTGATCCTAGACCCAGCCCTTCCCAACAGGTTTGGAAATGGAAGAACCCACAGAAGACTTATGTGGAGGAGCTAGGCCAAGATTACCATCCTCCTCTAGTTCCTCTCCTCACTCCCAAAATGAAGAGCCTCAATGCTACTTCCCTTCACCTCAACTTCTGGACCAAGCTACAGAAGCCACTCTGCACCTTTCCCAACCTAACAGCCCCACTCCAAGAGTCCCAACACCTCCTCCATCCTCTCGCTCGGATCCACCTTGGATAATGCCATGCACGAGCAAAGAAGCACCCCAGGGACAGCCCCAGGCCAAGGCCATGCTGTGAAGTACTCCCCTGCCTGCTGAGTCCCTCATCCCACCTGAGAGCTGTGCCTGAAGCAAGAAGGAACTCTAGCCGGCCCAGCAGCTGGGAAAACGATCTGCAGGTCTAGGGCCCCCAGGCCTCTGTGCAGGCAGTGCCCATCAATATTAAGCAGTGAGGCAGCCCCAGGGCAAGGCATATGCTGAGCCAGGGCTAAGCGCTTGCCTCGGCATGCTGCCAGGTAGTGGTGCCATCACCAGAGAGTCCCTCCCAGTGGGGTCTGGCATCTTGTGCTGCTATGCCCACTGCACAGCACAGCCACCAGGGCAGCAGCAGGGAGGGTAAGGACAGGAGCTGCAGCATCCAGATGGGCTGTCCAAAAGAGCCAGGGGTTTCCCTCTGACCTGCCAGTCAAGTGTAGGGCTGACCCCAAGGCTGGGAACATCTGGACAAGAGGACACTGGACCTAGTTCTTAGTGTGAAAAGGGACAAAATACTCCAGCCAGCAGCAAGTCTTGCAGTCAGCCCTCCAAACACAGAGCACCTCCCTACCCCTCAGAGAGGTCTCCTTCCTTACAAAAGCCAACAGCTACTAAGCAGAGAACCCTCAGGAACCTCTCTGCAGACAGCGGCACAGCCACAGGCATGAGGCTCCAGGAGAGCTGTGTACACTCCCTGGCCCACTCAGGGACTGGAGCTCCAGCCCTCACCCTGCCCAGGGCCCTCCCCACATCTCATTGGGGCACTGAGCCCAGAGGGATAGGACAGCTACCACTAGTACAGCCAAGACCACAGGCAACACCACAGCCGAGGAGTAGGGAACCTTCAGTTTTGGCCCTACACCACGCACAGCCAGGGCTCAGCTCTTGCCGTGTTCAGCCACTCAGACGCAGCCCTGTGGCACCCTCCAGTGGCACCCAGCTTCATAACGCCCAGCTCCCCCAGTTCAGTAGCATCTAGGCTCATGGCACCAAGACGCTCTCTGGCACCAAGCCCCATCATGCAAAAGCTGCCCATACCAACAGCAAAAAGCCCCCAGCCCCACTGCATCCAACCCCATAACACCCAGGATTTCAAGCCTCATGGCACCACCAGCCCCTCCAAGCCCACAGCATCCCCCTCCGTTGCCTCCCAACCCCATTGGGCCCCCAGTGCCACATCACATACCTCCACTACCTCCCAGGCCTACAGCACCTCCAGCCACAAAGCACCTCCCATTGCCTCCCAGACACAGAGCACCCCAAGCCCCTCCAGGCCCACAGCACTATTTCCAGCCCGTCCAGGTTCACAGTACCCCCTAGGCCCGTAAAGGCCAAAAGGCCCCTCCCAGGCCCATAACACCCCGCAGCAACAGACCCTTCCAGCACCGCTGACCTGCCGCCCGCGCCCCGCCGCCAGCCGCCTCCATGACCGGCGGCCCACCGCCCTTACGGCCCTACGGGCAGACCCCAACACCCCGCGCTCCGTGCCGGTCGCCGGCTGCGCGGAGCATGCCGGGAAGCGCCGTCTACCGACGCTAGACTACAACTCCCAGAGGGTAGCGCGACCACGCTGTGTTCCTGTAGGAGAGAGCCAATAGTCGCACCGCTTACGGCGCAGCCTTGCCACCGGGGACCAATAGGATGAGCGCTTTCTGCGAGAGAAATCTTGCCAACCAACATGGTGCCTCCTGCTCGGTACTGTATTCCTGGTGAGTGCAGGCCTAGACGGCTCAGGGAGGGCTGGGGGGTTCCTCGGGCAGGAGGTTGTCCGGGGTGGAGGGTGGTCAGAGGGGTGTGCCTGGGGTAGAGGAGGAGGTTCCCGGCGCAGTGAGTGCCAAGGGTAGAAGGTGGCCTAGGGTTGTGGGGTGCCCGGGATAAGAGGAAAGGAAGTTTGTGAGAAGGTGGCCTGGAGCCGAGGGGCAGCAGCCGGCTATATGCGGGACGGTTTGCCCCGAGGGCTTCGGGGACTGCCCGGGTCGGCAGGGGAGTCGCTGCCCCACTGCACAAGGTGGGCTACGATTGGGCACTGTGCCCGGGTTGCAGGCAAGAGAAGGCCTGAGGCCGTGCGAAGCCTGAGACCCTCCGCTCCGGAGCTGGATGAGAGTTCAGGGTGCCCTGGCAGCATCAACCCGAGTCCTTGTCCCTTAGGTGAGCGGCTGTGCAGTGCGGAGGAGGCAGCGGCTGGCAGCGGCACTTACACCCGACATGGCTTTATCTTCTCCTCGCTGGCTGGCTGCATGGAGAAAAAGAGCGAAGATAGTGGGGTGAGCACGGCTGCATCACCTGCTGCTCTTCCCCAGAGCCAACTGCTAGGCACCAAGGCTGCACAGCTCTGATGGTATTCAGCTGATGTCTGCTGTGATCCTGTGCATGGGCTGTGCCTCAAGCTAACTGCTGTGTGTAACTGTTGTGCCCTGCAGCTGCCTGTTGTGTCAGTGGTGAGAGACATCGAGTCCCAGCTCCTGCCCGATGTGGGGGCAGTGGTGACGTGCAAGGTAGGGTGCTGGAGTGCACTGTGATGGCAAACTGCACAGCCTTTGCTTTCTCTGCCTCTTACTGACCTTTGTTCCCAAGCACATATGGAGTGGGATGAGGATCCCCTGGGTTTGTTTGTAGCCTCTCAGCAGGACAGAGAAAGCCCAAGGGCTGTCTTGGGTCCCTCATTCACCAAGAAGCCAGGTGGCATGGGGGACACCTGCGTCTTGACTTTGGCTGCCCTGAGTCTGAGGTGGGCTGATGAGAGGTTTTTCTTTGCACTGCTGTCTAAAAGTCTTTTCTGGGGCAGGGTGCATGGAGGGCAGTGCCCAGGGCAGTTTGGAGAAAGGGTGGCACAGAAGGAGTATTAGTTTCCTTACGGTCCTGATGATGGGAAACAGACTGGGATCACAACAGGTCTCAGCCTTATTTATGTCTTGAATTGCACAAGTATCATGTTCCTTACCTGGCTTGCTGCCAGGTGTCTAAGCTGTGCCACCACTAGTTTAGTCACAGACCAAGTGAGACATGAGCTCCCCACAAACAGCCCCATCCTGCCTGCACCCTGCCCTTTCCTTGCCTGGGGGGGGGGTGCCCTGTCGTGAGAGCAGGACTGACCTGGAACTCCTTCCCCTTTTCCCCTGGCAGGTTTGCAGCATTAACTCTCGCTTTGCCAAGGTGCACATCCTGTACGTCAGCTCCACACCACTGAAATCCACCTTCCGGGGGACCATACGGTAGGGAGGAGGCTAGGTTCTCCATG
Organism: Galbula dea; assembly: GCA_013399015.1. Taxonomy (NCBI): domain Eukaryota; kingdom Metazoa; phylum Chordata; class Aves; order Piciformes; family Galbulidae; genus Galbula; species Galbula dea. The sequence goes on from VWZX01005818.1 coordinate 1,417,807, forward strand.
ACACAGGGTTTCCAACCGTTCCATCCTCAAGGAGCAGGGAAGGCTTTTCTGGGCAGCACAGCTGGCTGCTCTGGCAGTAGCTCTGCCCCAAACACTGGGCAAGCGTCCAGCGAGTCCTGGCTAGCACCCAGAGAGGCTGGGGCAGCTCCTATCACAGGCTGGAGAGTCGCCTTTGCTCTCTGGTGCTCAGATTCCTTAATCTCATTTTTCAGGAGAGAAGATATTCGAGCCACGGAGAAAGATAAGGTCAGTGAGGCACTGCCAGTGACCATGCTACTGCAGCTGCCCCTGCTTTTTGCTGGTGGGGGCACTTGTCCTGTCGCTGATGAGTGCCCCAACACGCTCTGTGGTTTTACCCACTCTTGCCCACACAGGTAGAAGTGTACAAGAGTTTCCGTCCTGGTGACATAGTCCTAGCCAAGGTCGTATCCTTTCCCCTGGTGCAAGGAGGGTTAGCCAGGGTCTGTGGGTCAGTCCTCTCAAGGAGCCCTTTCCCTTAATGCCTATCTAACTAGATCTCCCTGGGGGATGCACAGTCCAACTACCTGCTCAGTACAGCAGAGAATGAGCTGGGTGTGGTAGTGGCACACAGTGAAGCAGGTAGGGACAGGTGGTGGGGCTCAGGCAGTTCTGCCTCCTTCTTTGCAGGTGGAGGAATGCAATTTTGGGAGGGGGAAACCTTGACATGTGGTGTCTTTAGGGGTGCAGATGGTGCCGATCAGCTGGTGTGAGATGCAGTGCCCACAGACGCATGCCAAGGACTTCCGTAAGGTGGCCCGTGTGCAGCCCCAGTTCCTGCAGACCTAGTAGCCTCTGAGGAGCTGCTGTGCTCCTGCTGGGCCTGTGGGGCTGGAGCAGTGCCTGGCCTCCAGCCTCCTCTGCGCATGTGAGAGGCTGGAACATCCAGATAGGCCCTCACACATAGGATGGATTTTCTTTTTCTGGATAATAAATATTTTTGAGAGCTCTGTTTTTTTGCTCTGTTATAGCCCAGAGGGATGGGTGGGTGGGGGGTGCCTGCAGTGCCCTGGTCTGGCTGCCATAGCAGAGCTGTTGAGGGAGCATCTTCTGCAGCACTGCAGCCAGGAGGAAGCATGTGGTCCCAGCCCGCTGCTGGGGAAGGGGAACAATCCTGCAGCTTTACTGCAGTGAGGCCAACAGAATGGAGCTCTGGTTTGTGGCTCCAGCACTTGCCTCAACAGGTTTGTTTCTCCACTTTGCTGTCAAGTATTTCTCCCTGCACTGTAACTGGTGTGAGCTGCAGCTGTGTTCAGCCCTAGGGCGCTACAGCATCTCTGGCCATACATGCCCTGCCTGCCTCTGGCAACAAGGGTGTGCCACACCCAGAGCCTTAAAACCACCCAAGGGCAGGATGTTGCCCTTCCCAGCAGGGGTTGCAGAGCTGTGCCTTGCTTCTCTGAGCACCATCTGCACCCAGCAGCAATGGCTGCATTACCCCAATGTGTCAGGAGCTAGGCCAGGGAGGGAGTCCCAAACCTAGGGGGAAATACATGGCCCAGGAAAACGGGAACACTTTGTTATTGTGCATTACTTCTTTATTGAACTGGAACAAGACAGCTGCTATGTTGGACAGTAACACTGACCCTGTGTAAGGCCAGGCTCATGGTGATGACAGAAGGGGAAGCCACAGTGACAGGGCCACATACACGCAGGTGGGATGGGGCACAAAGGCACCTGCTTTACCAGCAGGACTAGGATGGGCTTTGGCTGGGGGGACTATGTGGTGGACAGGAACCTCCAGACAACCTGCTCCCTCCATCATCCTTGTCCAAAGGCAGTAAGTTAAAGCAGGGGCTGGCAGAGCTAGGTCCAGAGGCACGAGTACCACCCTCAGGTACTGTACTGCATACACCAAAATACCACCTCTTCAGCATCTATGCAGCCCAGTACTTATGCTGCAAACCCAAGAGGAGATGGGGTGGCTGCCTGCACTGTGGTCACCCCACTGCTCCCGGGATGACTACATCAAGTGACACAACTACAATAACGGGGTGACAAGAACCACTGGGGAAGCAAAGCAGGAGAAGCCTGGCACAGTGAGGGATCAGTTGGTGCATCCCCCTGCACACACAGCTCAAGAGCTGGGATCCTGGTGTGGAGAGGTGTGTGGTTGCAGCCTGGCAGAGCCAGGGCTTCCATTTACACTAGACCTACCTATACAACCATATGCACAGACACAAACACATGCACTCCCCCACACACACCCTCACACCCCAGCCTGTCTGCAGAGGGAAGCCTGGTCCTAAGGGAATGGGCCTAATTCTGAGGACGTGCTCCAGATCCGCAGCTCAGAGTTCCAATGGCTGGAGGAGGGGGGAGGAGGGTATACAGCAGGGTGGGGGGATAGTGGGGGGCTCATCTACTATGCCTGCTACCTGCCCTCACTTCTTGACCTTGCCCTGAGCAGCGACAGCCTCCATGGCCTTGCGCACCGTCTCCTCATCCCCTAGGAACTGCATGGGCTTGACGGGTTTCAGGTTCTTGTCCAGCTCATAGACAATAGGGATGCCAGTGGGCAGGTTCAGCTCCATGATAGCCTCTTCTGACATGCCTGTGAACACAGATATGCTGTCACTCATGCCCTGCTTACACAGTGCCAGCCAGGGGAGCCAGAAGGCATACAGGGCTGCAGGGCTTACATACCTTCCAGGTGCTTGACAATCCCACGCAGACTATTGCCATGGGCAGCAATAAGGACTCGTTTGCCCTCTTTGATCTGTGGGACTATTTCCTCATTCCAGAAAGGCAGAGCCCGAGCAATGGTGTCCTTCAAGCTCTCACATGTCGGCAGCTGGTCCTCTGTCAGGTCAGCATAGCGACGGTCCTGGGGAAAAGACCATGCTCATATAGCAGCCCAATACAATGTGGGAAGGTGGCAGCAGGACCTTCATCCCACCACCCCAAATTCTCTGCCTGGGCACCTGCTACATGTAGGCAAAGCTAGGCTTGGAAGCAAAGAAGTACCCTTGAGGTGGTTTGAGCCTATGCTCATCAACTGTTGGAGCTCTGAACCTCTCCTGGGGAAAGCTCCATGGCAAAGAGATCTGAGCAAACATTCATGCACAGGTCATAGGACTAATGATTAACAGAGGTACCATCCCCTCTCCTTTGAATTGAAGGGAATGGAGTAAGCCAGACCACACAGCAGGGACCTAAAACTTAAGGACTGCAGCCTCCTAAGGTGGATTTTAGGAGCTTTCCAGCAAGGTGGATGAAGAGCAACGGGTCTTACCTTGCTGATGGTGCTGTAGAAAGGGTGATCAGACTGCATAGGAGGTGGAGGAATGTCGTATGAGCGCCTCCAGATCTTCACCTGCGCTTCACCGTGCTTTGCTGCCGTCTCAGCCTTGTTCAAACCGGTGAGAGCCCCATAGTGCCTCTCATTCAGGCGCCAGGTTCGGATAACGGGTAACCACATCTGATCGATGGCATCCAAGACAGTCCAGAGGGTACGTATGGCTCGTTTCTGTACCGATGTGAAGCAGATATCGAACTCGTAGCCAGCATCTGGACAAGACCGGAAAAAGGAGAGTAGACGGGGTCACACCGGTGAGGTGAATGCCAGGCCTTATGCAACCGGTGAGCAGCCACGGATGGCAGCCTCACGGTGCCGGTAGCGGTCGCGTCAACCCGCGGCCGGCCAGCTTCTAAGGGCGGGCTGACGGCACTGGGGACGCGACTGGCACCAGCGAAGTCCTCCCCCCAGTACCAAAGGCTCTCTCCTCAGTACAGGAGCCCCCGTCCCCGCCCTGCTCCGTCCACGGAGGCTCTCCCCTCGGTAGTGGAAAGCTCCAAACCCAACCCCGTTAGGCTAGAGGCAGCCGCACTAGACCGCCTCCCCCGCCCCCACTTCTCACAGCCTTCTACTGGTCACCAGTACCTCGGAGGGCCTCGCCGCCACGCCGCGCCTCTTGCTGACCGGCGGGGCTGAGATCAGCATCGTACCAACCGCTGAAGCGGTTCTCTAAGTTCCAGGCGCTCTCGCCGTGGCGGACAAGAACTAGGCGGTAGGCGGCCATGGCGGAGGAGCAGAGCGGACTGGAAACCGGTACGCGCGCGCCCTCTCCTCACGCTGCTGCCGCGCGCGACTGACGCTAACGGCACGGCACCGCCCCGCCCCTCCCCGCGCAGCAAGAGCGGTCGCGCATGCGCAAATCCTGGCGCCGGCAGAGGTGCACGTAGCGCATGGAGGGGCCGCGAAGGGCGGTGCGACCTTCAGTGTTGTGGCGTCACTGCGCACTAACGCATGCGCAGTAACCCGTCGTGGCTGTTCACCCGAGCCGGGTACGGACTAGGTTACGGGTTCAGTGTAAATGGTTCCATGTGAGTGCGGCATCGGCAGGGCTTTCTCCCCCTGCCAGGGGCATGTTAGGCAGGTTATCTTGCTGACGGCTGTCCCTAGGCCCCTTAGGTCTCCCATCCAAGCCCCAGTTGGCCCCGACCCCGCTTAGTTTCACCGACACCGTTACCTGCCCGCCCTGGCGGCAGGCTGCCAGCCCCGAAGGCAGCGGTGCCCTCGCTCAAGATGGCTGCGGGCGCCGGAAGCGGAAGGGCAAAGGGCGTGGCATAGCGTGGGGTCGCGTGGAGCCGGTTCCAGCATGGCGAGGAGTGGGCGTCTTCGATCGGGCGTCGCCGCCAAGTTGAAGCGCTGGCGAAAGGGCCACAGCAGCGACTGCAACCCTGAGACCTGCCAGCACCGCCTGGCCGCCCGCAGCCGCTTCTGCAGCCGGCCCGCGGGTGAGAGCAAGGGGTGGGCGAGGCGGCAGGGGCTCCTGGGGCGGCAGGGCCGCGGGGCGGGAAGCTCCCTGCATGTTCCTCGCCTTTCCCAGCGGGGACTGCAGGGGTGCCGGGGTGCTGCGGAACGAGCCTTTGGTTTCTTTGCTGCCGAAAGCTGGGACGGGTACAGGAGGGCCCGGAGCCATAGACCACCGAGCTACAGCTCCGGGAGGCAGAGCTGGCAAACTGGGGAGCAAACCCGAGCCCGCTGCCTAACTCGTAACTGCCTCGTTACCTTCACCGTGACTCCGTGTCTGCGGGCTGAAACGGGGCGCGGAATGCAGTGGTGCTTATCACCCTGCCGGGGCCCGGTGCGAGGGTCTGCCCGCAGCCACCAGGATCCGTACTGTCCCGGCTGGCTCTTAGCAGGAGCCATATGTGTAAGTGCTGTTGCGATGTCTGGCACAGAGGGAAACACGACAGAGACTCCAATGCAGAAGGCCACATGATGAGGACAACAAACCGTAGAGCACCGGGATCTGCAAGCGACTGGAGTTCCATAGCTCTGGCTGTGGTTAGGCAAGGAGAACTTTCTCCTGCAGATAAATATCATGTCTTGCAGCATATGCTCTTCTCTTGCTGCTAGTTGCAAGACGGTGTCTGGGACACAAAGCATGTCTATTGTCTATCTGGTTGCCAGGGCTCTGGGTGTAACATGATAAGTGGGGGGGAGTACAAGGAACGCCTTAGGATTAAACTCTTGGTACAGTAGGATATGTTTGTGAGGATATGATGCTCTCCTCCATCAGAGGAGATGTCTGGGCTGTGTCCTGTGTTCTTTTTACAGGTATGAGGAGTTCTGTCTGATTATTGCTGTGCTTTCTTATGTCAGGGGGAAGTAGTATCAATCTCCTAAATGCTGGAGATGAGCTGGAGCCAAGCCAGTTTGGTTACGATGGGGAATGGGGAGTTATGGGGAATTTTGTGGGGAATGGCAAAGCAACGTGAGTTTGTACTTCTGAATGTAACTCTTCATGCAAGCAGAGAAAAGTAACTTGACAGTGGATGCGGTGAAGCTGCACAATGAGCTGCAGTCAGATTCCCTGTATTTGGAGCGGGAAAGTGACAGTGCTCAGCTTCGTATGGAGGAGGACAACGCTGGGGAGGCTGCCACAGAGAAGTCCTCGGGCACCTTCCTGAGTGGGCTGAGTGACTGCACCAACGTCACCTTCAGCAAGGTGCAACGCTTCTGGGAATCCAACTCTGCTGCTCACAAAGAGGTACAGGCAGGAGTAGGGTAGCTGGGTGGGAGCCAATGGGGATGCATCCCCCAGGTGTGAGGCTGAAGCTGCTGACCTGCTCTTCTTGCTCTTCACAGATCTGTGCTGTGCTGGCAGCTGTGACGGAAGTGATCCGCTCACAAGGGGGCAAGGAGAGCGAGACGGAGTACTTTGCTGCGCTGGTTGGTGATGGTTGTGGGGAGGAGGCATGGCAGGAGCTGCTGTTGGCAGCATGGGTGGGCTCTCAGGAGAGTTGGTGGAAGGAGATACTGTGCTTGTAAAGAAGGCCTTGGGTCCTCTTCTTGAGCAGAGATGCTGTTGGACTGCTCCTGGTTTCTCTGCCTTCCCAACCCAAGGGTTGGAGTTGGGGAAGGGCTGGTCTGGTATGAACCCCCACTCACCCTCAGTCATCCCTTTGCTCTTCTCAGATGACTACGCTAGAGGCAGTGGAGTCTTCTGAGTCGCTGGCTGCTGTCGCCTACCTGCTCAACCTTGTCCTAAAGCGGTGAGTGGCTGGTGGAGGAGTGGTGACAGCTACCCATCATGGAAGAGGGGCTAGTGCTATTTCCCCTCCCCAGGCTCAGGAAAGGACCTAACTGGGGTAGGCTGGAGAGGCAATTTCCTGTGTTGACTGCCACCAGCTGCCCATTCCTCACCCCATGGACATGCGCCCTTCTCCTGGCAGGGTCCCAAGTCCTGTGCTTATAAAAAAGTTCTCAGATGCCTCGAAAGCCTTCATGGGTATCGTGTCCTCACAGGCCTGCAGCAGCTCCACCTCTGCCCTGCGATGGGTGAGTAGCCAAGAGACAGCCAGCTGTGCTGTTTCTGCCTGGGGGTCTGTTGAAAGCTGAAGTCTAAGTGGCTGCTGTAAGGTGATGTTGAGTGCTCAGCCTGAGGCTGTTGCAATGAGGGTAGGATCTTTTGAGGTGATGCTAATGCTCTTGATGCTCCTTTGTCATAGGTCCTCTCTTGCCTGGCCACGCTGCTGCGGAAGCAGGACTTGGCAGCCTGGAGCTACCCTGTCACCTTCCAGGTCTATCATGGGTTGCTGAGCTTCAGTGTTCATGCCAAACCCAAGGTGAGCATCCCTGGTGAGGGATGATGCTGCCTTTGGGGCTCATTTCTGGGGCTAGTTGTGCCCCCAGAGTCTTGTGACTTCTACCTACCTGGGCTCTCCTTCTCCTAGGTGCGGAAAGCAGCGCAGTATGGTGTGTGCTCTGTCCTGAGAGGGAGTGAGTTCATGTTTGGAGATGCAGCCCCTGAGCATCACCCTGCGGCACCCTGCACTGCGAAGTTCTGTGTGCAGGAGATTGAAAAAGCTGGAGGTGTGGAGCACTGGAGATGTGGGATCTGCAGCTAAGTGCAGGGAGCACTGTGTCAGTGGGAGAACAAGGATTTGAAGGGAGAGAGGAGGGTGCAGCACCCTGGATTGCTGGGGAGTGTATGAGATGCCTCTGGGACACCTAAGGTGTTTTGGAGGTCCTCAGCAATCTGCCTTTTGCTCTGCTCCTCCCAGAAGCCAGGAAGGTGTTCATCCCAGCTCTGTGGGTCAGCCCCAGTGCTGTCACAGGGGCTTTGCCTTGAGCAGGGATTTGCCAGAGTGCCACAGGCTCAGATGTTGTTTTGCTTCCAGGCACCAAGGAAGCAACCACTACCCTGCATGTCCTCGCCCTGCTGCGAGACCTCCTGCCCTGCTTCCCTGCAGCCACAGTGAAGACCTGTTGTGAGACCTTGCTCCGAGTCATGACCCTTAGCCATGTGGTAAGTGTCCCCATGCCAAGGATGACAAGAGCAACCCGTTTCTCTCTTGGCTGTGCCCTGGAAGGGCTCAAACCCTCCTTGACTGTCAGATGTGAGCCTAGAAGTGCAGGATGCAAACACAGAGGAGCCGAGGGCAACTGGTGTTTGTGCCTGCCTGCTATGAAAGAGGGAGGCTGAAGATGAGGGACAGTCACAGTAGTGCTGTGGGGCAGAGCCTGCTTTGGAGTAGGGGGACAGTGGGTGCAAAGTAGAGTCCTTCCTGCTGACAACACGTCCTTTGCAGCTAGTGTCAGCGTGTGCCATGCAAGCCTTCCACAGCCTCTTCAGTGCCCAGGCCAGTGTCGCTTGCCTGCCAGCTGAGCTCAATGCCCAGATCATCACCGTGAGTGTGGGATGCCAGTGTGGGGAGGGAAGGAGCTGGCAATGCCACAGCATCCACCCACTATGCACCCATCCACCCTCTGCTTCCCAGGCGCTCTACGACTATGTGCCCAGTACAAGTGATCTGCAGCCGCTGCTGACCTGGCTGTCCACCATGGAGCGAGCACACGTCAACCTCGGCAGGTGTGGGCAGGGGCCACAGCTGGGCAGGGCAAGAGGCAGACGTTTGGTCTCTCACCTGTGCAGTTTTTCTTTTCCAGGCTGCAGAAGGATCTGTGCTGGGCTCACCTGCCACGGCTTTTCTTTGCTGCCATGAACTGCTTCCTCTCCCCACACTCACAGGTGGTGTCAGGGGCAGCAAAGACCCTGGAGGTATGACACATGGGCTGCCCTGCTGCTTGGCTGTGCTGTGCCTTGTGGGAAGCTCTGCCCAGGGGCTTGGGGCTTGCCAGGGAGTGGTGTGCCCTGCTGCCGCTGCTGGGCTAGAGCATCCATGGTCCACTGCTTTTCCATTTTCCCTGTTTGCCTTTCCAGACTCTCCTGAGCGAGTGCGTCGCTCCCCACGTGGAGGGCCTGGGCACCATCTCTGCATCTGCCCCAGCCCCTGCTGCCTACCTGTGCAAGATGTTCAGGTGAGCAGCCGTGGTATGGGAGAGGCTGTCCTCATGGGTGTGGCTGGGTGTTGAGCAGCCTCTGCCTGGTCCTAGGTGTGGGTTGGTGGGCCTGTTGGGCACCCTGATTGCGCTGAGTCAGTCCTGCCAGCATGATTGTCTCTTCCTCAGATCAGTGGAGGAAGGCCTGACATACCGTTTCCATGCGGCATGGGACAAGGTGCTGCGAGTGCTGAAGGTCTTTTTTGAGACATGTGGGAAGCAGTGCTACCCCATCATGAGGAAGGTGAGCTAGGCTGGGAGGGCACAGACTTGTCTGCAGAGGCAGGAGGGGTGGTTGCACTACTGCCTGGGCTGTATTGCCTTCCAGTTGTGGAGTGGGGCTATCCCAGTGCCTGTCTGTGGGCAAGGTGTGTACAGCTCTGGGACTCAGCACAGGAACGTACAGGGCAACTGGCATCCCTGGGCAGGCATAGTGAGTGGCATGTGCTGGAACTTTTTCCCTGGCTTCTCTGTGACCATCCTGCCCTGTCCCCACAGTGTCTCAGGTCCCTATGTGACCTACGTCTCTCCCCACACTTCCCCTACACCCCTGAAGTGGACCAGGCAGTGGGTGCTGCCGTGAGCGCCATGGGCCCTGAGGTAGTGCTGGAAGCTGTGCCCCTGGAGATCAGTGGCAAGGAGTGAGTACAGTCACAGGGTAGCAATTTTGCAGCCATTTGTTACTTTCTTGTTCAGTCCTCTTGCAGAGCTGGAGGTGTTTGGCTCTGCTGAGCCTACCTCTGCCCAGCTTTTGGGCTGGGTGGAGGTGCCTTGTACCCAGGGGCTGATGCCTGCAGCACCCTCGTGACCTGTGCTTTCCCCCCCGCAGGGAGACACTGGATTTCCCCCGCAGCTGGCTCCTGCCAGTGCTGCGGGACTATGTTCAGGGCGCACGACTTGGCTTCTTCACCAGCTACTTCTTGCCCTTGGCAGCGACTTTGAAAAGCAGAGGTGAGAGGGGTGGCACAGTGAGGGTCCTGGTGGGTGTAGTCCTGTGCTCCTGGGAGCTTCAGGGTGCTCTGTGGGACCTTCTTTCCCTCCCCCTGCAACCTCTGCTGTTCTCATCTGCCCCTTCTCTTCTGCAGTCCTGGAGTTTACCCAGGCTGGGAAGACCATGGAGGCCAAGATCTATGACACACTTCAGTGGCAGGTAACAAGGACTGCCTGAAAGTCCTGCTGTGGCGTACCCATGGTGCCAGGTGGGGGAGTGTGAATAGGCTGAAGGGTACTGGCCTCCCACCTCTTCTTTTGCCTTCCAGGTGTGGACCCTGCTGCCTGGCTTCTGCACACACCCCACAGATGTCCTGGGGGCCTTCAGGGGGCTAGCCCGCACTCTGGGTATGGCCATCAGCGAGCGCCCAGACCTCCGCCCCACCGTGTGCCAGGCCTTGCGCACCCTCATCAACAAAGGCTGTGAGACAGGTTGGTAGGGGACAGACCATCATGGTGGTCCCTGTCCCCTGCAATGACTCAGAGAGGGGAGATGCTGATTCATACCTCATGTCATCTTTGTAGATGCGGAGCGGGCAGAAGTGGGTCGCTTTGCCAAAAATTTTCTGCCCATTCTCTTCAACGTGTACAGCCAGCCCGAGGAGGACGGGAGCAGCAATGCTCAGCGCCGGTCCGTGCTGGACACTGTCCGTGCTTACCTGACCATCACCGACCCCCAGGTGAGGGGGTGTTATGGGGCAGTGGAGCAGGCCAGGCTGTCTTGGACCAGCATCTCCCAGCTGGACCCAGTCTGATGGGGTTGTGGTGGATGCCTCACTGATGAGGACAGGAAGAAAGAAGCTGAGCAGAGAGCAGCCCTCTGTGCCTTTGTGGGGAGGAAGCCCTTCACAGCTGGTGGTCTGGAATTTCCCAGTCTTGCAGCTTCATCTGGCATATTGTGTACAAGCCTTTTGCGAATTCATCCAGGTCTTTTTGGACCTTCTGGTGCTTCTGATTTCCACAGAGTCCTGTGGCCAGGTTTTTGCCAGGTGGATTGCCAACACTTGTGAAAGTGCTCCTTTCAGTCACTTCTGATCCTTTTCTGTGTGTTACCCTGCAGATGGTCTGCACGTTCCTGCAGAAAGCCAGTGTGAAACTGACGAGTCCTGAGAGCTCTGAGTTTGCCAGGTAACACTCAGGGACAGATGATAATGGATAAAGCTGCTAGCTTTCGTCTGGTGAGGCAGTGCTAGGGCGCTTGCACTGTCCCGTGTGACAAGTGCTGCTCTCGTGCATCTGATGACACTCACAGCTAGCATCCCAGCTTGGTCGGGCGGTGTTAGTGATGGTGCAGTTACCCACCTGTGTTTCCTTCTCTGCTGCAGACTCTCCATCCTGGACCTGGTGGTGGCAATGGCACCCTATGCTGATGAGCAGTCTCTGGGCTCCCTGTACCACATCATCCAGCCTTACTTCCAGGTGAGTCAGCCCCCAGCCCTGGCAGGTGCAGTGGACATAGTGGGACACCTTCTGCTCACTGCTGCCTTGGACCTCCACCCTCTGGGTTTCAGCTGGTGTTACAGGGGACAGGACTCTACTGGATGGTGTGGGGTTCTGCAAAGATCCTTTCAGACATTGTGACAAGGGTCTGCCTTGACAGTGGGGGCATGTTGGCTGTTCTTGCAGACTAAGGAGCGCAGCATGCAGAAGAAGGCATACCGCGTGCTAGAGGAGGTGTGTGCAGCTCCCCACGCCCCCTGCCAGGCCTTCATCTGCTCCCACCTGCAGGATCTGCAGATGGTGCTGCTGGACTCGCTCAAGAGTGTGGCGTCCCCGGCCAAGAGGGTGAGAGCAAGGGCTGCAGTGGTAGAGCTCAGCCACTTCTGGGAGGGGATGGGATGGCGAGGGCAGCAGAGGCAGCTAGGTCTGTGTCCCTGGGTGTGCCAGTGCTGGGCTGTTTCTTTCCCCAGCCCCGACTGAAGTGCCTGTTCCACATCGTGAAGCAGCTCTCTGCAGAGCATGAGCCTTTCATCACTGCTCTGGTCCCAGAGGTGAGCATCGTCCGCAGGGGGACTTAACTGGTTCCAGCCATGGAGCTGGTAGCAGTGATGTGACATGCACCTGTGCTTTCAGGTCATTCTGTGCACCAAGGAGGTGTCTGTGGGGGCCCGCAAGAATGCCTTCCTGCTGATTGTGGAGATGGGGCATGCCTTTATCCGCTTTGGGCCCAGGCCCCAAGGTGAGTGCCTGCTCTGCTTGCTGAGCCCTACAGCTGCTCTGACCCCCAGAGGATCAGACCCATGTCCGGCACCCTGCTGAAATGGACCAGGGATGCTGCTAGGCAGCTGGTGAGTGAAGGCCTGAGTTGTGCCCTTCTTGCAGAGGCCATGCAGCGGTTCCTGCTCCTGGTCTATGCGGGTCTCACAGGCTCAGTCACTATGATTAGCTGCACGGTGCTGGCACTGACCCGCCTGTTCTTCGAGTTCAAAGGTGCGTAGGGGATGGGGGCAGCACAGGGGGACAAGGCAGCACCCTCCAGTGAAGGTGGGTGCTGGGAGGAGGCTGGCTGTGGCTGACCCCTTCTGCTGTTGTAGATCACATGGAGGTGAGCGTGGTGGAGCAGCTCCTGCAGAATGTCTGCCTTCTGCTGGCCTCCCGCACGCGAGATGTGGTAAAGGCAGCCCTGGGCTTCCTCAAGGTCACACTGCTCTTAGTGGATACCAAGCTTCTGGCCAAGCATGTCCAGACGATGGTGAGATCCTGTGCAGGGCACCACTAGGAGGGCGATGGGGCAGAGCCGGGGCTGTATGGGTCAGCTGACAGCATCTCCAGGTGCACGCTGCTTCTGCCTGAGAGCCAGGGGGACAGTGTTGATCTTGGTGGCTGAGAAGGTAGTGAGGAGGTCCCTCTCTTCAGTGCTGGTATGGACCTGCTAGAGAACCCACATGAACTGGCACTGCTAAGCAGGGACGCTTCCCTATGGCCTTGCCTGGGGTGCGCGTGGGGAGATGGCAGCAGAGTGAGCCAAGCAGCTGTGGAGAGGAAGGGTGAGAGGCTGGGTGCCTAGGGCAGGAATGCTTTGGTCTCAAGGGTGTCTACTCTGGCAGCTGGAGGCTGTGGGGAACCTTTCAGATGACATGAGACGCCACTTCCGTATGAAGCTGCGAAACCTCTTCACCAAGTTCATTCGCAAGTTTGGGTGAGCTGGGGGCTCAGTTGTTGCTGGAGCAGTGAGGGAGCTTGCTGGGAGGTAGTGTGGGAGAAGGTGGGCACTGACTGCTGTCTGTGTGCTTCTTAGCTTCGATCTTGTGAAGGGGCTGTTGCCAACTGAGTACCACAAGGTACTGGTGAACGTCCGTAAGGCGGAAGCCCGGAGCCGCAAGCAGCGTGCCCTGAGGCGGGCAGCTGTGCATACGGATGAAGAGGAGGCACCACCATCACAGCCCAGAGGAGACAGGTGAAGATGGGCCAATGATGACGAAGGAGCAATCCCATCAGATCTGCTCAGCTGCTGTCTCTAGAGATGCTGGGGACATCTCCAGGGTTGCTGTGTGCTGTGAGGCAGGCTGAGGTCTGCAACCCTGCACTTGTTCCGTTTCCATCATCCTTTCTGCCTTTTGTCCAGCATGGAGGAGATCCTGGCTGACTCAGAGGATGATGAGGAGGAAGAGGAGAAACGGCAGCAGAGCAAGGAGTGGAGAAAGCAAGCAAGGCAGAAGGGCCAGGCCTGGCTGAAGGAAGGAGAAGAGGATGAGCCTCTCAACTTCCTGGACCCTAATGTGTCCCAGCGGGTGCTGGGTGAGGAATGGAGCTTTGGATGTGGCTGGGCTGGGATAGATGGGGCAGAAGCTGGTGTGATGCACAAGGCCCCTGGGGATATGACTGACCTTGACAATGGGTCCTTCCTCAGTCTCTGATCCATCTCTCTGTGAGCAGCCACCAAGCCAGGTCCCAAGCGGTCCAGAGGAGTGAGCCATGACTTCCAGGTGTCTGAGGATGGGCGCCTGATCATCCATGAAGAGGAGGAGGAGGTGGATGATGATGAAGCCAAAGGTAGTGCTTGGGCTGGCGGGGGGCCATGCTAGACTTACTCTGTTACTCCCAGTGGTTTTCTCCCTGCCACCTATATGTGGGAACTTGGGGAGGGATGTGGGTGGAAGCAGCAGGGGTTGGTGTGGCCTTGTGTCACATCTAGTGGCTCTCTTCTGGGCCACTGTCACTCAGGGGAGACAGCTCCCTCCATCACTACAGGGTTCTGGAGAGGGTACAGCCACTAGTGCTGGTTTGGCAGGGACGCCCTGCTCCCACAGCCCACTCTAGGGGCTGACACAATACTGGGGCTCTCCTGGACCCGCATCCTGCACTGACCCACTTGTCCTGTACCATAGGAGTGGACGAGGAGATGGCAGACGTGCTGCAAGATGTGGGTCTCCACAGCGTGAGTACGGGGCTCATGGTCCTGAGGAGATGCTGGGAAAACTTGGCTGTGCCAAATCTCTGCCTGTGCCAGGGGAGGTGCAGCTTTGCCTGAGAAGCCAGTGGGGTCACCAGCCAAGTTCCGCCTGCTTTGAGGGGTGTGGGAGGCTGGCTGCAGACAGGGACATGCACAGATGGTCTATAATGTCTTTGGGCCCCCATGGGAGAAAGCAGGAGGTCAGGGGTCCATAGGAAGGCAGAACTGTAAGGACAAGCCAGCTGCGGAGTCTCCCCTATGCCTTCTTTTGCAGAAGAAAAGCCAGAAGCGTCGGTTCAGAGAGGAGCCAGATGATGAAGAACCTAAGGCTGGGACCTACTCTCAGTACAGAGGTAAGTCCTCTGCCTGTGTCCAGTTTGGGGCTCCCTAAGGTGCTAGAACCACATATCCATCTTGCTGGGCTGCTCTAGGGCAAGTGGAGCAAAGATCTTTACTTATAGGAAATGTTCATCCTCTGCTGTCCTCACACCCAAGAGCTGGAGGCAAAACCAGAAAGATCTCCTCTAGCCTGGTATTGGGAAGGGGGAGTCCGGGGGAGTCCTGGGACCTCCTTCTAACACACATTCCCTGTTTTCCAGCTGGAGGCAGTGGAATCCACCGGCAGCTGGACAAGGGGCCAGCCTTTGGTGCAGAGTACAGATCCAAGGTGAGGGACCCAGGGTGTTGCAGATTTTGGGTGGGAGGACCCCTGGGGCTTTGCTGGACAGAACACAACATTTGTTTTTTGCGGGCTTGGGGGTCCAGCACCAAGGCTGGAGGGGATCTCTGCTCCAAGAAGAGCTGCCAAACACTCACTGTGAACATTTCCAGCCCACCTTGGAGTCCCTGTCCTGCCCTTGCCATGGCCAGTTCCTGCTCACTGCTCAAAGCAGATGTCTGTAGCATCATTCGTGTGGGAAATGAGCTCCCAGGACCATGTGCTTAGCTGGCATCCCACTGAAACATAGTCTTTGGGTTGTCCAGGTGGCAGAGTTGCACCAGAGCAGGATGCATGCGTTTTCCCTGGTGCTGCATCTTCTGTGTAACTATCTCCCACAGAAAGGTAAAGGTGATGTGAAGAAGAAGGGCCAGCTTGACCCCTACGCCTACATCCCCCTGAACAGAGCTAGACTCAACAGAAGGTGAGGCTAGCCAGGGGGGGGACAGGGTTGGGAATGGGGCTAAAACCTGGGTTGATCCTGCTTTTTGTTGTTATCTTTTTTTTGTGGGTCTGGGAGGTCCTGACCAGTCTCTGTGCTACTCCTTGGGAAGCTTGGAGTCTCCCTGTGCATTTGGTGTGCCCAGTGCCTGCACTAACCCAGCTTTCTGATCCTTCCTTCCTTCCTTTAGGAAGCGAGCAAAAATGCAGGGCCAGTTCAAGGGCCTGATGAAGGCAGCCCAGCGTGGGGCCAAAGCTGGCCGCAGGAACCGTCTGAAGGCCCAGCGCCTCTGAGGAGCCTCAGGTGCTTGGCCTGCACACACCTGCCCAAGGACAGACAATGCTCTGTGGCTTCTGGGCATCAGGGAACAGATTTCGTGAGTGGAGGACCAGGGTGGTCGTGTAGAAGGTAGCCTGTGTCTGACAATCCCTGGGAAGCCACCCTGTCATATTACAAACTTGTGGCCTGGAAAAATCTGCCCTTTTGTGCCTGGAGGAAGGTGCCAGGTTGCCTGATGCAAATGTGTGTGTGAGCAAGTTATGTATAACTGAGTCTCTATATGTTGATAAATACCCACTGTTCCTACCCAGGCCAGATTCCTCCTCTACTCCCCTTAGGAGCTGTGCACAACATGTGCGCTGTGCTCTGCATGCTGTCCTGGTGCGGTGGGTCCTTCTGCCTCTGCAGCGCTGCACCCCATGGAGCTTACGCCTGCATCAGCCTGGGACCTGGGGCCAAAGTCCTTCATCCCTATAGAGGCTTTTACTGCAAGAGCACCAAACACTTTACCTGCTAATTGCTATGCTTCTCAGTCTCCCAGCTAAAGGGATTGTGCTTGTTCAGCTTCTTTCTGAAGGCTGCAAATCCAGTTTTGTGGCTCATAGGTGCTTTTGGGGTTTTTCCAAGATCCTTTTAAAAGCCTGGAGGTGAAGGACTTAGCTCTTGTATTTGCCCTGCCTGGCAGGAGCACCATCCCCTTCCTGCTTCCCCACCCAGGGCTCTCATTTGGACACTTGGGCCCTAGAACCGTGTTGAGGTGCTGCTGCTCTAATGCTGCCAGAAGAGAGCCTACAGCCTGGCTTACAGGGCAGGCATCTCCAGCAGCACCTCCTGACTGTGTTCAGTCAGCACCTGCATCTTTCTCTACTGTCTGCAGCCTTGGCCTGATGCCCTCCCTCCCCTGAGAACAGTACAGGGAGGAGAGGCAGTAGTCACCTTCTGAACCCCCAACACCTGTAACACGTGGCTTCAAATCTGCCAGGGCTGTCTTCCTGCTTTCGCCCCTCCTTGGAGACAGGAAGGCTGTAGCTAATTCATTTGAAAGCTCCAGATTACTCACTGTATTGTTCTTCATTTGCGTGTTGTTGCTTAAATTAGTGCATATCTGCGTGGAACAGAAGAGTTCCATTAGCACAGAGGATGGTGTTTGCCTGAGTTGGTGTCCAGAGAACAGATTCTTCTACAACATCATCTTGTTAATCAGCTAATTAATCATGTAATACAACAAAAACCCTTGGAGAGGAGAGGTCATCCTGCCCAGGGAGGCTGGCTACAAGTCAAGCCTGCTCCCCACCAGCAACTGTCCCTGGCAGGGAGCAGAGCTGTGTCTCAGGGGGCTTGCAGGAGCCCAAGCACAGCCCTCTGCTATGAAGCAAGGTGAGGAGAGTTGTGGAGTTCTGCTTCCTACAGATAACATCCGCAAACAGTTAACCACAGAGAAAAGCAAGATGGAGACCTGGAGCAATGCTTGGCTTTTGTTGCTCAACCTGGGAGGCGGCTGGAGGCTATTTCTTCAACCAGCATGCCATTAAACCATGCAACTCCTTCCCACAGGCTGCAGCAGGCACTGACAGGGTACAAGTGCACCTGAGCTGTTCAGGAAATTGTCACAAAGGGCTCTTACCCTTGCAGATACCAGCTAAAAAGCAAGAGGTCTCCCAAGTTGTGGGCTGCAGGCCTGCTAGGCACCTGAGGAGAGCATAGTAGGATGGACAGGCTCTTCCCAGCACTGGCTGGGGGCCCCCTGGACTGCCTGGGACAGTTGCAGATGCACAGTCTCAATCTTAACACTCAAAATCAGGAGGAGAAGGAAATGATCAGTTACCTTGCCCTAGAAACTACCTACCTCATTTATGTCCACTGTGGCATGCCACTGGTAGGTACAGATGTGCCCTGTGGGGCAGTGCCCACACAGCATCCAGCTGGACCATCACCACCTCTGAGTTTGGGGCTCCCCACAGGCACATCTGAGCCTCCCCAGTTCAAAGATTAAACACACACCAAGGGGCAGGGATGCAAAAACCCTCCTGGGACCTACAGGATAAGAGGAACCTTGGTATTTATGCTAAAATGATTGGCAGTAAGATAATTAAGTGTAGAGGTTTAAAATGCCAAAGGATCACTCCAGCTAACAATCTAGTAAATTAAAAAAGAAAATCAGATTAATTCCTAGTCCCCTCAGCACTCTGATCTACAGTTTCATTTGTTCCTAAAATGTCTGTCTTTTCCTGGTTGTTACTTGGGCACTGCAAACCCAGGTGCAACATGTGTGCAGGGCCACAGGGACACTGACCTGGGAGGCAGGACAGGTGTTTCTACCCACAAAGGAGGAAAAAAAAAAAAAAAAGCAGAGTGTCTCTGTTGCCTGTTACTTTAATTTCTCCTTGATGGTGAGCAAAAATAAAAATTCAAGCGGAGGTGTGACATAGGGTTTATGCTGTAACTCAAGCTCCTTGGAGAGCTTTATGTGGTCTCTGGAGGCTCAGACAGACTCTGCTGCATTGGTTACATGTAAGCCACATTTTAAAAGTTTCCTTAAAATAAAATGGTTGCAACTTGTGGGGATTTTGCTGAATGGTAAGGCTTAGGGTGTCAGATGTGCCACAGGAACTGCAGCAGCTCTGGACAGGTGCTGTGAACAGGCCCATGGCCTCCTACAGCATGAGTCATAGAATCACAGACTGCTTTGCGTTGGAAGGGACCTTTAAATGTCATCTAGTCCAACCCCCCTGCAGTGAGCAGGGACCTCTTCAACTAGATCATGTTTCTCAGAGCCCTGTCCAACCTGACCTTGAATGTTTGCAGGGGTTTGGCTTCTACCACCTCTCTGGGCAACTTATTCTAGTGTTTCACCACCCTCATTTTAAAAAAAAATTATTCCTTGTATCTACTCTAAATCTACCGTCTTTTACTTTAGACCTTTACCACTTATCCTATTGAAACTGGTCCTGCTAAAAACTCTGTTCTCATCTTTCTTATAGGCCCCTTCTAAGCAATAAAAGGCTGCAGTGACGTCTCCCTGGAGCCTTCTGTTCTTCCCTTGGGGGATGCTCAAGAAAAGGAAAAATGGCCCATGCACCTTCTTGCCCCTCTTGCCCTCCAGCAGTGGTGGTGTGCCAGCCAGGCCCTGTGTGGTGCTTGCTGCTGCAGCTCATGGGCAGCCCACACAGGCTGAAGCCTGCTGCAGGTCCCCTTTGCTGCCCTAAGGAGTCTCCTTGTGCCCCAAGGGGCTCTGCAGGCTGCATTCTGTGACAACAGGGGCCAAGTCCTGCACTTGGGTCACAACAACCCCATGCAACGCTACAGGCTTGGGAGAAGAGTGGCTGGAAAGCTGCCTAGTGGAAAAAGACCTTGGAGTGCTGGTTGACAGCCATCTGAACATGAGCCAGCAGTGTGTTCAGGTGGCCAAGAAGGCCAACAGCATCCTGGCTTATATCAGAAATAGTATGGCCAGCAGATCTATGCAATTGATCGTCCATCAGCAATGGTGAGGCCACACCTCAACTACTGTGTTCAGTTTGGGGCCCCTCAGTACAACAAAGACATTGAGAGTGTGTTCGAAGAAGGGCAATGAAGCTGGTGAAGGGTCTAGAGTACGAGTCTGACAAGGAGTGGCTGAGGAAACGGGTTGTGAAGTCTAGAGAAGAGGAGGCTTAAGGGAGACCTATCTGTACAACTACCGCAAAGGAGATTGTAGGAGGTGGGTGTTGGTCTCTTCTGCCAAGTAACAAGTGATAGGACAAGAAGAAAAGGGCTCAAGTTGCGCCAGGGGAGGTTTAGGTTGGATATTACAAAAAATTTATTCACTGACAGGGTTGTCACACACAGGAACAGGCTGCCCAGGGATGTGGTGGAGTCACCATCCCTCGAGGGATTTAAAAGACGTGTAGATGTGGTGCTTAGGGATATGGTTTAGTGGTGATTAGGCAGTGCTGTGTTGGACTCGATGATCCTAAAGGTCTTTTCCAACCGAAACAGTTGCATGGTTCAATGGTTCGATGACAAACTCCCGGCCCTGCCAAGCCCACCGGTGGCCTACAACTCCCAGCGTGCCGCGCGGCGGCCGTTTCCTTCCCGATCGTGCGCACTGATCGGCTGTTGCCCATTCGAACCAGCCTGTGGTAGCGGGGGATGGCGAGCTACAGCCAATGGCGATGCGTGTAGTGGGAGGGGCGGGGCCGAGGGGCGTGCGGCGGGCCAATGGAGAGGCGGAGCGGCAGGTATGAGATGGCGGCTGGAGCATCGGTGTCCGGCGGGCGATGTGGCGGCAGGTAGGAGGGGGCTCTTCGGGCACCGGCAGCACCTCACTCCCTCCTCGGGGTGGTGGGGCGCCCCCTTCGGCCCCTCGCCGCCTTCCGGGACGCTGTCCGGCCCGCTGCAGGCACTGCACGCACTGCACACACTGCACATTCGTCCGCAGCGCTCGGCGGGCAGGCGAGGGCCGACCGGTGCACCTCGGCCCGCCCATTGCGGTGCTTCCCCTGCGAGCCGGGCTCTCGCTGCGGCGAGGCAGCCGCTCCCCAGGTCGCAGTCCCTGATCCTCTGGCGGAGGTGTCTCTGCCCGCTGGCCCCCGGTGCTCGGCTGTGCCTCCGGGCGCCCCCACTCGCCCCACGGGACGGGCGGCAGGGGATGAGGGTGGGACACTGGGGGCATCACCGTCTTGGTTTGCGGCACCTCAGTGCTGCGGTTTCCTGATGCCCGTGGGTTCAGCGGGAGGGGAGCGCTCCTCGCAGCCTCCTAGTGCTGCATTGCAGGGGAAAGTCTGCCCGCTCCTCCTGCGAGGAGGGAGAGACTGCTCCAAACCATCTGCCCTCGGGTGGGGACTATTCCACGGGGAGAGTGTCCCTGCACGCAGGTTAGCATAAATAAATGCACACCTTGCAGTTCTGCCGGTGCTCTGGCTTAGTCGCTCACTGCCCGCAGCGATACGAGGTGTGGTGTGGCGAGGTTGGCTCATTTCTGCAGCCGTAACGTGAGACTTAACGCCGAGCACTTGGCAGTTGCAGGGTTTGGTAGGGTGATGGCACTAGACAGGCTTGCTTCGTATCCAGCTCTCTCCCTTGCTTTGTCGACTCTACGTGCATTATTTTTGCTTTCTAAATACCCATGCAATGTCAGTTTCACATAATTCACCTTTAGGACACACTTTTGTATGCATAAGCATTCTATAACTGCTGACAATAAAACAGTGGAGCTTGTATGAGCACCTCACTGGATCAGTGTTGTCAGATGACTGCTAGAAGGTTGTAGTGGTTTTTTAAATTTTTTTTCCCCTATACGTGTGGCATGATGCTGCAAACTGAGTATCCTTTGACTGGTAATTTTTGTGGACTTGCAAAATAAATACAGCTGAGGTCTAATGCCTTGTATCCAGGCTGATTCAGAGTGATGTAGTCCCATTCTAGCGGAGTGGGACCCATCCTGGTGGCATTTGCTGTGCTTTTCTGGGGGCACTGTCATGGTGTCTGGTTGAGGCAGAGCATTGCTCTGGAAGGAGGTATGAAGAGATTGTGCTCAGCTCAATGTGGCACATGTGAGCAGGGAGTGCCCAAATTTCTAGACCTGGTAAAGGGATGAGTATGCTCTATGTGGCTGATACTTAAAACAGTCTTTTGGATAAAGCATTTTAAATGAGGCCTGGATCAGTCCAAATGACTGAATTTTATATCTGACAGTCGCCCTTAGGATGCAATCCCCCAGCTGTGCTAAGGCAAAGTCTGAAGTATGAGTTTTACTCCAATGCCCACAGGTAGCGCAGACAAATTGATCTCTTTGCTTTGCAGGTCTGTCACCACAAATAGCACAAGGCTTGATTTTTTATTTTTTTTTTTCTTTTAAAGTGTGATCCCTGACTGCTTTTGCCCCTGTTTTCTCTCATCTAGAGGGAAGAGCAAGTTAGCTAGTGAAGCTTGCAAGCTGTGCATGTGGTCTTATAACACGCTGACTTAAAGATTGGCATGAAAACTGGTTGACTTAACCTCATTGAACACGACAAAAAATTATTTGTGTGGGTCTCTCTTCTGTTTGCGATCTCTTTAACCTCTGCCTGGCTCTTCATAACTGAGAATGATGATTGCAGTGTGCCTGAGTACTCAGTTTCAAAAGAGAAACATCTGTCTGTTTAATGAATGCATTTAATGTTCGATTCAAGCAGTGCCTAAAGGCTTTGCCAGGCATTCAGTGTTCACGTCAGCCATTTGATAATGGCATGGGTAGGATGAGTGGAAGGGGAAAAACCATGGGCCTACAAAGCAGGATGCACTGGAAAAAGGCATAAGGCATCTTGCTGAAATGGCTTTGTCGAGTGTCACTGCACAACTGGACATCAAGAGCTCACACTGTAAACAGGTGATAAAAGGAGATGCAATTCCCATCTATGTTTTACTCCAAACAGGAAAATGTTCACAGGAAACTTGACTTAATGGGAAAAAGTCAAAGTGACTTGCTGAGTGTCATGCAGAAAAGATGGTTGATTTCAGAGTTAAAGCCAAATTTAAACACCTAGCTAATTTCCTCTGAAGATAGCCTGGAGAAGGAAATAATCTTATTCAAAAGTTCCTTTTTCCAGCCCCCTCACTAAAATCTTTGCTACCTAGAGTTGCGTTTAACCTTCTACTCTGTCCAAGCCCTGTCAGGTGCACATTCAGACCCAAAGTCACTCAAAGCTATGTTGTATTTGCAGTATTTTTGTATGTTTGCATGTAACACCCTGTCCTGTTCTCATTCAGGGTCTGGGATGGACTGGAACAACAGGATCCTTGTTCTGCTACACTACAGTTTATTGTCTGTTTGCATGAAAGGGGAGCATTGCTTGCCCACATAGCCCACAGCAGTGTCTGGCTCTCCTTCCAGCCTAGCCATTGCCTTTTTGCTGTGTGCACACTTAGAAGCATATGAAAATGTCACAGGGTGTTGTTAATACTCCTTTAAAGGTGCCTGCACACTCAGTTCAGTCTGAAACCAAAGCACTGAGTGCTAAATGCTGCTGGGAAATCAAATTCCTTGTCCTAAAGGTCAACAGTCTTCAGTGTGCAGTTTAATAAGTGGCATGAACAGATGGCGAGGAGACAGGGCAACATGGAAATGTTGGCTAACATCTAATGGTTGCACTGAAGTAATCACAGAACCACAGAACGTTAGGAGTTGGAAGGGACCCCGAAAGATCATCTAGTCCAACCCCCCTGCCAGAGCAGGATTCCCTAGACCAGGTCACACAGAAGCACGTCCAGATGGGTTTTGAATATCTCCGTAGAAGGAGACTCCACAACCTCTCTGGGCAGTCTGTTCCGGTGTTCTGGCACCTGAACTGGGAAAAAATTTCTATGTGTATTCACATGGAATCTCCTATGCTTCAGCTTACAACCATTAATGTTCCTCTCGGAAATGCTGTTTCTGTGTATGCTCTGTTCTGTTGCTGGTCACAGCTAAGGCCTTGTATTTTCCACTTCTGCTTGTTTCAGAGCTCTTTCTATAGCATCTCGTTTTCACTTGTTCTTTTTCTGGAGGCAAGAACAGGGAGCTGAGGCCTTTTGCTTGGCCTATGCTCTGCTGGATTCAGGCATAGACCTGCTGTGCTGCTTTTGTGCAGCCTTTCATTAAACCTGTACCGTGATCCTGGGGACTGACACTGTGGGTTCCTGTGCTCCCAAGTCTCAGTATCTTGGAGCCAGAAAGGATAGAGAAATGGGAGGACCTGTGGCCTTGTGGTGTGATAAATTGGGCAAATCCTTTGTGTCAGAGCTTCACAGGTTTGCTGTGTTCCTGGCCTCTCATCCCAGTAATGCATTATGCTTCCATTGTGTCTGACGAGCATTGTAACCTTTTCTCTGAGGTGCAAGAGCCTTACTCCCTGGCTCTTGGCCTTTCTCACCTCTATGCTAGATAATTGCAATTAAGCTACCTAGAGTGTCCTCATAATTTTTTTCAGAAACTGTAGATAGCAGGAAATGTGATAAGGTGGTTAAATAATTGCCTGCCAGCTGCCTTATGAGAACTTTTAATGTGTTTGCCTTTGGCCTATAAAGCTCTAATAATTTGGAGTCTGGCCAAAAGATTCTTTCTTCTTGAGTAGTAGTGTGGCAGCTCTGATTTTCCGAGGCAGGAAGTTCTCGAGGGAGGCAGCATTAATTTCCCTTTTTGTTTTTCTAGAGCTCAAACTCAAGGTTAAAATGTAGCTTTATGGTTTGGGAGTTCCATGTGGGCATTCCTATAGCCCAGCTCACAAGCTGTCATACAGCAGGAGACAAGAGTGCTATGGCTGGCTATGCCTTGGAGAGTGGGAAGCCTTTTAGGAAGCATCCTTCACAAGATCCTCTCTCACGCATGTGTCACTTCACATCCTCCTCAGTGGTCCCTGGAGCAGCACATAAATATATCACTGCTCCCTGGGTTCTGCAGAGAAACCAGGTAAATCCAGACAGAGATGACCTGTCAGATAGGACAAGAAAAGAAGCAGTTCCTGATTAGTATGGGAGAGTTGCATAAAGTGACAGTATAGGTTATTGTCATATGAATTATGGTGTCTGTGTACAATATTCCAGTTTTTGCTGTCCTAGCCTGCCCAAATCCCCTTCAAAAGCACTAGGTCCCCATTCTGCTCAGTTTGGTGATTTAATTAGGTTGCTTTGTGCATCTCTGCCTCTCCGGTACTGCCTGCTGTGCTGCTCTGTGGCTGTCCCAGCCTGTTTATCTGTGTGCCTTGGCAGCCCTCACCAGATGTCACCAGCTTATTTAAATGCTGGCATGCATCCAGATGTAACTCATTGCAATTCCAGCTTGTGAGAGTTTACACATCTGGAACATGCGATATGGCCTCCAACATATTCTGTCTGCAAAAGATTGCTGAAGAGATTTGGTGTACTCTCATCTTTGCAATTGCCATCATGATGCAAAATACAGATGCAAGCATGCAGTTTACCCATTGCACCTCCAGAGTGAGGGAGAGTTGTGGAATTACAAAAGTATAATGAAAAAATGCAAGAGCTGTGACATCCCGAGCACCTTTGTTTTCTGTATTTGCTAGACTGAGCACAAAATCTCGCCCAGCAGTACTGTTGGAAGCTGTGGGTCCTAACACAGGTCTTGGTGTCTCTCTGATTCAGATAAAACAACAGCAGTCAAGTGAAGCTGTGAGTGCTATGCACACTACTCAAACTGTGGGGTTTGCTTCAGCACTGACGGTTGATGGTGGGATGGAGTTCCTAAATGTGCTCTGGGTGCCAGTTGGTGTTACCAATTTTTGGGTGCTTATCATGCTGTGGGAGGGCTGGAGGAAAATATCCTTCGTTGCCAAGTTGCTCTGAGTCCCCAGACTAGTTGCAACAATAGTTTGTTAGTTTTGCAGTACTGGTTTTGTGCAATTGCTTGATTTTTCATGTCAAAATTCAACCTGGTTTTTGTGAGGTTTCTCTTTATATATAGTAATTCTACTCTGATGTGGACGCTGGCTTGGACCTACTGAACTGAGAAGCATCTACACAGTGTGTCTTTGCTAGTCTATGAAATCCTTTTTTCCCTGCCACTGAAGGATGTCCTAGGACTCTTATGTTCAAGTGTAAGAGTGTCAATCAGAAGTGCATGTAGAAATTTCTGAGTGCTAGAAGCCAAGGAGGGAAAGGTAGGACCAGCCAGTCTTACTGACTTCCAGTACACTCAAAATGGAGAAGTAAACAAGTTAAAGACATTTTAAAATGAGGAGAGTAAGGGAATGCTATCGTTGTTGGCAATTGGAAAGTACCCATCAGCACACTTTGGGGATACAGTAGACACATGAACCTTGCAGTCCACCCAGCTAAGGACTAAACAGGCAAAAGTGGAAGAAACTTCCTACGTGGGATATGAATGAAGTTAAAGAGCAGTTTGTTAGCAAGAATCCATGGACAGATGTTCAGAAAGTATTTTAGATTGTATAAGAAAACTGTTAGGGTCCATGGGAAGTGGAAGTGTTCTGGCAGTTTGTTAAACTCATAGTGGTGGGGGTAATTCTGCAGTACGTGTGGAGGAAAGCTCCAAAGTCCTTGTCCTAGACATGGGACACAGAATTCAGGACAGATACCACCTGACCCCAAAGGCTACCTTAAGTCTATGGTACCTTATTCACAAAATAAATGGCTTAAATTAGTAAAATACAGAAAAAAAAAAAAAAAAAAGATGCATTGTTTTTTCATGGTTATAACTGTATGACTGGAGCAGGGAAAAGACATGAATATTGTTTTTATACAGACTAGACCCAGACCCTATTGACCTTCTCCCAAAGAAGGCACATACCTGCCTGGTGTGTTCTGGGTGCTGGGGAGGGGGTGCAGGGCTTTCTCAGGCTGTGACCCTCCCACCCTGTTGTAAGGGTCTGGATGCAGCCACATAATGCCCTGTGGTGCTGCCAGGCTCCTCAGCACTGCTGGCCTGTTGTTTCTGCCTTGCCAGTGGCTCCCAGCCAGCACCTGGAACTCAGCTCATGCCTCCTCAGCCCCGTGTCCCAGCCATCCCTGTCTGATAGCTTTCAAACCAGTTCCTTTGTGCTCAGTCCCATGTCACCCGTCGCACAGAAGCTGGATTTCTTCTAAATGTCTGTAGTGTGACCTGATTATCTTTTCTGTCCTTCGTCACCCTCCTTTTTAATAGTGTCTACAGAAAAGCTAGCAGAGTTCAGTTATATCAGTCATGCTGACTGATAGTGCTTCCTCTTCTCTTGGGACTCCTTCTCTTTTCTGTCCCTCCAGCATTCTTTTCGATTTAGCTATCAGCCTTCTAAAGACAGGGTATTGCCTTTGTTCTGTATTTGTACAGCGTGTAGCACAGTGGAGTCCCCAGCTGTGACTGAGGTTCCCAGTGCCACAGCATAGAAAGTGAATAGGTCAATAATGAGAAGAGGCAGCTGCTGCCATCTAAAAAGATTCAGTTTTGGTGCTGGTTTCAGTGAAATCAGGATTGGATCTAAGGCTCCTCTTTTATTGATGCTCGCAGTAGGGGTTTACATTAAAATAAAGACACAAACTTCAGACTGCATTGAAAGTCATGAAAATCAGAGTGGCACTGCTATTAAATGCTCTTAGACTCTGTTTTTCTGATGTCAAGGCAGACATATGAGCTTGCAGATCTTTAATGTAGAACTACTGGGTTTCTGGCAGTAGCTGTGTTTATGCATTTTTTGCAGAGTCTTGGGTAGGAGGCCAAACCATTGCACAGCATGGGATCATCCTGAGCTGTGGTGGTAGCACTGGGAAGGAGACATGGTGAGAAGCACCGTGGTGAACATGTAGTTCCCCTCTGAGGCAGCTCTTAGTTCCTTTTCCTCCTCCTAGCACTAGAAGGCATCTGGATACTCTGATGTTGTGGTGATGGCTGGTTGAAATACTGCTTTATTGACTTTAAAATACTTCAGTGGCTATTATTAAAGATACCACAAAAGAATTCACTGAGGTCAAACTTCAGAAATTTCATGCTGAAATGCAAATTTCTTGATGTTTCACATATATCAAGCTGTCTTGCTGCTGCAGTTTTCTTTGACACTGATAATATGTTACATTTTCAGTTTCTTCCAAAGCACGCTTCCCACCCCTGCTGCCTTCCAACCCTTTTATCTTCCCAAATAGGTTCGTCTGCAGCTTCACTTAACAGATACGTAGCTGATGTTGCTGAGGTCGACTTTGACTCCCTTACTGAGACAGAATTTGAATTTTTGAATTCATAGATTATATCAATGACTTGGATATCCAATTTACCCAGTGTCCAAAAGATGGCTGTGAGTTACGTTAGTTCCAGGCTGTCCAGCACAGGCTGCCATGACATAATAGCAGCTTTCTTCCCCAGCTCCTTGCTGTTTAAATTGTATATTATTATCTGGTTCCCATATCCAAAAGGCTGAATCACTGTATGTTAGCCGTTTAAGTGTGAAGAAAATAAAGCAAAAATTAAACAGGCACTGTTATCTAGTATGGCTCACTTGTATTAAGTCTAGAGACAGTAGGTAAGGATTGGCATGCACTGTGCGATGCACTGCGTACTAATCACAAAAGGCCTCTGCCCCTAAAGACCTTATGAGTATAACCCTAGGCAAATTGCTACATATTTTTCTTGACATTTTAAAAGGCTGATCAGTCATCCTATGAAGAGATGCTGTGCCAAATCTGAGGCCTGAATATGTTCTTTGTTATACTATCTTATAAGAATGTCTGTCTGAAGTACAATCCTCGAAGCAGCCTTAAGTGTGAAGTTGTTTCTAATGTCTCTGCAGGCCATTCCCATTAGACTTCTTTTATTTATTTATTAAAAAAAAATCCAGGAAATAATTTGTCTTCTAGTCTTTTCATACTTAAAGTTATTCCACATAATTCCACTATGGTTCTTTCATCTTATAAAATCTGGGATGGCTCTTATCTGGCTCTGGAAATACTATTTTTCAGACATCCTCGTTAATTGATTCTTTACTCTAGCACAACATAGGAAGTAATGCTACTGCTCTCTCCCTGGGGAAATGTGAGCCTGTGCACATCTGTCCCATCTCCCTTTGTGCTTAGCCAGGCAAAGAATTACTCGTGTTTTGTGTTCTTTTAGCACCACTAGCAGCCTGACTCTTTCTCATAGGCTAAAGATTTTGTTGTTATAGAGGGAGATTTTCTTCCATTATCTGCCTTATTTTCAAAAGCTCCTTAATCCTTTTACTGTTGTATGGTAAAACTCATCTACTGTGGTGTGTCTGAAGTATTAGCTCCGCAGTGACAATGTAACAAGTGTGCAAAATGGCACTGGAGATGAGTTTACTTGCTGAATTAGGTACATCATCTCCTCTGAAATACACAGCTTCCAGTTTTTGTGCTTTCCCAGTTGATGCCTTGCCCCAAAGGTACCTCATCAGTTTCTTTCTTGGCTTGTATTTTCCTTATGCTCTATTTCATGCTTGAACCTGTTTCTACCTTCACATGGGTGGAGCTAGAACAATATAAAATCTGTAAAAGCCACTAAAACAGTTAAGTCTCACAGAATCACAGAATCATTACGGTTGGAAAGGACCCTCGAGATCATCTAGTCCAACCGATAGCCCTACACTACTCTTACCCCTAAATCATCCCCTGAAGAAACACATCTATCCTCTTCTTAAAAACCTCCAGGGACGGTGACTCCACCACCTCCCTGGGCAGCCTATTCCAATATCTAACCACTCTTTCAGTAAAGAAATTCTTCCTAATATCTAATCTAAACCTACCCTGGCTCAGCTTAAGCCCATTCAACTACCTGTATGTAAGCTTGCTGCCACATGAGCTAATCTGCCTGCTTACACAGCTCTTGTACCACAGGTTCAATCACCATGTTTTGTCAGTTAAAATCTGATTTTTGTCCTAGTTTCCAAGGCATTTCCCTGGCCTGGATCTAGTTACCCTAGGGATTAATTGATCCATCATGATTTTGACCTCCTGCACCATCCACTCCCCATGAAATGATGGGGCTATCATGCCTGAAGCAAGAGTGTTGTATGTGATAGACAGCTTTCTTTGTGGCTTGGCTGGGATCACAGGCTTCACTACTGAAAGATACTAGAATGGCAAGAATCTCCGCACAATATAGGACCCATTTTTTTTTAATCCGCTGTCTTAATCACAACCATATTAGCAGAAGGTTTTATTATTTATAGGGATTTGATTTTGTTCATGGGATCGGAAAGGAAGCTATTTATTCCTTTATTTTGTTGTATTTTGACATGTCTTAAAGCAATTTGAGATCACAGCAGTATATAGAAAACAGAACTCCCTAATTGCAAGCAAAGCAAAAAACCCTGCAAAACAATAAACTCCCTGAATACATGTTTGCCTCCCCTTTGCTGCTGTTGTATAAACTGTGAGTGTAGGTAGAGTACGTCCATCTTCCTTTTTTAACATGAAAATGGCAGATGGGGCACATGGCTTTTTTTAAAGGTTACAGTGTGTGCAGCAGTGAGGATTGGCAGGGTTATTGTGGGTAAAGCCAGTGGGGACTTTATCTTTGCTCAGAAATAGGGATTTGCTTCATGTTTCCATTTTGATTAGCACTAATGATACAAGAGGTTTTTGTGCAAGGAATAGCTGCTAATAAAGTGACCTTTCAAAATTCAGTAGCTCATTGAAGCGCCATGCCACAATAAGAGTATACAAGGCTGGTCCCAGCTGTGGCAGGCAGGGAAATTGGATGAGAATCCAGAGAAATGTGGAATGGGAAGCCTGAAGTAGATGAGCTGCACATGGTGGCGCAGTAATGGTAGCAAATAACAATGGCCAGGTGTTCTTTCCAGCCTTGGAGAGGTCAACCTATGTGCTTTGTGTTTGAAAAGATCCAAAAGTGTGAAAGGCAGGGGCAAAGAGTGTTTCTAGCAAGGTTTCTGGGCACAGGGTTGTACAGTTAAGGGACTCAGCTAGTGTCCTGCCAGTGCCATAACATCCGTTGTGCCTGGATGCTGTTGGGAATGTGTTTGTATGGCCTTACTCATGGTAAACACAGGGTAGATTTGGGGCTATTTTGTGGATTCCTCTTGGATGCAGGTGGAGAGTACTTAATACCACGCTGGTCTGAATTCAAAACTTCGGTTTCTATGTAGGAATTATTTGCTGTTAAACTCCAGCTATGCAGCCTTTGGCAAGAGACATGAATCAATTTGTCCAGCTTTTCTTTTCTGTTTTGTCTCTGTGTGAAGGCTGATGCCCAGTGTGTGCCAAGGGGGCCTTTCAGACCCAATAATGCGCCCTGTGTCTAGTAGCATGCGTGGAATTTGCATAGGCTGTGCTGGGACAGGCAGGTTTCTTTTGTTGCTGGAAACAAGGAGCAAGTTCTTTTCTCTGTCTCTGCTTCCTAATGCCTCTCCAAAAGCTCTCAGCACTCATGTAAGAAATTTACTTTTTTTCTATTTATTTTTGCATTAAATGTTGTTAAACTTGTGTGACTTGTAACACTGACTGTGCAGAGAAGTCATGTCAGTTAGTTCTAGTTGACAAAATTGTTTAATTTTCTTTCTCTGAGTCTAGATATCTGATTGTCAGAGGGAGCAGATAATCTGTGATGCTTGATGTAACTGCTGCAAAGTATTTGCATATCTTCTCTGTGGGGAAACAAAACTGCTAGTGAGTGAATAACAGAGCACGGATCATTGCAGGCAGGGTCACTGGGTCTATACACTTGCTATTAACCCTTCTCAGGATCTGTATTGCCATGGAATGAGTTGTCATGGGTTTCAGGCAAAGGGCTTGCTCCACATTATGGGTAGAGCTGGCACTTGTTTGTGCATTGTAGCCCTGTGCAATAAAATGTGAATATGATCCGATTGATTGGCAGTTGCTTTCTGTCAGCTGATACCAAGTTGTTGCATTTTGGTCTTGATTTACTGCAGATAACAAACTGCTGAAAAATAGGCTGAGAGGTGCTCAGAAAAATATGACCCCCATTTGGAGCTGGCAGCATGCTTGCTAGGCCACTCTGAGCCTGTGCAGCTGAGAGCCTTTAAGAACTTTCTAAAATTTTAGATGACATGGCAGATTGCCTTACAGTCTGTCTTGCAGACCTTCTCTTGATCCTCTTGATGGAGTCATTGACATCCGTGGAGAGCAGTGGCAAGGGGATTGTTTCATACTGGTTCTCATGATGCAAGTATTGCTGAGAACTTGGTTTCCTCTGATTTAAGCAAGTATGTCCTTGTGGAGCCTGAACCCCAGCTTTTATTCTCTTATTCTGATCACACACCCTGGTAATCATGCCAAGGTGGTCTTTCAGGTTAAAGATGTATAGCAGTCATTTAGGTAACTGTTGGGTTCACAGGTACTATGTGAAGGTGGGCTGGAGTTAGGTGACTTGCCTGTATATGCTTTGATGTCCTCCCCTTTGTTAGCTACTGTCAATTTACATCAGAACAATAAGTTGCTGAGATCTCTGAACTATTAGCTGAAGCCTGGTACTTGAATCAATGGATGCAAAGTCTATTGGGTTGCAAACACTTTCCCCAGCAGGCACGCTGATCAGTGAACACAGATGCTCAGCACGGTGTGAACATGGTGACGTGGCCTCTACCCCTCAGCAGAGTGGGCAGGATGGTCTTGGTGCTCCAGTCTTCTGTGGGAAAGCCTACCTTGAAGGGAAAGCTTTTAGTGGTCTCAGGGGTGATAGGCAGAGCACCTGCCTCCCCTGGGTGCCACACCACACCTGAGACTGACCTGATCCTTGGTGCACCAGTATAGTATTTCTATTACTGGTGTACTTGGTAGCTGCTGTTGTTCAGTGATAGCTTACAGCTTGAGACAGATGTTGAAACAGTGGAAAGTGTTATAAGGAGCCCAGGAATGATTAAAGGATTGGGGAATGCCATACAGTGAAAGCAGGCAGTGTGTGCAAGCAGGGTGAGTAGTCAGCCTCCATCCAGAGCCCTGGAAAAACTGGCACACAAACTTGCAGGGCCAGGCCAGCACTTTATAGCTGAGTATGATATCAGGGCAGCAGCTTCTGATTGTGGAATAATGACACTAATCCTCACATTTAAGTAAATGAGGGACGAGATAAACAAGCTAGGCAATTCTAGCCTGTGGGCCTGACTTCAGAACCATGCAAGTGTTTGAAACAGTGGTGGGAAGATGGTAATGGAAGACCTATAGCTAGACGGAAATTGGTATAAGCTTTAATCTGAGCACTAAGAGTGCTGATTAACCCGAGATATCTCTTTGCTAACTCTTTGTTTTGATTTTAGGCACAGTAAATTTAGCCTACCTAAACTCTGGAATGGCTAAATACCTGTTATAGAGCAGTGTCTCAGATGCATCCCTTTTCTGATACGACATGAGGCACTATGAAATAGAGAAAGTAGGCATGAGTTATTGAATAGGGAGGTCAGATAAAGGACAGAATGAAGAATAAGCAAGAACTGGATAAGCCAAAGAGAGATGTTCTAGGAGAAAGGTTACTGGGGGTTCCTCAAGGACTGATCTTGCATGGCTTGTGCTAGTACTGATGAGTTCACACTTGCTTCAGATTCAGACTGCATGGCTGAGCACTTATTGTAGTTGGCAGAGAGTTGTAACTAAATATTTGTCAGCTTGTCACCTGGAAGCATTTGACCACGTTCCTAGCAGAACTGTGGGCAAGTGTTACTGCACATCTGTGATCTTAAAGTCCCAGGGCATGGGATCTGTCTATTTGTTGGTAGAAAGGTAGAGATGATAGAAAGGCAATGGGAACTGGTGAGTATAAACTGACCATGAAAAAATTTAGATTGGGGTTTAGACTTTCAGGCCAGTGGGAGTGAATTTCTGGGGAGGGAGACAGAAACAAACTTATTTATGAACTGAGAGTGCTAAGTTAATGTAAACTATTGGGTGTCAGCCTGAGCTAGTGGGATATAGGTACAGTGAAAGTTTGCCGTGTGTTGCATATGTTACCAACACACTACGGAGTGCTAGTCTTGGGCTGTGTTGTACAAACAGGCCAGAAATGTAATTGTGCTATGCTGAACTCTCACCAAAGACAGACAGTGCTGGTAGCTCCTGTGTCACCAGATGTCTCCTTAAGGGCAGATCAGTTGGCTGTAAAAATCAAAGCAATTAGGAGTTACTGCATTTTTTTCTTTTTCCCTTTTTTCCAGTGATGCAGTCTGCAATTTTGTGATCTGCAATGACTCCTCCCTCCGCAGCCAGCCAATCATCTTCAATCCTGACTTCTTTGTGGAAAAGCTGCGCCATGAAAAACCAGAGGTGTTCATGGAGCTTGTTGTCAGCAACATTACCAGGCTTATTGACTTGCCTGGGGCAGAGCTGGCCCAGCTAATGGGAGAGGAGGACCCAAAGCTGCCTGGGGCAAACAGCACAGCCTCTGGTTTTTTTCGTTCTCTGATGTCTCTGAGACGTAAGGGTGAGTATGGCATGAGGTCTTTTGCCCACCTTTAGAGCTATGCTGACTGTCATCATCTGTTACACGGAGTTTACAGAACTTTCACTGTAGACTTATTGTTTTGAGCTTGTGATGAATGATTAGTACTA
This sequence comes from Galbula dea, assembly GCA_013399015.1. NCBI lineage: Eukaryota > Metazoa > Chordata > Aves > Piciformes > Galbulidae > Galbula > Galbula dea. Next base: position 1,451,420 of record VWZX01005818.1, read on the forward strand.
CAGGTTTGTAATCCCAGGGGATGCCATCTCTAGAAAGGGGCAAAACAGAGTACAGTATATTCATCCTGGAAATGCCCTGCTGCTTCTAGAGCAGCCCTCTTCTGGGGATTATTGCTGTGCTTTATGTAAGGTTAGCCTCAATGAGTCAACTGCTCACTGTGCTCAGTGCAGCACAGACCGCAGAGAGAGCGCTTTGGTTCTTAAATGCTTCCAGTATGGCTCTGTGGATAGCACTAAGTTGGAGAGAGGTGCTTGAAAAAACTGCAAGTTCTTCCAATACATGCTGAGGTGTTCTTCTCTCTCTGCTTGTTCGTGTCCGTGGTAGTCCATGCTGTTTTCCTTAGCTCATTAGCTTTCCTCATAAGTGATGGAATGTCAGTAAAGGGTGAGAGCATCAGGTTCTATGAAGAACAGTAACTCCCAGATTTCCCAGGCCATATTTCATTCAAGACCCATTGTCTCCTTCAGTTGCTGTCCCAGCTCTCTGGAAGGTCTTGTTTCTGCAGTTCAGAAATCTATAAGCATCTCCTACCCAAATGCCAGTGCTGCTCTGATCCACATCCCAATCCAGTGAGTCAGCGACAAAGCTCTTCAGACTGACTCTGCTGAAGCCCAGACTCAACCCTGGGAGATTACGTATTTCTCTTTCTGTCTGAGACAAGCATTCAGCCAGAGTTTTCTTCTGGTAAACTGACTATTCTTATCTTCTCTTTCAAATTCAGCTGTCTTAGTAATGAGACATTAGCCCCAGGCCTTTTCTCAGAAGTCTAAGATATGCTTTTGAGCACGTTGTGTTCAGATCCTCTCCTTTTCACTGGATGACATTTACCACTCTGTTTTGTTGCAACTTAACGGGTGTTCAAGGTGTGTGTGTGTGTGTGTGTGTGCCTTCTCCACCTCTGCCTCAGTCAAGGGGAGCTTGGTTCTTCTGATAAGTTCTGTTAAACATTCTCATTCATCTAGACAGAAACTGCCTCTGTCTGGGTACCTTTCACATACCTTGTCAGCTCTGATTTCCTAGCTAGACTTTCTGTCTGCTGGCAGAGAAGCTGTGGGTAGCTGCCTTCAGATGTTTGCAGCCTGAGGTTGAACACTTCTGATAGGTCTCTTCTTTCCTTTGGGCAATTCTGCTGTTGTGCGTACCTCTGAGAAAGGAGTTACCACTATATTCAAGTGTGGCTTTTTTTGTCTTTAGCCTTTATATGGTTTCTCTAAGTGTTTCTGGTTCTACCAAACCCATTCCTTCATTGTGTTTCGTAAGGGCAAGATCTGTGGCCCCACTGCTCTGGCTGAATTTTCTGGTGCTGGTTTCAACCCTTGACTCCTGGCTCACCCAGTGGGAACCCTAGTAGATGCACTCACCCTGGGCTGGACAACACTGCAGGGGATAAATCAAGTACTACAAATCAAACCTTTTAGCATCCGTAGGTGAGAATTATTCAGTATTGCCATGACTTACTTTGCTGCTCCATAATAGGCCTTCACACTATCCCCAAACTGCAGTTAAAGACTGTTCTCATACCTGTTATTGCTTCTGCCTCTGTTCCTGGAGAGTAGCTGGACATCTTAAATTCAGATATTTGCCACTTGATGAACAGAAGTAAGCAAGTGAGTAACCAAGTTGAAAGTGTTTTTTTAGTGTGTGTGGAAACTTCCATGTTCTTGTCAAAACCTTCTAGCAGGGGCTTTTGAGCCTTCTCTAGCTCTGTTTTTCTTTTTAATTACCTCTACTCTGCTGGACCTCTGGTCTTATCAGACCTGACACCTCCAGCTAGCTGTCTTCCCCAAGAGGACAAGGTGTAATGGGCACAAACTGAAATATAGGAAGTTCCATCTAAACATAAGGGGGAACTTCTTTACTTGGAGAGTAGTGAAGCACTGGAACAGGCTGCCCAGAGACATGGTGGAGTCTCTGTCTCTGGAGATGTTCAAAACCCACCTGGATGCCATTGTGTGGAACCTGCTCTGACAGGGGGTTTGGATTAGGTGATCTTCAGAGGTCCCTTCCAATCCCTGACATACTGTGATTCTGTGAAGAGCTCTGCCTTCCCCCATTCAGAGAGGTGGTGGAGTTTCCGTCTGTGGAGGTGTTGCAAACTCACCTAGACACCATCCTGTGCAACCTGCTGTAGGTGAACCCGCTGTGACAGGGGTTTTGGACTAGATGATCTCCAGAGGTCCCTTCCAACCCCTAACATTCTGTGAAGAGCTCTGCCTTCCCCCATTTGGATTTCTCCATGTCCACGTGTCTCACTACAGCTACAGCTAGCAGATGTTTCCAAGTCTGCTGGCTGCACTCCCAGGCTGCAATGGCAGTATCTCTGCATTGATAGGCACTGTCTGTGAACTTGTTGGCCAAACTCTGAGAAAAATAACTTTGTGCCTACAGAGAAAATCGGTTTCATGTACTGTGTGTTTCATCTTGGAGCCATCATTTGTTTTAATTGATGTTATAGACCAGCTAGAAAAAATAGGTATTATTTCTTCAAAGCCAGAGGTCAAGGACCACAGAGCTCAGAGGTGGTTGAACTGCAAATACTTACAACTTTTTTGAGTATTAGGAAACTTAGTCTCATGCTGCTTCTTTGTTTCAGAGGCAATCATACAATAACATCTAAGCCTTTGTAACTCAGCATCCATTCTCCAAACATATCTTTCAAGTTTCTTTGAGAATCAAATTCTCATTCAGATATCAACTTCTGACTTCAAAAGCAAAAGGAATTTGTCAGGCCCTGCATGTTTCAAGAAGATGTATTTTCCTCTTCTCTTCCTGGCCACTGTTGATTCTATCTGTTGAATGTCTAATGAGTTTAGTTTTCTTGAAGGACAAGAATCTTTTGCCAACTATTCTCTCCCTTTACACTCAAGCCTTTCAGATCTTACATGTGGATCAAGAGGTCACATCGCCCTCCTTTCTCCTCCAAGACTGAAGCATGCACTTTATCAGAGGGAGGTTAGAAAGTTCTTGATTTAAGAGGAGGATGGAGTTCCTGGCAGCTTACCATGGTTTTCAGAAGTCCTGGAAGAAAGTGGAACATTCTTCAGGCAGAATAAATTTAGTTGCACAGAAAGGCTGGTAGAGAAGTGCATAGGGTTAACCAGGTCTTTCCCACACACTGTGAGCATGAAGACCACAGAAGGTAAGATCTGTAGTACAACAGACCAAAAGCTAGTAAAATCAAAATGTGCTATGAGGGGCCAAAAAAAAAAAAAAAGGGGTAAGAGAAAGCTTGTGGGGGAATTACTTCTCATCAGATCAACAAATGCACTGCTTGGATTGCTATCAGCTATATATCAGCGACAGCTATGGGCTATCAGCTGTAACAATAAAGAGGGAAACCTTCAGCCACAGAAAGCTGAGGTGCACATGCCTATTTTGCCCTCAGAAGTGGCCCATGCTCCTGGCAATCTGGTCATGGAGAAAGGAGAAATATTATTTTCTTAAATCTGCTGACTCTTTGAAGCCTGAGTGAAAGGGCAGGACAAACCAGCTTTTGTACCTTGTTCTAGTCCTCAGTGCCAGTCAGCATTTTGTAGTATGGTCTATCCAGCATCTTGTCTCTAGCTGCAATCAAAACCTACATGCATCTGAGGGAAGAAGTGGTGTTCAGGGCTCTGATTGCTGCCAGTGAAGCCCATGAGAGTTCCTTCAAATTTCTGAGGGACAGAGTGTGCTGGTTGTGCGAATCTGATGGAAAAAAAGCCATTCACAGACAGAACTGCATTTATTAGAAAATACTGTACTTCTGGATAACCACTATTCTACCTGGGAAGTCCTTTTCCAGACATGAACAGTTTTCTGCACTGATTCAACAAGTGCCTTTCAGTTAAATGGGCTTCTTGTCTAATATTTCCTCCCATGCAAGGATCTCCTTCCTTTCAGCTCCGTTGCTTCTATCTTCTTTCTGGACTGTAGCCTGTATTATTTACTGGAGTTCTGGAGCTGACACCTCATCCCCAATCTGTAAAAGCTCCATGAGATGAAAGAAACTCCAGAAGTGAGAGGAGGAGTCAGTGCTGCATATGGAGAAGGGCCCAGCTCATTGCTTCTCTACTCTCCTTTTTTATAGTTCTGCCTTGTTCAGTCTTCATACTTTACTGTACTTGGTCCAGGACAGCTGACTTGGAAGAGAGATTCACTGGGATTAAGGAATTCCAGGGAGTACCTATCCCTGAAAAGGAGGCCAGTGTGAACCAGTCAGATCATGTCTGCTCTCCCCAGTAGTGCTTGTTCCCCTCTCCCATAGTCTTGTAGCTGCACCTCTTCTTTCTGGTCCATTCCACATGAAGCCACAGGGAAAACTAATCCGAGATTTCCTTCTCAACTGTGAAGTATGCCAATGTGGCGGGCACCTGAGAAGTCCAGGCTGTCAGATCTGCCATTCTCCCTTTGCTGTTTTCTTAAGGTTAAGGCTTACAGATGATATGCCCTTTAAAACTGAAGCATCTGTTCTGGTGTTTTCTTTTCAAAAGCTAGAGAATGTTTGCTTTAGCTGATAAAAATAGTAATTAAGCTGAGGTAAGAAGCAGGATGATGAAGCTCTTGGAGGTGCAGCATGGTGAGATGAAGTGACATATTTGGGAGTGCTTGTGGTGTCTCGCATCTGGGAGAGCAGTCATTGTGACCTTCACCCTTAGTGTTTTGAGGCACTGGTCTCTGCACACTGACATCCTGTTGTTTGGGGACCACTCATCTCTGTGGCTGTTGGGTTCTGAGCTGTTTGAACACGTTGTCTTCTGTTCTGCAGAGAAAGGGGTGGTGTTTGGCTCACCACTGACAGAAGAAGGCATTGCACAGGTTTCCCAGCTAATCGAGTATCTGCACAAAAGTAAGTGAGTCTATCTTGCTGTCTTCCTATCCCGAGGGTTATCTGTCTGGCCCACCTCAGGTCTCTGGTGTGCGCAGTGTGTGAAGCTCTGAGATCTCCACCAGCAGGAGTTTGGGACTGCACTAGGCGACTGTTCCCCAGAATTGCCTGGCAGATATGTTAATCTCTTTCTTTCTGTACATGGATGACTTCTACAGATGAGAGCCAGCTTGAAGTCATGTCTCTGAATGTAGTTCTTAAAGGTTTGCTGGCAAGCCGTGGAAAGGGGAGGGAACTGCTTTAGTAAGAGGATGGGAATCCACTTCTGATTAATCAGTGGCCTTTTTTCTCCCCTCTGCTGAGCAGATCTAAGAGCAGAAGGCTTGTTTCGGGTGCCAGGCAACAGCATCAGGCAACAGATCCTAAAGGATGCTCTGAACAGTGGTACAGATATTGACCTGGACTCTGGGGATTTTCATTCAAATGACGTGGCCACCCTGCTTAAGATGTTCCTGGGTGAATTACCAGAGCCACTGCTGACACACAAGCACTTCCATGCCCACCTCAAAATTGCGGGTAAGTGAGCAGCAAGAGACAGTGATAAACAGAGGGACCAGAACTAACCTCCTCGAAAGCTAATGCTACAGAGCTGCACATTAGGCTGCAGAAGTGTAATCCTTAAAGGAGGGTAAAAGGGAATCTTTCTGTCATCTCAGCCTAATGTTGGAAGGGCTGGAGCTGATAGTCCTAAGGAATCATACCAAGTCTGACTCGCCCAATCTTCTCTCTCCAGCAATAAACAAATACCCACAGGAGCACAGCCCACATGGGGGCTCCTGGATCTCCATCTGTTTTAATTCTAGGGGTCTCCTGAGTGAGGTGGTGTGTCTATGTACTTAAAAACTGTTATTGAACTACCTTATGTGAACTTCCTCCATCTTGCCTTCAACCCGTCATAACTCTTTGCAGCTGTGGTGTCCTGTGGGAGTCCTATCATAGATTAACACATCAGGTGGGGAGCTTGGGAGCTGGAAGGAGAGAAAGGCAGGGCTAAGAGCTATGTTTGGAGGAGATCTGCATATGAAGGGGGAAAGGTAGCTGATTGCAGTCGGCCTGCAGTTAGGGAAAGTGATGTATGTCCTTCATGTTCTGCTTTGTGATTTGGCAGACTTGATGCTGTTTGATGAGAAGGGGAATAAGACCAGTACTCCAGACAAAGAGCGCCAAATTGAAGCCCTCCAGCTGCTGTTTTTGATCCTTCCTGCGCCCAATCGCAGTCTGCTCAAACTGCTGCTGGACTTGCTCTACCAGACTGCCAAGAAGCAGGACAAGAACAAGATGTCTGCCCACAATCTTGCCCTCATGTTCGCACCCCACATCCTATGGCCCAGAAATGTAAGCAATGCCTCAGTATGTGCGGGTGGGTTATTGCAAGGTAGAAAGAAGAGAAAGAAGCAATTTGGTAGGCCTACAGGGAAGGGACCAAGATGGGAAGATTAAGTATGAATACAATGAGGTTTGGAGACTGGGATGGTGAGGTGGAGCTTCCTGGAAGGACTCAATCCTAGTGTTCAGTTCAGACCTGCTGTAGGTCTTATTTGGAACTGTGACTACATGTTTTGCAGTAAAAATGAGAGCACAGCATAGTTCTGCTTCTTTTAAGAATGACAACTCCAGAAAAACCTTGCAGATCTCTCTGGAAGGTTTCTTGTGCCGCTGGTGAGCTGTTTGGCCCCAGAGTTGTCTAGTTCTCCTCTCAGAGCAGTTTTGCCTCTGTGAGCTATGATTGTTGGTGTGCTGCAAGCCCTGCCTGCCTTTCTTCTCAGAGCAGGTCTCCTGCTGAGGCACTGTGCTTGTGCCTAATGTCCCAGAGACAACAAGGGCAACAGAGACCCTTCCTCCTCCCCTTATAACTGTTGCACCTTTTGCTGTGTCCCCTTGCCAGGTGACAGCAAATGACCTTCAGGAGAATATCACAAAGCTTAACAATGGAGTGACCTTCATGATCAAACACTCTCAGAAACTCTTCAAGGTAAGTGCACTTGGGGTCTTGCTCTCCCTGGCCCTCCAGCAAGGGATGGAACACTCGTTGTCCAGACAGATTCCAAGTGTCGACTGTATATTCTGGGTCTTCTCTTCTGTGGTAGGAGAGGGAGGTTTTCTACAAGAAACTGTTCCTTTAGCGGCTAGCGGGGAGGTCATTGCTGGGCAGGCAGCCCGGGAGGAGAACAGCCCCAGGCTCAGAGGTGGCTTTGTGCCTGGGCAGGTCAGTAGCATGGTGCAGTGTAACACCACCCTCTGCTGGACACCAGCACCCGCTGCCCGGAGAAACCTGGTTCCTGGGGGCAGGTAGCGACAGGATTCACCTCGGATTCTGGAAGGGTGAGGAAACTGGAGGGGTTTCTGGATGATTGCTTCAAAGAGCTGAATCTCTGTTATGATGGGTCATTTTGCTGTGAACTTCTCTGCAAGCGGTAGTCAAACCACTGCTGTTATAGGTACAGCCTGCAGTCTTGGGCCTCTGTGTAGCTCAGAGTGGGGTGCTGTGGTAGGGCAGTCAGGAGTGCAGGGCCTTCTGCAGGGTTCCTCCAAGAAAGTGTCTCTGTGACAGACAGTCTCTTCTTAGGACCATCCTGGTTGCTGTAGGCGTGTGCTCTCTGCAAAGTGTCCTCCCATAGAAAGCCTCCCTTCTGCCCACTTTATCAGGCCCCTGTTAGGCCAGCTCAGAGCTGGGGGAGTTGCTTGGAAAAAGTTCCTGTGGAACCCTGCTTTTACTTTGTGTTCCACTTGTGCTGATTGTTTGCATCAAAAGAAAACTGTGAACGGGGACTGCACTGGGGACATGAAATCTCATTGCTTTGTCTGCCCTGAGCAGCTGAGTCCTGATGGAAGTGGCTAGTGTGGTATGGTGGAAGAGCAGCTCTTGCTGGATCCCCTCTTGCTCCAGGGCCAAACATACTAAACATACATTTGGCCTTTTCTCTGCTCATTGTCACAGGCCCCAGCATATATTCGGGAGTGTGCCAGGCTGCACTATCTGGGATCTAGAGCACACACATCAAAGGTAAGGCTAGCAAATACAGTGCCTGCTGTCCATGACAGGGAGGAGACTGTGATACTATGAAGGGATCTTTGTGACTGAAAGAAGCTGAAAACAAACCAAATTGTGAAAGAAGGATCTGTCAGAGAGCAGAAGTGAGGGAACCATATGGTGTGGTAGTACAGGCGGCTGCATTAGGGAAATTGGGCAGAGCTGAAGCATCTGTTAATCAAAAACACAGGGTAAGGTACAAGCCTCTGTTTAGCATCAAACCTGCTCCCTGTGCCCACTACATGCAGCACCTACTCCTTCATGGGGTTGTACCTTCCAAACAGACAGATGCACCTGCTGCCATGGCTATGCTGCTTGGAAGGGGAGCTGGGATAAAGGCTACTTGCTGCTACTAGGATAAGCCTTGTCTGTCTTGCCAGCAAATGCTTCTCTGCTTCATAGAGCTGCAGAAGAGGGGAGCTGCACTGACCCTTGTCAAGCCTGGAAGGGCTTCTGCAACTGGCATCCAGGAGGGGAGGGAAGAAGCAATGGGGTCACCTTTGTGTTGCTGTCACCTCTTCCTGGCACAGGGCCTACTGGTGCAGTGCTGCTGCAGAGGAGTAGGGAAAACACAGCCCTGTGCATTCACTGGGGTTGAGGCAGATCACTCGACTCTTCCTAGTCTCGCTCAGATGGGTGTCTCATTTGGATTAAAACATGGCAATCGACTGCTGTCTCCGCCTTCCCAGGACGATCTGGATTTGCTGACATCTTCTGGCTCCAAAGACCTGCAGCCCCTCAAGTCTCAGAAGCGAAGCCGGCTGGACACTTGCCATCAGGAGGAGACCCAGCAACGCACAGAGGAAGCACTGAAGGAGCTCTTCCGCCATGTCCACAGTATGCCTGACTCTGCAAAGAAGAAGAAGCTTATCCGGCAGGTAGTGTGGGGATGAAAGATACCTTTGAGGTGTGCTTGTCAGAACAATCCTGGACACAGGGCTAAAGGCAGGGCCTTCTTGAGAGCTGCTCCTAATCTTGAGCAGGCTGGAGAGAGTGGGCTTTGGGCTGTGTAAGGAGCAGAGCTGCAAGAAGGTAGAGAAGGAGGCCTCCTATCCTGGATGTGGCTGACTGCGGAGCTTGCTGCACCAAGCTATGCTTTGAGCTCTCTGTTTTCCAAGCCAGGGACTTGACAGCCAGCAGTTCCCCAGTCCTGGTCATGGACTTGTTGAGCTTCCTCTCTCAGAACGTGAAATGTCTTGTCCCTCTTGGGCATGCAAAGTGGACAAACTGGTCTCCTTTCAGTCTGGTGAGCATTCCCAGCCAACATGCTGCTCCAGAAAGACTGGTCAATATGGTCATCACTAGTCCTAGCTGCCAGTTTCCAGCTGCTGCCTCAAAACCCTTTCTGCTCCAACACCTGCTACTTTTGGCTAATTTGGTAGCCAGCACAAAACAGCCTCACACCCAAGCTCCCTATAATCCTGGGTGGGAGATGTGGCCTTCCTCTGTTTTCTTCTCCCTGCAGCTCTCATCTGCTCCACCATTTTGGGGTGCAGAAGAGAAAAACCAAGATATAGGCAGAGAGCAGCAGGTACAGCAGCACACAGCAGCAAGGGACTGGTGTAACTGTAACAATAACTGTGCTAACATACTACCCTCCTGTTTCCTCCTAGTTTAATAAGCATCCTACAGCTCTTACTCCTGGGTCTGATGTACCCACATCCCCGGCACCACGACGCAATCGTTCACGCTCCTTCAGTGGGCTCATTAAGGTAAAGGCAGACTCTGACCCATGCTCCCTGCTGTGAGTTTCTGATGTTGCTCTCTGCTTCTGCCTTGCTCTGGCTTGAATGAGGCTCTCAAAGGGTAGGGACTGCTCAGTGTACTGGCTGCCAAAGAACACAGATCCACTAGGGACAGAACAGGCAGCACAGTGACAATAAATCTTGTTAGTGTAAAGTGCAATTGTCTATGAAATGCATAGCTGTAGGCATGCATCTTTCTGAAGGATTGGTTGCTTCCTGAGATGAGATGAGGACTGACAAGGAGCTGGTTATGTAGTCTAGCCTGTTAGCACAGGTATTAGCACACTGTAGGCTGCCCTACAGCAGCATGTACCTGCTTCTGATGGGCTGGGCTCCTGGCCAGGCCTCAGGTCAGCTCCCAAACCCTTTACAGTCAGGCAGGCTCAGCCTGGTGGTATTTTGGGTGGTTCTGCTTTGCAGTCTTTGTCCCTGCTTGGCTTCCTTTTTTCTTTCCCAGCATCCAGCTGCTTACCAGCAATGCATCCTGCTCCTTAAGGCCCTTTGTTTTTCACTTTGCCCTCTAAGCACTAGCCAACAACCTTCTCTTCTTATGGTAGCGAAAAGTTTTGGGAACCCCAGTTATCCTGGAGAGGAAGAGCAGGGATGCCACACCAGAGCCTGAGCGAGTCAGCAAAGAGAATGTCCACCTGGTAAGAGCTGCTCCCAGCACTGTTGAAGCTGATGATCGGGGGAGCATGTGAGGGGAGTTTGAATGCAACATCAGCACTACTTTCAGTGATCCCTGAGGGGCTGCTTGCTGTTCTGTGCCCAAGACAAGGTTTCCAAGATTCTTCTCTATGATCAAATAAGGTCTTAGGAAGCTGCTGTGAGAAGAGCAAGAGCAGCATTGGGACAGAGGTAGAAGCACTGAGCCTCCACTCCAATCCTCCCTTTCTGGCTGTGTTGCTGCCCTGGGGCATTAGCTTGTGCCCTGTTCCTTCTGTCCCATCCTCCTCCACAAGTGGTACAGAGCCTGCTGCCTGTATGTTGTAGGGCTGTCCCATGGCCCAGACAAACCAAGAGTGTATTTGACTGGTAGCTGCTCTCTGGTGGTACAGACAGCTCACAGGGAAAGCTCTGGATGCCACTTCATTACCCAACTCTCTACTCCTATTCCCCTCTCTTGTCCAGTTACAGAAATGTGGATCTCCAGCTCACATGGCCCAAGCGAAGCTGAAGTCTTTGGAGAGCCAGAAAGAGGTAAGGCACATGCACAGAGGCCCATTCTCCTTCCTGTGGGGAACCTGGCCTGCTGGGCTTTGAGAACTGCAGGAGTGATGGCATGCATGCAAGGCTCTGTGAAAGCTGTGGTCCCCTGGCTTATAGCAGCCTGCTCCAGGCTGAACTGCAACAAGCTGGCATGCTGGAAGCCAGGCCTTGAAGGGTTTCACCCAAGCAGGTATGTATAGCCCTTCTACCTGTGAGTTGGCAGGCTGGCTGTCACAGGAAGCAGAGGGAAGCTGGCAGCACAGGGCAGTGCTAATAGCCAGTCAGAGAGGCAATGGGATGAGAGGTATGTGCAGCCCATGTCCGACTGCTGTGTTTGTCCCCATCTGCACACTGCCTTTAGTGCTCTACTTCAGTAAAAGGTTTGGGAAGCAGACTCCAGGAAGGAGTCTTTGCAGGGGGAGGGCAACACATCATTCTGTGTCTCAAGCATTCAATTGTGCTAATTCTCTGCTTCAGGAATCCTGTAGACACATGCGAGGCCACCTGCTTTCCAAGGATTCATCATCCCTCTGAATTGCCTCTCATGAACGCATCGGTGGGCACTACCCAGCCTCACAAGCTGTGAATGATATGCTGCACTGAGAGGGTAATGCTGCAGGCTCACAGCAACCCTCACCAGCATGGCAGCAATCTTGAAACTGGACCTTTGCAAAGACTGCAAGGACTTGTTTCTTTCTGTATATAAAGTATATTTCATTCTACTATGGGGCAAACCACTATCTAACTAAAACTTGTGCAGCATGTCTGATTTGCAGGCTCTGGGAAGAGCTGGAGTGCTTGCTTACAAGGAGAGTCCTGTGCATTGCAGGGCCCCGTGTGCACTCCCAGCTTTCTCTGCAGTGTTACTAGGCTATATTTTTTTAGTTTCTGCTCCTAGTTCTTAACACATTTGCTTGTTGTACCTTGCCATATGTTAGCAGTAAGAACGATAGACTCCAACCTTCACTTGCATCCTGCCAGCTAACCTTACCTCCAGGCTTCCTCTGGTGCCATGCTCTCCTCTGCTTCCTCTGGGCTCCACTTTGCGCTTCTGTCCCTGATGAGCTGGAGTGCCCAAATGGTACTGAGCACAGGAAGGGTCTGGGAGAAGAAGAGAGGCTCTGCATGTCATCATTTTAAGTGGGGCCAGTGGAAAGCATCGTCTAAACTCATCCCTCTGTTTTGGATTGAGATGGAGGCAGCCCTTGCTCATCGCCTTTGTGTCTCTGTGGCACAGCACTGCTGCTGGGCTCTGCCTGGTGATCAAGGAGTGTCTCTGCTTTGTATTCCCCCAGAGAGGCTAAGCTGAGCAGGGCAGGAGGCTAGCAGAGGCTGTCTGGGGCAGGACAGCACAGCCTTTGGAAGCTGGGGTCTCTGGGATGGGCAGAGTCTAGTGGCTGTTTGCACAGCATGGGAACAGCATGAGCAGCATGATAGGTAAGAAGGGGCTCCAGCCATTTGTGATCTGCTGCAAAATGGTGCCAGTGGCTTTGGCTGAAGATGGCTGGTCAGGCAACTTCCTGATTAGTCGTTAAACTGGGGAGAAGGGCTGGAGCTGGTTTCATCTCTTTGGCCTGAGCTGCAGAAATGAGATGAAACCACCTAGATATGGGATAAAACCCCATCACAGCTGGCCAGTGTCAGATGTCTTGTTAAGCTAAAGTGCTCCAATAAACCAATCTTGCCAAGTACCTGTCTACAAGCACTCTGGGGTAGGAAATACAGAGGGTCACTACTGTGAAATAAAGATTTAATCAGCTGAGGAGCCATCTAAACACTTCTCAGCCCTTCTAGGTGAAGCAGATAATCTCTATAATCCAATTATAATTGTCTTCTAATCTTTAAGAACCAGCAGCTAGCAGGAGTTAGATCTCTGTCCTTGACAGCTTTCTGAGACAACCGGTGGCAGGAGGTGTGGATATTGGGATGTGAGCAGGGAGTTCAGTCCAACTGGCTAGAGCTGTCAGAAACAGGCCATTGGAGCCCTGTCCAGCTTAGCTAAGGTTTGTTAGGTTTTTTAACTGTGGTTTGGTTTCTGTTGTTGGGGTTTTTTTAGGTTTGGGGTTTTGGGTTATTCTAGAGATACAAAGCTATGTGCTAATGCTGCTCTTTCCAAAGGAATGTTACTGGTACTTCAGCAAGGATGCCTGTCCCAAGTCTGTCCCCAAATTGGAGGAGCTGTCTTGAAAACGTAGTGGGTAGTAGGACTATAGATGTGTGACCTGGAAGTTGCTGGTGTTAGGATCCACTGTTACAGCAAAGAAAGCTGTGGTTCTTCAGGGACTGGGCATGCAGGGATGCTGTGAGGAAGGACAGAGGCTGTTGCTGTGGTAGTATGTGCTTTTTGGATGTGTCTTCCCTCTGGAGCTGAAGTTGTCTATGTGCTCTTCTCTGAAGGCTACCGTGTGTTTTGCTGACTGCACCTCTACTCTGCCCCTGCAGTTTACTGTTAGTGGAGACCTGGGGATCTCAGTTTTACCTCTGAACATAAATGAGGCAGAGCCAAAGGTTGAGCAGCAGCACAGGGAGAGCAAGGTCTGGTCCTACTACCTCTGCTTTTACTTGTATCGGGGTGAAGCGTTTGTTCATCCCATGCCTGCTCTCTCCATTGCCCCTATCCTACTTGGGCATATATTTCTGTATGGGTGTCTGCTTGGCAAGGCAATCTTGTTCTAAGACTAAATACTGTGCTCTATTAGAGATGAGAGAAACATAACTCTTCTCTCCGCTGTCACCCCCCGCCCCCTTACTGATGCCTTTAGATCAGGAACTCCATCTGGCTTCTGGCCCAACTGAGATTTACTTAGGTTTAAGAAATACTATCTACGGGGCATCAGCCTGGTGCTCTGTATGTCCCCAGTGCCTTCCCTGCCAAGGCAGCAGTTACAGTCCCCAGGCAGGGCAGTCCCAGAAGGGATTCAGTGCCCTGGGTTTTAGCCCATGGTGCTGTCCTCCCTGTGCTGAGGATGGTGGTGGGTAACAGATTTGGCCTATAGGACCCTTGGCTGTTGCAGTCCCTATGTGTGCACAGTCTCACAAGCACCAGGGAGTTTTAGTCATGCTTGGATGTGACTCATTTATCTGCCCTGTACGATAACTTGCAAGATTGCTTCCTCCCAGAGCAGCCACTAACTGTTCCCAGAGTCTATCGTTTCAAAAATGTTTTTAATCTTTATTCTTATTTATATATGCTATATATGTACTGTTTCAGACTGTTGCCTTTCTGTGTGTTCATGTGAAAACCCCATATTAAATGCTTTTATTTTTAGTGGGTTTGTTTAGTGGTTTAAGCAGTTTCATTGGGACAGCAAGGGCTTGGTGGTGTATCCACCTTCAAAAAGAAGGAAACATCAGCTAGAACCCCAGAGCTCCTACCTTCAAGTGTGGGGGTGTTTGGTGAGGTGCTGCTTGCCTGCAGGGGTGGCACTATTTTGTTTGGTGGCACTAGGGCCTGTTCACTCTCTGGGATCCTAGTGTGATGCAGGGTGCCCAGACGAGCTGTCTTTCCCCCAGAGGGATAAAGTTGGACCTCTTCTTTTCTTGTTTTCCCCCTGCTGTCATCCAGGGTGATGAGAAATCAGGTTTACAAAGAACACTTTGTATAAATAATGGATCAAATGAATACATTTCTCTCTGTAGAACCATTCTTCTCTTGCCACTCTTGGCTGCTGAGGGAAGATGGTTTCTGCTTGCATTTTCTTTTCCTCCTTTTTAATAATGGCGTCTCAGATTTTATGCAGATTATTTCCCTGTGAAATTCTTCCACGTTTGAAATGCCCTGGGCTTGCCTGCCATGGCTCAGACACTCATTAACATCCTCATCATGCAATTGAAAAACAAGCAGGAGAAGCAAGCAGTGCAGTATGCTTGAAACCAGCACTGCCTTCCTGCAGGGTGAGCTTCAAGCAGGCTCTGTTCTCTTCCAGGGCTACAGTTGGGTGCCACGGGACCATTGCACCCCATCTCTCTGGAGCTTGGAGAGGGGACTGAGCCGGGCCACTGTACACTTGAAAGTGGGCATGGGAATCCAGGAAGACATTGGTTTTCTTGAGAATGTTGAACAAAGGAATGCAAAAACTCACAATAGCTATTTGGAATACTGCAAACCCAAATGTCACTTCCCCAATAAGCTGTGATATGAAGTGACAGCTTTATGTGGCTTACATAGTTTAAAAGATGAGTAGTTTTAGCCCCTGAAGCCACAACTCAAGCATTTATGCTTGGCTACAAGTGAAAGGGCAGCAGTCATTGGGACGAAACACTGGGTGAAGGTACATATTTAGAGGGGGATCACTCACTTTTCAGTGTGTTTGCTTTGGCCTGTTGGTATTCCTGCACAGCAGTGGCATTACACAGCAGCAAACAAGTAGTGCTCATCCTTCATTTCATCTCAAATTGTGCAGCATAGACTTGCAAACAAGTTCTGCAGAGTGTCAGTGATAGCTAAATGAATTTTTGCAAGTTGTCTTGATTTTTTTTTAAACTGTTCTGCCCTGGTTCAGATTTGAAATACGGTATTTTTTCTCTCTTACATTATCATGTGTGGCTGGGAGCTGTCGTGCTGCTGCTACATCTCACTGCCTAGGGCAACAATGTAGACAAAAAACATGAATACTGCTAGCAATAGATGTTGGCACCAACCAGACTAGTTATCAGGCTTTACAATCTCATTGGTTTGGATTAACTAGTTCTTTTTCATGGAGTAAATAAATTAACATGTTTAGTTCTGTTTGCTTATCTCCTCAGCAAAGTTTTCATGCTGAAGCTCATTGGTTATGCGGGCATGTAGATGCCAGGATCTCCATGCTGGGTCCCCCACTGACCTTCCACTTGTGCTATTGACTAGGGTGGAATTTTTGCTGGCACCAGCTCTCCAGCCCCAACCTGCTTCAGCCCAGCTTTGTTCCTGGGAAGTACCCATGTATGAGGAACATGATGAGGCTGTTTCTGGGCTCCTGTGTCTTGGTGGAAGGAGATGCTTTCCCCAGCCATACATGATGGGATGAGGTTCAGACACTTGCCTGCACCAGCCTTGAAGGTGCTGATTTCAGTCTGTGCCAGGAGCACTTTCCCTGAAGAGTCCCAGCTGCAGTGGACATTACTACGCACCCCTCCTCAGTCCCACCTCTCCTGGGTTAAACTAGCTTCCCCAGCCTTACTGCTGGGAAGGATTTACAATCCCACCACCCAGCCCTCCCATGGGGTGTCTTACATACCTGGCTCTTTTTGCACTATAGAGAACGCTTCATCCTCTGCTTCTGGCTGAAGCTGCTGTGGCTGAGAATTGGGATAAATGGAGGTTCAAACCCAACTTGGCCATCGTGACTGTGTGTAACTGGGTACATGCACAGGTCTGTGATGTCGGATGATCTGTGTTGGTCTGAGGTTGTTTTGAGATTTGTTTCTTCCAACCTTTTTGCTTACAAAGCCTGAGTCCTGCTCCCCTGGGGAGCAGGATCTCAGCAACCTCCTGCACAAAAGCCTCTGGCTCCATTGTGCCTCTCCAAGGCCATTCTGCAGCAGCAGCACAAGAGGGGGCTGGCAGCACGTGCTGCAGGACGGGATCCCCTGCCTGCCCCCAGCACAGGAGGTCCAAGGACCAGATGTGCCAAGGGGGCAGGTTTGAAGATGCCTGGTTCTTCCTCTCTGGCTGCATCTGAGGGATGGAGCAGGTAGGAAGCTGGGGCTATAAATAGGATGAACAAGAACATAAAGATCACAGATAATGATGAAAGAAGACACTGGCGAGGGATGCCCTCTTGCAAAGGACAAAAATGAGCTCTGCAGTTAGTCCCTAGCATTGTGAGAGATCAGTGAGAGTCCCTGCCTGCATCTAGGGCTTACCAGAGCTGTCACAAGGCAAGCTAAATGCTTTCCCTCTCCTTTCAAGTTATTTTTGGCTACTGGCATCATCTCACCATCCTTCAGAGCCAGACCCTGGTAGCCAGTCACTCAGGCTTGTGTCTCTGGGGCTGCTGGTCCTTCCTGCAGTACCTGCACCCTGAAAGTGCCTCCTCTACACGATGGGAATTTGGGTAATGGAGGCAAAGTGAGGCTGGCATTAGCTCCCCCATCCCACGTTTGCAGAATCTGACTTTCTTCCAGTCTCTAGTAGCTTGTAACTCTATAGGGCCTGGAGAATGAGGGGTGAGGTGTGCAGAGAAACACACAGCTGTGGGACCAGCAAGACGCAGAAAGGCTGCTTGGCACTGCAGAAGCACAATGAGCCCAAACAGGCATACAGCTTATTGATTACATCCCAGCATGGGACCAGCCGCCAGCTAGCTGTAAATATGGAGCAGAGGCAACCTCATCTTCATTAACAAAATCAGAACAGAGCTGCTGTCTCCCTCATCCATCAGGCCAAAGCACTCCTTTTTCTCAGGTTAGATGGTTTCCCAGCTCAGGCACACCAGTGCGACATCCATAAGTGAAAGGGGTTGGTGGGAACAAGCCCTGTTCCTCTGAAAACAAAGCCCAGTGTCTCTGTTTGCCCGCGGCCAAGGTCATCAGCTGAATCCTGAAAACCCACCTGCTCCTACTGGGAGGCAGGGAGGAGCTGCAGTTTACGGCACCGTGGAGAAATATGTTGGATGCACTTGGCAACAGCAAATGGAAAGTTAGTCTATTAAACAGTAAATTATCCCTCCAATGCATTTTCTTTGAGGAGGGTTAATGAGTGACTCCAGGCAGAGTGAGCAGGGAAGAGCATGTGTGTATGCACAGCATGGATGTAGAACAACTGCTACATCTGAGGACCCCCAAGTCCCCGATCCCATACTGCACCAATAATAGTGTTTCCATGTGTGAAGCACTTCACAAACACCTCCTTGAGTGTGGTTTATTCAAACCAGCCTCTGATGTGCTGCAGAGCTCTCAGGCAGTTTGTGTGTCTGGCTGTGCTGGGAACAGCATCTCCTCATTTGTGACTGAGCTGCTCAGCGTGTGTGTTTCCCTTGTGGTCTAGAGCTGGTTTGGGGAACCCAGGTTGTAAGGCTTGGCCCCTCTGCTCAGCTGTCCCACGGAGCAGGGATGCAGTACCTTGCAGACTGTTCCCCTTCTCCTGTTCTGTGATTGTTCAAGTCAGCAGGAGAGGCTGGGCTCCCCTCACTCAGACAGTCTCTGTTGTGTGATGCTGGGGACAAACCCACCTGCTTGGGAGCCTTAGCATCTCCCATATCATCCCAAGGGACATAATGGATGCTGTTCCCTTCATTCAGTCCCAGTGGTGAGGTTCCCCAGGCAGCAGAGCTGCCCCCGTCACCTGCAGTCAGTGGAGCCACATTTGCAGAGTGACGCTGGCTGTTTGCAGGGTGATACTGGCATAGGACAATACTAGCCACGTTCATAGGGTCATGTTGATAGTGATCACAGGGCAACACTGGCAGCATTTGCAGGGCCATGCTGGCAGTTTGCAGGGTGATGCTGACCATGTTTGCAAGCCAATGCTTTTGCTCTTTGCCAGCGAAGTATGGCTTGTCCCTGTAGAGATGCCAGAAAGAGTGCATCGCAGCCCTGCCTGCTACTGATGCTAACCAGGCAAGATTTACTGTGATCCCAGCTGCCCCTGGCTACCAGTACCACTCTATAATAGACCTATCAAGGGCATGTTTGCACTGCACAAGCCAAACAGGTGTCCTAAGGGGGCCAGCACTCTGGCCCACTCCCACACAATGCCTCATTCACCAAAGCTGAGTGTGTCTGGTGGGACAAAGGCCGCCTGGCCTCCCAGCACAAGCTGGCAAGACCTGACAGATGTGCCCTGGCCAATGGAGGGGCAAGCCAGCAGCCTGCCCTGCACAGGGTCTCCTGGGGTCACTGGGCAGCCAGAGGTCCTGGGCACTCTGTTCCCAATGTATCTCCAGATAAGTCTTATGGCTCCCAGTCCAGGTGTGTTTCTGTGAAGCTGCTGGTGGGACAAAATGTTCAGAGCACAGCCCCAGTGCAAGGGGAGCTGGATTCTGCTGCTGGCAATGCTCCTCAGCAGAGGCATTGGGACAGGCACTGTACATGCACACTATTGCCTGTGCCCTAAATGCTACTCTGCACCAGTGCCTGGTCCTTACCATGAGAAGGGCTGAGCTCTGTTGTGGACTATTAGAAGCTATGGCATGGCTTCAAAGTGCAGCCTAAATGCCGTAGCAAGCACGGGCTGGGACATGCCACCTTCTCTCCTGCACACTGAGGTGTGGAGTGCAGCAGTGCAGCACAGCTGCCTCGAAGCCCAGGCATGCTGGAAAGTGCTATCCAGCGCAGACCCAGTGCCAGCCCAAACCGCAGTAGTGCTAATGGGGGCAGGCTATGGCCTGTTCCAGGGTGGGTGGAAATGCTGGGATGCTGCCCTGGGGTGCTTGGCTTAAAACTGGCAGCAATTTTTGTTTGAAGCTTTGTAGCTGCTTGACATCTCTTTGCACAACAGGTCTGGCGCATACCCTGGAATTCTTCCCTGGATCTTCCCTTGAAAACTTCTCTCCTGCAAAAAAAACCTTTTGCTTTATTTTAACCAAACCCAGAGCCCATCAGACGATCCAGATGGTCTCTCTCTCTGTCAAACAGTTTGGCCCAAATCCCGGCAGCAGACAGCAGGACCAGGCCTCTCCTGATTAAAGAAGTTCGGGGTTTATTTTTCTTCCTGCTCCTCATCCATATTCAGAAGCACCCTGGGGCTTTCCTGGGCAGCTGTTGCTCTCCAAGGCCCACATCACCTCAGGCAGTGTGCCTGGGCAATTTGGAATCACCCTCATGTACCAGTGCCTGAGGTGTGGTGGGGGATCTTGATGCACAGCCTGTCCACCAGCCCTGGTGACCTGCCTTCCAGGCACACTTGGCCCTTCCAGTGGCAAGAAGCTCCCACAGGAGAACAAGAGCTGAGGTATTCACAAGAGAAAATGTGGATGTTGGCCTAAAATGAGGGTTTCAGCCTGCCAGCACTGTACTCCCACTGGAACTGGGGCAGGCAATGGTGACCTCCAGACAAGCCCCCACTGGCTATACCTTTTGCCAAGACCACTGCCCCAGCTGTAACATGACTGGGTGTTGCTGCAGCTGGACACAGAGACAGAGGGAGCCTATTCTGCAGATCACCAGGATCTGTGTGGTGCCAGTGACTGCAAAAGGTAAGAAACAGCATCCCTCATCCTGCTCCTGTCTTCCTGTCAGCATCAGAGGTAAAGGAGAAGTTAGGAAGACCCAGTTCTGCCCTGCTGGGGCAAGGAGGAGTTTCAGAGGCAGGGGGATCACAAGCATTACACTGATAGTGGCCAGCTTTGTGAACACTGAGCTTCTAGAAAACAACCTTCATCCCCCCAAATTCAGCTGAGGTCTTTCGCATGGGGTATCTTCAGGTGCCGTTGCCACCAGGGTCCTCCTGGAAGCCCCAGGGCAGGCTATGGGGTCACCTCTTCTGAAGCAGTGTCAGCAAGAGGTTGACTCCCAGAGTCCTGGGAAGCAGCTCATCTTCCTTGCTGTCAGGGCTGCTGGGTAGCAACGAGGAACAAATCCCTTTCATCCGTCTCAGGCACAGCTTCCTTCCGGGACTGGAGCCAGAGGAAGGAGATGTCACGAAAATGCAGACAGATGATGGGAGTCTGCATTCGGGATGGGAAAGGGCTGCTGATCTGGGCCAAGCTGGTGCAACCCTGTGTGTGTGAGGTGGCCCTCATGGTGGAGACACCTCCCTCTTGCCCTGATTAAGGAGCTTGTTGGAGATCCATGTGCAGAAGGCATTAATTTAAGAGGCACTCCTGTCCCTGGGACCTGCCACCATCCCTGCAAATATCCTGCTGGATGGGGAAATGAGTACGGAGTAGTGTGTTCATTCTCACATACTTCTCCCACTGCCAAAGTGATGCAACAGGCTCCCACTTCCCCTGCTTCCATGAATTTCTTCTCTTAGGAGGAGATTTGCAGTAGCTACTGGCAGCAGCCAGCCCTGTGTCAGGCATCTCAGCCTGCTTGTTGTTAAGGACACTGCTCTTGAAACCATGAGGTTATATGTGTTTCAAGTGTCACTACTAAAAAGAGGTGAAGATCCCTCCTGGTTACACCTTCCTGCTTGCAGACCTCAGGGAAGAAAATGGAAGGTAATACAATAAATACATTTCTGATATGTCAAACGTTTGGTACTAAGCTCACAGAATTTCTTGACTTCACTTTTTTTTTTTTTTTTTTTTTTTTTTTTTTTTTTTTAAAAAGGTTATTTTTTTTTTTTTTTTTTTTTTTTTTTTTTTGCATTGAAATAGGTATATTTTTCCTTTTTAGTCCTGGTGGATTGGCCACAAAGACATTTTGGTTACTTCATTTCTTAAGACGTTACCCTAGAGTGGGGAGGGACATAGCTAATGCCATAGCTAGGACTTTAGGACTTGCTGTCTGTGTGTGGGACAAAGAGCAAGGCAGAGCTGCATCCCTAAGTGCCCCCTGCGTGCTGGTGCGTTGGCCGCAATGTTCCTATGCGCAGACCGGTACTATGGTGGCTGACCGGTGCCAACCCGTGCGGACCCCGTGTGCTGCCGGTCCCTGCGCCCCGTCTGGGCTCTGGAGAATGGGGATGTGGCTCTGGGTTATCGGGTGACTTCATAGGCTGTTTCTCCGGTCTCTGCCAGACCCTGGGGTGTCCCTGCCTACACGATCTCTGCTCCCCTCACTGCACTCCGAGACCCACCTCACGGAGGGGAGCGGCTTCCCCGCGGGCTAACCCTGCTGCTGAGGGTTGGGGGACAGAACCGGAGCCCACATTGTTGCACTGCCAGGGCGGTGGAGAGCCCCGACGGCTCCGGCTACCGGGCTGCCGGTGCCCTACTTGCCCGGACCGCTCCTGCCCCCACCGCCGCCGGTGCCAGGGGCGCGGGGAGGGGCTGTGGCGGCGGCGGGGGGGCCCGTCGGGGCNGGGGGGGCCCGTCGGGGCGGGCAGGGCTGGAGGGAGGAGCCAGCGCGGAGGCTGTGCCTGTGCTGCGGGATGGGACGGCAGTGAGGGCGGCGGGGAGGTGGGTGTGAGGCGACGGGGTTCTAGCTCTGGAGCCGACCCGTACCGAGCGGTGCCGAGTGCAGGGCAGCCCAGCCCAGCCCCACTCCCCGGTGATGCGCTGCGGCCCCGCCGCCTAACCCCGCTGCCATGGCGGCCCCGACCCCTGGGGGGGGTGTGGCGGCGGGGGTCCCAGCGGGGGTCCCGGCGGGGCTGCGGGTCGCTGCCTGGCTGCTGGCGTGCGCCGCTCTGTGCCGGGGCCGCGCCGCCGCTTGCCCGCCGCTCTGCGCCTGCACCGGCACCACGGTGGACTGCCACGGCACGGCCCTCCGCGCCGTGCCCAAGAGCATCCCCCGCGGCACCGAGCGCTTGTGAGTACTGGCAGGCTTTGTCCGGCCCGGCAGGGGTGTGCAACGGCCCGGGGTGGGAGTCGGGCTTGTGCGAGAGCCCGACGGGATGCCGGGGCGAGGGCTTGTCCTGGAGGATGCACGGTCAAAAGCGTGTGTGAAGTGCGGGGAAGTGCCAGCGGGACTGCGTGTGCAAGAGCCCAGCGCGTGGGGGGGTGCGTGTTTCAGAGCCTGTCAGGAGTGTGTGCAGAAGCCAACCAAGGAAGGGCTGTGCGAGCAGCAGCCTGACTGAGGTGGTGTGCAAGAGCCCATCTAAGGGGGATGCACGTGTCTGTTAAGGGGAGTACTTGTGCAAATGCCTGGGGCGGGGGGAGGGCATGAGCAAAAGCCTGCCCAAAAGGTGCGTGTGCAAGAACCTGGTGGGGTGGGCGTGCCCTGTTCAGCGGTGGGAGTGGGGGAGTGTAAAAGTGCCTGTCTAGGGATGCGTGTGCAGAAGGCTGTTGGGTGGATGTATGTGCATCATCCTTCATGAGGAGGGTTCAGTAGCCTGTCGAGGTGGGGAGCAGCGTTTGTGCAAGAGCCCACTGGGGCAGGGTGCGTGTGCAACCCGTCATCTGTGGAAGAGGTGTGGAAGGAGTCCGGCATGTGAAAGACCCCGCGAGCATGGAGAGCACGGTTGGTATCAGAGCTGTGCTGGAGGGTGTGTGCTGCTCCGGGGCAGCCCAAAATGGGTTGTATGTGTGGGGCTGCATGCCCTGTGGCACAGACAGGTAGGTGTGTGGCTCCCCTTGATGTGACTTGTCATAGGGTATATGCACACAGCCAGAGAGGTTGCCTGAGGGTCCTAGCCACCTCCAGCTCCTACCCATCCTGGGCACCCCTTTGTCCCCGGGAAGCCCACCTGGAAGTGCTGCACATGGTGCTACGATCAAGCCCTATTCCTCCATACTCCTTTTGGGACCCCCCTGTTGTGACCAGGGTCCAGCCGTGCACACAGCTCACCTTGCTCTGCCAGTCCTCTGTGCCTGCACCTCACTGCTCATCAAAGCCCCTGCCACATCCCTAGGGATGCTAGGGGTCTCTTGAATGGACTCCGGTAAGGAAACCTTTTGTCTCGCATCCACCGTCCAGCCAGCTGTAGGGGTCCTGCAGTTCCTGCTGACCTTCCCTGAGCAGGGTGTCCCTTTGCCACTGTGCTCAGCTGGGCAGATCTCCCTGCTTGGGGGCCCCATGGCTACAGCAGGTCCCTGCTCTAGTAAGAGGGACATGAGCTGAATGTGTCCAACCCACTGCTAACATCAGGTTCCCGGCATGCAGGTGTCCCCAGGCCCAGCAGGAGAGCAGGGCTGTTCCCAGCCTCTCTGCTCTGGTCAGGGTGCCCCATCCCAGGGGCTGCAGTAGAGCCTGATGACACAATAGCCCCTTTCCCAGCCCCAGACATGGGGCCAAACTGCTCCAACATCTCCCTTGCAGTGGGGGATGCATTGGGGTGTGCCTCCTTGGGCAACAGAGCTGCAGGATGCATTGCGGGACAGCCACATACAAGGCTTCTCTTGTTCCTGTGCCGCACTTCCTCTGGTTGCTGGGGTGTGAATGTGCCCTTTGCCTGCGGCTGGGGAGAGACCCCACAGGCAGTGACTGCAGGCAATGTGGCAGCTGCCAGGGCTGCACCCAGCATACAGGGCTAGGAGCTCTGCAGGACATCGCTTTAGTGGAGTTTTCTCTTCTGCCATACAAATGACTATTACCCAGCACAGCAACCAAGCTGCTCTAAGCTGCAGTCCCATAGAGCTGGTATGTAAGCACCCTTTTCCTTGATGCCCATGACGGGGAAGGTTTGCACATAGCCTGCGCCAGCCCTTTCTGCCCTTTGGGGAGCTTGGTGGGCTCTGTAGCATCTGCTTTCCACACACCTGGGTACAGAGTGCTAAGGGACTGTGGGCAGTGAGCTCCTGCCTCTGCCCCCTGGGCAGGTGTTCAGCACTGCTCAGACAAGATGATGCTGGAGTGAGCAGATGGAGGGTGGTGTGTCCACCATTCAGTGGCTGTCTCGCTCCTGCCCTGCAGGGCATCTCTCTAGCAGCAGGTCCTGCTTGCTGTCTTCTGTTCTGCCTCCACTAAGACAGTCCTCTATGTCCATTGCCACATGGCAACACTGGATTTTCTGTATATTTATGCAACTACCAATGCTGGATCTGCTGGCTGGGTTGAGCAAGACGTGCTGCTCTGTTGTGGGTGTTGTCTACTGAATAACTACTTCCCGCTGTGCTGCACGACTTAGCAGGTTCTTCAGGGTGTCTGTGCAGTGCAGGTCTGTCTCTGAGAAGTGAATTCCTGTTATAACAGCTTGTAAGCGGGTTTGAGTTCCCTGTAAAGAGATTGCAACCTCACAGTCTCCAACTTCTTACCGCTTGATAGAGCAGGGTCAGCTAGCAACCACAAGGGAGCCTTCAGCAGGGGTCGTGCTCAAGACCCACTGTCACCGTGGGCTGGCTTCCTTTGGGAAGACATCAACCTCTTACTGCTGCCCTCTGCTGCCTGCCTCTCTTCCCAAGCCCCAGGATGTGCAGTATGAGTGATGCCACGCATCCTGCAGTGCCAGGGAGCAGTGGTGTCCTCTGTTGTCATGTTGTCTGCCTGTTGCATGCCTGCAGTCTTGTGGGGCATCCAATGTGGTGTTTGGAGGCTCCAGGCTTTTGACTGAGCCCCACAGTGACATGGGTCTAATCCTTGGACAGGACAGAACTGCTGCTGTGGCCATGTGTGCTGGCACTGAGGACTGGAGTCATCACGGGGAGTCAGAGAGCAGCATCTTGTGGCGAGGCCTGAGCTCCACTGCTTTTGAAATGCACCGTTTTCCTTTTGAAGAAGATGAAATTATTTGCCTTGCGGAGTCATTACAGCTTTGCAGAATCATGGGCTGGGGACAAATTGGGTTGCCTTCTACTTGAAGGTTTCCCTCATGAGGTCTCCCTGGTGCCGTGCTTTTGGTGCAGGGTCTGGGATGGAGACATGTCCACAACGGAGCATGGGTGGTGGCTTCATGGGGATTAAACAGGACCCCTCTTTCCTTGCACCAGGGCACAGCACATTGTTCCCAAAGTGCTTTCTAGTCTGCAGCCCAACATAAATGCCAAGTGGTGCCTGCACACCCCCCACCTCTGCCTGGATCAGGCACCAAGCTCGGAGATTAGTACTGCAGCAAGGTAGGAAGCAGCGAAATCTTTGGGTGCCTTGCATAACTGCCTTTGCCCCTACCTGTGCCTTTGGAAAGCACAATAGAGCAAATCCTGGAGACATCGCAGGCAGGATAGGGTGATAATCTTCCAGCGCTGTGGTGTAATTTGCTTGTGGAAGTGCCTTGGGTCTCAGCTGCTGGAGGTGAGCTGTGGGAGAATGACATGGTTCCCTTCCCTGTTTGCTTGCTTTTCTTTCTTTCTTTGAAAGCACTTCTGAAGAGCAGACTGCCCTGTTGGGGAGTTGGGTCGCTTTCCCCATGCCAGCAGGATCAGTGCAAATTTGCCACTGTTAAATGGCTGTTTCCAGCCCAGCTCTTTGCTCATGAGGGATTGATTGAGCCTGATGGCATTGCACTCGCTCCTGCTTTTGAAGTTTTCAGCTGAAAATTGTCGCAGTCACCCTTCCTGCCTCCTCTCCACTGGGCTGAACATCCCTCATCTCGCTGTTGGCTGTGCTTCCCCTCTCCCCCTGTATGGGGTGCAGAAGAACTCTGTTTGGGGATCCCCATCACTGCATCCCTCTCAGCTCCCTCTTCTTCTTCCCAGGGTCTCTGGTCTCAGCATTGCATGGGGTCTCCTGTTTGCCTTGTTCCCCCAAGTTGTGGTTTGCCTGTGCTGAAATGGGCCCCATCCAGATTGCAGCTTTCTTTACCATCTCCCTGCTCTGCACTCGTGGAGGCAGTGGGTGCTGAGCTCCAGTCTTTGGACACAGAAGTGTGACACTGGAGCACGGTCATGTGCTACCTAACAGCCCTTTGCCAAAATTACAGCAGTGAGCGCTTGTTCAGAGTGTGTTTCATTCATGAACCCACCTTTCCCTCTAGTCAATCAAAATGTCTTGCAGTGGCAAGGCCAGCGTATCACAGCAGCACTCATGTGTTTGACACCAACTGCTGGGCTGTGTCTCCCCGGGGGCTTTGTGGAATGTTAATTCTTAGGAATCACCCTGAGGGAGTCAAACTCTCCCTTTCATGGAGTATCTAGGCAAGTTTTTGGTGCTGCTCTTGAGCAGGCTGGTTACAGAGGCAGTAAGGGTGTGCTCAGGCTCTGCAGAGCTCTGGAGCAGGATGAAGGACCCATATCCAGTCAGGGCAGTCCTTGGCCAGCCCTGCTGCCCTCAGCTCTCAGAAGAGCCAGTGCTGGACACTGGGAGCATGCAGGGTTACTAAGAGAGGCAGCCTGCTCAGCCTGCTGTGGTGGCTTCTTTGGGCGCCTTCCTGGACAGAGGAAATTTGCAATTCTATTCCAATTTCTCCCTTCAGCTATGTCCAAGGCAGATGCTGTCTATATATCACCATGGTAACGCTGCGTTCTCACTCTCCATGGAATTGCATGCTGGAAAAATATTAGTTTAAAAAACTGTGTCGTGTTTGTATTGACTGGAGCTGAGGCTGATAGTGGAGGATCTATTGTCCCCTGGCTGAGAAAAGTCACCAGTAACAGGCAATAAAGCCAGGCAGATTGGCCTCTGGTGACCACTTCTCACCCTGCACAGCAATTGCTTCCCTATAAACCCTTCCCTGGCTCTGTTTTATTGCATCCTTTAAAACAGATATTTTGCCTTAAATGTGCTGCCACTTTGCTCCTCAGGGGTGATGCATTGTGCTGCCAGCAGTTCCTCACTTCTGAGGTGGGAGCCAGAAGAGGGAATTTTTCATGGCTTTAATTGTGGGTCTCTCATGTGGACCTTCAAACACTGTCACTGCTGCTGCTGTCCCCAGAGCCTGCAACCATGGAGTGAGCTGAGCACAGTGGCACCAGTGTTTGTGCAGGATAACACCCTGTGTGCATGCACACACAGAAACCATCTGACTGACTCATTAAAGGATGTACATTTGCTTTGAGTTTCATGCTCCCCTACTTAATTGTTTTCCACCAAAACCTCTGGCGAGCAGAAGTGTGAGGCAGCTATAAAAATGCAAAGGATGCTCAAAAGACCCCTCATGGGGGAGCAGAGCCTGCATCCTAGGGGAACAGGGAGGACTCAGGGTACCACCAAGGTGATGCAGGAAGGGGAAGGGTGTCCCATTCAAGGAAAGATGCGTGAGCCCATGTGCCTGTGTTGAGAGGGGCTTTCCCTGCATCCTTGCTCTGATTTCCTGCCTGAGGAGCTGGCACAGGTGGGTGAGGTGAGCACTGGAGCAGGACGTTCTTGTGTGCATGCATAGGAGGGGGAGGTGGGCAACCCAGAAGCCCATCTTTGTCTCGCATATGAGTCCTTCATGGGTTCCCTGCCTGCTTCAGAGGTACTTAGTGCCATGGACACATCCTCTTTATTGCTACCGAAATAACCTTTCATAAAACCTGAAAGGCAAGGAGATGTTTCTCTGTGTGTTTTGCTGAAAGGCAATGAAAGACACTTGTGTGTTAGCAAATGGCCCCATCCTGGGGGATGTCTGACCCAAATCACTGCTCCCCAGCAGCCTTCCAGAGTTAGTAGCATCAAGGCCAGCTCTAGCAGCAGTCCCGTCTCCACCCAGGGGACAGCTGGGGGCGGCTGCAGTGGTAGAGCAGTGAGCAAAGGTTTTCATGCTGCATGGTGCCAGGCTGCAATTAACAATGGGGGCAGCGGGAGGGAATGGTTTGCAGCCTGGTCATTAGAGTCACGATACTGCTGGAAGCAGGGAAGGGAATGAGGGAGCTTCTCCATGGTGTTGGTGCAGGGTCGATCCCAGGCTGTGCCCTCCAGGACCATCTCAGGTCTCACTGCCACATACAGGCTGTGAAGTTGTGCTGAGTATCTGCTTTCCTGGCATGCATTTTGGATGCATTTGCTGCTCAAAATAGCAGAGGAAAGTGTCCTATGGGGGAGAGAGGCTGCTAGGAGGAGGAAGATCAGAAAAAATGGAAGATTAATTTTTCAAGTGATGCAGCTGAGGAGCAGCCCTGGGCATCAAGAGCAGGAGAGATGTGAGCTTCTGGCTCTGCATATTTCCCACTAGGAGGGAGACTCAGTTCCAAAATGGGATGCTCCAGAAGGCCCAGCTGGTCTGGGGTTGAGCAGGCACCCATAACTGTGCAGTTCGGGTGTCTTCCCATCCCTTCTGTAAGCTGCTCCGTGAGGGGTGAGTAGAGGGAGTTTGGTGAAGAAGACGCAGAGTAGATTGGACCTTAGTTGGCTGAATGGCAGGATGAAGCCTGAGGGCTAGGCTGTTTCCCGTGGCCTAGGAAGAAGAGGAGCCATGGGAGTAGTGATATGCCTCACCAGGGTAGTCAGCAGAGCACAAAAAGCCAAAATTTAGGGGTATCCAGGCAAATCTGTTCTCTTATCTGAGCCTCGGTTTCCCCACTTGTGAAGCAGAAACAACCTGCTGCTTTTTCTCTCTCACACCAGGGTTGAGGGAGGTTGTTTATTTAGTTTTAACCTGAAGGTGACACTCAATGGTACTGCGTGTTTGAAGCATTCCCTGACTGTGAGTGGCTAATGGCTGTAGCATGAAAACCCCAGAGAGAAGTTAGGAAGAGCAGAAAGCATTCTGGATCCTCACCGTTACTCCCACCATCAATGCTGTTTGTAACGCTTAAAAATTTATTGTGATGCTAACCTGCTTTGGTGCCTCATAAAAGCTTACAGAGCCTCCTGTGCTCTGGGAGCCAACACTTTCCTTGGGGCTGAGTTCCCCTTCGGCTAAGGGCAGTTATTGTAAGATGACACCAAGTAGCACATAGCTGCTTTTGGAGCTCTCCTCTTTGGGGACATCACCCTGTGGGCATCTGGTAGGGGAGATGCTGGCAAAGCATTTGCCCTGGGATGTATGGCACACTTAAAGGGACTTTGGTGAACCCCGTGAGCACACTTGCTCTTCCTTGAAGGGCCTGGTCAGGACAGGTATGGGAAGGAAAAGAAAGAGAAGGTTCTGCAGTTGTGTCAGTCCAAGGCATGGGTGCCCTGTTCCCCTTTCCCGAGCAGTGGGCAACAGCACCCTGTGCACACCTTGCACCTTGGAGGAATGGAACTAGCATCCAGCCAGGGCCCAATGGGCTGCAGAGAGATGGTGTGTGTGGGGAGCATCCATCTGTGCTGACACTGGAGGGTACCAGCTCTCCTGGGACTGGGAATGGCTCTGCCCTGCCTTTCACTGCTTGGGCAGCTCAGCAAACCTGTGCTGACACTTGATTACATTCAAGCAGCCAAGTGAAATCTTGAGAAGGCTTGAAAAAATGCCACAAAAGTGTAGGATGAAAAGTCACAGCTGCTCTGTCCCCCAGTGCTGAGCACAGGGTTCAATCCAGGGTCTGAGCCTCGTCTGTGTTTCCATTAGCATTCTGCATGATGGGACACAAGCTGCCTATGGCATTTGCGAGTGCCACCAGCCTTGGTGACGTGCAAGAGGGCTGGAGGGCAGGCTGAGATTTCAAAGTGGGCTTGGCAAACAGGAGGAATGACCAGACAAAAAGGCTGCTGTTGCCTGGGGACTTGAGGAAGATATTTGTTGAGAAGGGATCACCAACAGCACAGATATGGGATGGGCGCATGAACCAAGTGGTTCTGCCCCTGTGATACAGAGAGGCCCCCAAGAGAGGGCTGTGCCCCTGGGGCTGGTTGAGGGCGACAGGACTGAGAGGGGACCTGTGAGGGGAAGGGAGCAGCCTGGTCTCTGCAATGGGGTGACTGGGGCAGGCAGGGATAGGGTTAATCTGCAGTGGGAGGGGTTCAGGTCAGAGTTTTGGAAATTATTATTGAGGCAGTGTCAGTGACATGCTGGGAGAGGGCATGGGGGAGTATCAGTTCCCATCCCTGAAGAAGCCATATGAGGATTGATGGAGGACTGCAGAGATACTGCTGTGGGGTGCATGACCTTGCAGCCTTCGTTTCTTCACTTCCCTGGTTATTATCTAGCACTGCCAGCTCCAGATGGGGTCAAGGCTCTGGGATGAAGGCTACAGAGCTGATGGGAGGGGAGCTGTGCCCCTAGGGCCTGGTGCTCTGAGCCAAGGGCAGGAATGGCAGGCTGATGATGACCATGGAGGGAAGGACACATCACAGGAATGATGTGCCTTGCTGGGCACTGGGGGAATGGTAGCCCTAGGAGTGAGGACTGTAGGAACATGGCTGACTACAGGCATTTCTGGCATGGACTCCTTCTCCATCAGTCGCTATCTAGCTGCTGGGGGTACCCACTATGTGCTGGCACTGATGGGGTCAGGACACATTTCTCTGCTTGTAGGTGCAAATGCAGGCGTTTGCCTCACCTTAAGACAGCAGACTTTCCCTCTGCCTTCTTAAAAGTGGGAGTCCAGGGAGCACAGCAGTTGGGATTTCTGCCTCAGTGGGAGAGCAGAGCTGAGCTGAGCACAAGGACAGGAGTCACATGTGTGCCAAATTGCTGATGCTTTACAATGGAGTATGGATAGTGGGATTGCGCTGTCTGCTCCTTCCCCTTCCCATTCCTGATAAATCAGCACCCAGGGAAATATCATTCATGTTGGCTGTATTTAATAAATTACCACTCAGCATTTGCACTCTCTGAGGTTGTTACTGAGTTAGTGTAGCTTCAAACCCTGCAGAGGGAAAAGATGTTTCAGACCCTCCTGGGAATGGAATAAGCCATCCAAAGCTAGAAACCAAATATAAACCCAGACTATGCAAATCCAGTCTAACAAACGCTGCTGCAGCACAGACATCCCATCTGGGAGTGGGATGATCCACAAGCAACATAGCAAAGGGACTGCTTGTTTTAATGACTTTCCTCTTCCCAGGGAGAAATGGGAGGGAGGTTTCTGAAACTTGAAGGTTGCAAATGAAAATTCACTGCCTCTCCAGCAATGGTGTGAGGTTTAGGATGCTGGGAGCAGAAAAAGGCAGCCTGGATGAACATGAGGATGCTTTCTGGCACTAAACTGTGTGGATTAACAAGAAAAGAGCATGTTCTGCATCTCTGCTTTCAAATCATGGTCCAGAAATGCAACCATTCTGCCAGGCAGCTCCCCAGATACATCAGTCCTTATCGAAGTTCTGCTGTGTGGGGCAGAGCAGGGTGTTTCACTTCACTAGGAAAGGGCACGGAGGCAGTGGGTGAGCAGCTGAGCAGCAGGGATCTGGCTTTCTGGGCACAGTCAACTGTAATTTATCTCCATGAGGAACCGAAGGGGATTTAGAAGGGAAAAAGTGGCATGAACTTAAATGGCAGTGTTGCCTCAGCATCCTTATAAATACGCTTTACTTGCTGTTCTTTCCCATCTCAGGTGCAAAGGCAATACTCAAACGAAGGCAAGGGAGGCTGCTGAGAGCAGTTTTCAGGGCCAGTCCCAAAGGGAGTGCGGCTGTGAAGGGGTCTGGGACACTGCCCTGCTTGGGGATGGCCACCAGCCCCAGTGCCAGTGCACTCCGAGGTTGCTTGGTGAGCATGCAGTGAGTGGAGGCTAGGGTAGGCTGGGTGGGCAGCACGGTTGCCCAACAGGGTGGCCTGTCCCCAGGGCAGTGCATCCGGCCTATGCCTCCTTGTACTGAAGTCTGTGGGTTAAGGCTGCTCTATCCTAGAAGGTGCCTGGGAGAGAAGGCAGAGCCTGGTTTTAGCATGTGGAGGGACTAGCTGCATCCTGTCTATTGCTCTTTGGTGTTTCTACATGTCTCCATGCTGCTTTGCCTGTGCTCTGCCTCTGGCTAAGGCTCTGGAGTACTGGTGCTCTGGGGACCTCAGAGGTGTCCAAATTCTCCTTGGGCTTTCCAGGCTGAGGTGTAAGTCTTGCCTTTCAGATTGATCAGTATTAAAATCAAGCCTGTCTGCTCTGTCTGAAGTACTCGAGATTTCCTAACTTCCACTAGCACATTGCACTCAGACTAACGTTAGCTTTGTTTAAAGGAAGGCAACGTGGGAGTCCTGCCAGGGACCCCCTGGTTTGGCCTCCAGCATGGCCCTGGGGACCTTCCAGGCAATCTAAGTTGGCAAGGACCCTTTAGGACATTTTGAGAAAACCACTCCTGAAGCCAGAGTTTCTCCCTGCCCTTAACTGACCCCCAGACTGTGGTCTCCACCAAGAGGTGGACACATATCTGCATGTACTGGGCCACCCCACCTGCAGTGATAGATCTCCCTAAAATGCATGACCAACCCCAGTGCCTTGTGCCTGGGACTTACAGCCTGGCCATGGGGTTTGCTCCTCAGGAGAGGGATAGGACTGAGCCCTGCAGGGTGCAGCCTTGTGGGTTGGAGCCCCATCCCTGGGAGCCAGTTATGCAGGCTGTACACTGGCCATATGGGGAACTGGGTGAGCCGTGGGGCTTCAGAGCCGGAGTGTTGGTTTCAGTTTAATCGCTGGGGCTGGGGAACCTCTATTCATTCCCTGCTTGCATTCATCTGTGCCCTAGTAACATGCTCTCCCCATCTCCTTCCCAACACAGGCACACACGGGTGGCTAATGGCAGGAGCCGGGCAATCTTGGGCACTGAATAGCAGTGTCATTACGAGGCTATAATGGTGAGCTGGAACTGATTAGCCAGTATCAGCCGTTTCAGCAGGACAATAGCAGCACCCTGGGGTGCGTGGCTGGGCTGGCTAGACCCCGTGGCCATACAAACTGCCCAGGAGCTCCGAGGCCAGCCCATCACTGACCTTGGCCCCTTGCATGGCCACAGAACCCGGTGGAGGGAGACTGTGGCTCTGGATGGGAGTGATGGACTTGTGTATTCAGCTGCTTGTGATGTGGGGCATTCCTGGTCCTGCTGCCAAGGTTGTAAAGCCTGGGTGCTGGGGGCTTGCCCAGGCATGGCAACCTGCTCTGGGGTGGCATGCTCCTGTCTCTTCCCTGCTGTGGCTACAGCAGATCATCCTTCCCTTGACTGCCTTCTCATTCTGTAGTTTGCTTCCTTTTTATTTCTGTGTATGTGTTCAGTGTGGAAGCCATCCCCAGACAGTGCATTCTCATGGGCATCCTCTGTTCCCAGCACATGCTGCTATCAGATCAGCCTTGTGGTAAGGAGCAAACACCACCATGCTCTGCACTGCTGAGGAAGGAGGCTCTTTCCTGCCATCTATGCACAGAGACCCCCACCTCTGTAGGCTGTGGGTCCCAGGGCTGCTGGTCCCCCTGTCCCTATGGTGCTCCTAGCCTGTAATGTAGAAAGGCACTGCAAAGCTTAGGTTGTGAGGTGCAAATCTCTGCAGCTACTGGCTCAATATGTTTTAAAGCAGTATAATCCTAGCAGGGTCACAGTAGAGAGTGTGGCAGGAGAGAGCCAAGGGAGGTGTAGCTGGCAGGCAGGTAGCAGAGCCCCTGCTACATGTGGGTCCAGCACTGGGGCACACCTTGTCCTGGTGCTGAGCAGAGTTTGGACAGGACAGCAGCCGTGAGACGGGTGAAGGAACCCTGTGGGCTGCCCTTTTCCCTTATTTGCCCCAGTGGGATGAACAAGCTGAGACAGCATTTCCCTTTCTCCCTTCTGGCTGGAGTACCTGTCCCTGTGCTCACTGTGGGCTTTTGCATGAGAAAGCAATGCCAAGAGAAGCAGCTTGTCCTGTGCAAGCATCTCTTGGCAGTGGAAACTTGGTGTGGCTTATTCTCCAGGAAGAAGGTGTGAGATGGCTGTGAACTGAACCAGTTGTGATGCTTGTGGGTGACCTGCATCTAGGTGTTTGGAGGGATCCTGCTTTTCAGGGGCTCAGTTGTTTGCTTTGTTATTGCTCCTGCCCTCTCTAAGCCTCTCTGTGTGTTTCAAATGGACCTATGAGGTGTTTGCTCCATTTTCAGGTGGCTGCTGGTGTTGCTGGGCTGCTTATTGCATTGCTGAGGGCTCTGGGGCTTCTATCCCAAGGGACCATCCAGCATGGGGACAAGGTGATGGAGGACCTGAGGAGTCTATGTCACAGAATCACAGAACATTAGGAGTTGGAAGGGATCTTGAAAGATCATCTAGTCCAATCCCCCTGCCAGAGCAGGATTCCCTAGACCAGGTCACACAGAAGCACGTCCAGATGGGTTTTGAATACCTCCATAGAAGGAGACTCCACAACCTCTCTGGGCAGTCTGTTCCAGTGCTCTGGCACCTGAACTGGGAAAAAATTTCTATGTGTACTCACACAGAACCTCCTATGCTTCAGCTTACAGCCATTGCCTCTTGTCTTGTCACTGGGCTTCACTGAGAAGAGCCTGACCCCATCCTCCTGACACACACCCTTCACATATTTAAAAGCATAGATTGGGTCACCCCTTAGTCTCCTCTTCTCCAAGCTAAAGAGACCCAGCTCCCTCAGCCTTTCCTCAGAAGGAAGATGTTCCAGCCCCTTCATCATCTTCGTGGCTCTGTGCTGGACTCTTTCAAGCAGTTCCCTACCCTTCTTCAACTGAGGGGCCCAGAACTGGACACAATATTCCAGATGCAGCCTCACCAGCGTAGAGTAAAGGGGAAGAAGAACCTCTCTTGATCTACTAACCACACCCTNCATGGGGTTGTTCCTTCCGGGGTGAAAAACTCGACATTTGGCCTTATCGAATTTCATTAAGTTTCTCCCTGCCCAACTCTCCAGCCTGTCTAAGTCTCGCTGAATGGCCGCACAACCCTCTGGTGTGTCAGCCACTCCGCCCAGTTTAGTGTCATCAGCAAACTTGCTGACAGCACACTCTGTTGCCTCATCCAGGTTGTTAATGAATANTCAGGTTGGTCAAACATGACTTCCCCTTGTTAAACCCATGCTGACTGCTCCTAATGACCCCCTTATCCTTGATATGCCTAGAGACAGAGTTGAGGATGAAGTGTTCCATCACCTTTCAAGGGATGGAGGTGAGGCTGACCGGTCTGTAGTCACCCAGCTCCTCCTTCTTGCCCTTTTTGAAGACTGGAGCGACGTTTGCCTTCCTCCAAATCCCAGGCACCTCTCCTGTTCCCCAGGATTTACTAAAGATGATGGAGAGTGGCCTGGCAATGACTTCTGCTAGCTCCCTCAACACCCACTGGTGCATCCCATCAGATCCCATGGATTTATTCATGTCCAGATGGCTTAATTGCTCTCTGACCCAGTCCTCCTCAACTGAGGAAAACTCCTCTGTTATCCTAACATCATCTGGGGGCTCAGGGGTCTGAGGCTCCTGAGGACAGTCTCTAACAATATAGACAGAGACAAAGAAGGCATTCAGTAACTCCACCTTCTTTGTATCATCTGTCACTAAGGCACCCACCTCATTCAGCAGTGGGCCTACATTGCCCCTAGTATTAGTTTTTCAGGCAATGTATTTGAAGAAGCCCTTCCTATTGTCTTTGATCTCCCTTGCAAGGTTTAATTCCAGAGAGGCCTTAGCTTTCCTAGTTACCTCCCTACAACCTCTGACAACAGTCTTGTCCCTTGCTGCTTTATGGTCCACGATTTCAGCTTATACACCTCTGGTCAACCAGACTTCTGTGTCTTCTGCTAGATAGACTTCTGCTATTCCTGGCTAGGGACACACCAGCAGTCACTGCGGTCCTTTGGGCCCTATCTGCCCATTCTGGGGAGCTACTGGGTTGCTCCAGTGCCTTGCAACCTCCTGAGCTCTTCCGTGCTGATCTCTGCCTCTTCTCTCCACAGAGAGCTGAACGGCAACAACATCACTCGGATCAACAAGAATGACTTTGCTGGGCTGAAGCAGATCCGTGTCCTGTGAGTTCCCGGCCAGGGGCTGGCTGCCCTGTCCTTGGCAGGCTTGTGGCCCCTCCTGGGGCTGGTAGAGATGATACTGACTCCTTTCTGGACATTGCTGGTGGGGCTGGAGGGCATCTGTGTTGGGCTGAGAATGGTGGGCTTCCAGCTGCGAGGGATTGGGAAGAAAGAAGCTGGGTTGGGTTGAGGGGATGGTGGGACCGAGGTGGTCCTGGGTCCAGAGGACCATCGGGGCACTGCTGATGAGACAAAGATGCTGGGGACCATCTTTCCAGAAAGCTCATCCCCTCTCTCTGCAGGCAGCTGATGGAAAACCAGATCAGCATGGTGGAGCGTGGGGCGTTCGATGACATGAAGGAGCTGGAGCGTCTGTGAGTGCCCAGGAGCCAAGGAGGGTTGGCGAGGGGCTGCCAAGTGTAGTTGCAGAGAGCATCCTTTCCTTTTTGCCTTAAACCATAATGTGTCAGTGCTGCCTGACTTCAAACAGCTTCTCTGCTGTGCAGCAATGGTATTTTACAGTGTGGGAAGCAAACCTCTTTCTGTTTCTATAGATCTTAAAGCCCTTTCTGATGCTTTTGAGGTGAGGGGCAAGTTAAACACAAATCATTCTCTCTGTTATCAGCTGTGTCCTGTGTGTTAGCGAGGGAGCTGTAAGTTCCAGTCCAGTACTCAGTAAAATAGCTCAGCAGTTTAAAAATCCTGATCTGCTCAAGCAAATATGAGGAGCTGAGCAAGCAGCAGGTTAACAGTGCAGTTAAGCAGCAATCAGCTGTTAACAGCTTGGAGTCCTGTCTGCATGTAATTAAACTTTTGTGTATAAGTTTATTAATACCCCATTGCTTGCTTCTGTTTGGGAGTGCTGTGAGTGGGTCAGGGGTGTCCTTGCTAGGTGGGATGCTCTGCTTTAATGGTCCCACTGAATGAGCTGAAGTGCCCCAGCTGTGCCCAGAGCTGCTGGCTGGGTTGCAGGCAAGTTGACTACTTTGCCCCTGACAGCCTGATCTTTTCCTCCTTCCCTGCAGACGGCTGAACCGCAACCAGCTGCATACCCTGCCCGAGCTCCTCTTCCAGAACAATCAGGCACTGTCAAGGCTGTAAGTACCCTCTGTGCTGGCGGGGATCCTCTGCCCAGCTTGTGGCTGCTTGAGGCTGTCATGGGGTTTGAAGGGGTACTGATGACCTGGGAATGTGCTACGTCTGAGGGGTTGTGCTGGTGGTTCGTGGTGCTTTGCCCCAGTGAGTGTCCAGTGTGTGGCAGGAGAATGCATACTCCTTGTTGGTGACCTGAGCATGCAGTGTGGCAGGAAGTTGGCTTTGGTAGAAGACTTGAGACCAGTGCTGTTAAAGAGTGTGTTGAACATCCTTGCAGTGTATGGTGATGTAGAAAAGGCTGCTGCCAGTTTGGCCTGGGGCTGGCATTGCTGAGCTGAGCTGTGCCTACAGAGTGCCAGTTGCAGAAGTGCTGCAAGCCCCATAGCTTCCCCTCTGGGTGCAGGTCACATTCTGAAATGGGGTGCTCTTACACCCTAGACTGGGATGTTATGAAGGGAGTATGAAAGAGGATGTCCCCAGGGGATTGCCCAAAGACCTAGAGTACCCCGTGGCCCTTCTCAAGAGCTGTCTTTCTGTTGGTGTCCAGGGCAGCCTGGGGAAGGAGGCAGAAGCCCTGCCTGGGGCAGATCCAGTCCCTTGTGCCTGCTGCCTCCTCCCTGAACAACTCTGCCTGCTCCCATCCCTGCCTGTTCCTCTACACCCACAGAAACACCCCCAGGGACCATCTCTTGTCATGTAAGCCTCAGCTCTGCAGATCCCTCTGCTCCTCCTCCTACTGTGCAGCAGGAGGCTGTCTGGGAAAGGCCACTGAGGTTTTGATAAATGTTGTTTTCAATATTGGCTTTCCCTTGCTTGGAACTGCTTTCCTTGGACAACGTGCTGTTGGCAGCGCCAGCATTGTTCAAACTGCAAGAAATCCTCTTAACAAAGCATTTATCGGCTCTCAGCACCACATACTTTGGGAAGGGGGCCGTGAGAAGGAGAGGATTCATGCCAAACTGGGGTTAGGTGCACTCTATTGCTCGGAGAAAATGCTTACAACCTGTGGCAGATTTGCTGTGCGTAGGAGCAGGGCAGTTGTGGCTGGAACATGAGCTCTCTGCTTACTGCCTCTTGCATCTCCTTTACTCAGCTGTGAAAGAGGGATGCCAGGTCACTGCCAGGGCAGTGTAGGAGTGGATGAAGTAGCTGAATAGATTGAGACATTGACAGTACAGGCGTGGCCATGTCTGGGGCCAGTCAGCCCTGCCTGTGCAGGCAGGCTGCGGCTGAGCTGTTTTGCTCAGCAGCAATGCTGGTTTCTTCTGACAGCATTAGGGAGTCTGTGATGGAGCCCAGCCGGAGGCAGTGTAATGAAGGGTTAAAAAGCTGTGTGGGTTGCCAGCGTGGGATGTGTGAAATGGTGGACCAGTGCCAAAGATAGGCCTAGGTAATGGCAGTTGATAGCACAGGCGTTCAATTAATTATCAAATGGCATTTGTTGAGCTCAGCTGTGCCGTATTGTCGCACCAGCAAGGGCCCATCCTCCTCCAGCCACCCAATGCATAACAAAAACCATGGTCATGAGAATTATTTTACAAACATTAATGTTTTCCTTTTAATCTTTTCTAGATTTTAATACCAGTCTCTTTCAAAAAGCAAGCCCCAACAATTCACTGGGGAGATGCAGAAGGACAGGCTCCTGGGTGGGCTGTGTGGTGTGCCCAGCCACAAAGCTGTGGCTGTGCCAGGGTATGCATGTGGCTATGCTCACCCTTACACGGTGTGCACCATGCTTGTACATACTGCCGTGGGTGAGGAGGAACGTGCAAGATGCTCCCTGCAGCCACCCTATGTGCAGGTGCATTTCAGCTTCCACCTGTTGCTTTACTGTTGCTTCCTGCACTGTGGTGGTTGTTTTGAACCTATCCCTTGCCTAGAAGCTGCTTTCTGACCATCTCTGCAGTGACAACCATCACCTGAACACAAGCACCCAGAGCCTTTCTTGTGGAATCTGGGGCTGCGTGAGTGGGCTCAGATTTTTTGCAGCCCCTCAGCTATAGGCAGTGCCATGTCTTGGGGAGCTTTGATGCACACTTGAAGCAGAGGGTTCCTGTGACAAAGCATGAGATTGGGATGGAGGACAGACTAAATCACCTGCCGTCCTTCTCTGCAGCACATTGCCCCAAATGCTGCCTGCATTGGTGAGGGCAGGGGATCTACCCAGAGAGCATATCAGAAGCCATTGACCTGAAAGACCCTCATGTGCTGCACTTGAGCAACAAAGCCCTGTATGCTGGAGAACCCACTGCTCCCTCTCCTTATAGCTGCCTGTTGCTGAGGTGCTCAAGGATGGTTTAGGGAGGATGATGGGACATGGGGTGCCCAGGTCAAAGCTTGTCTAGACACACCATCATACTGGCTTGACATGAAGTAGGATCTGGACTGATGCTAGTCCGTCTGATGTGGAAGGTCATAAGGATGCTCTTATATTGCTGCAAACCTGGCTCAGGCCACAGGGATATGAGTCATCGGGGAGCAGGTTTAAGCTAAATTGAAATCAACTTGTGTTGAACTGAAATTGGAGCCTCTCCACTAAGCTTTGCACTTATTTAACTGCTGAAATGGATCTAGGGTGGCCCTGTGGCTCAGTGCCTCCTCCCTGCCCCAAAGGCAGGCTAGGACCCAGGCGAGATGGAAGGACCCTTAATAGCACCATGCTCTTGGAAATCCTTGTCTCCAGACCATTTCCAGCAAGGAATGTCTATGCAGGCTTCTCCTTGCCCTGCCTGTTGTGGCCACCCATGGTGTGTGCTCCTTTGAGCTCCTGGGGTACCTCCTAGGTCCTCATGTCCTTGAACCTTGAAACTGGGAGGTCTTAAACTAGCAGATAATGGCAGAACAAGTTCGTCTGAGGTCTGTCTAGCTGGGAAATGAGGCTGCCAGGTCTGACAGATGGGTGGCAGCTGACGTATAAAGCCAGAGCAGATGCAGGAAGCAGTGGGGGCTGCTTAAATGGGTTCCTGGGTACTGGTCTCGATGCTCCAGCCTCTTCTAGTGTTAGTCTTGGTGCATGTTTAGCAAGACATCAGTAACACAGCATCAGGTTAAGGCAAGCCTGTTGAATGTGGAGTATGTGATATCCATAGAACAGTTCTCCACTGTACCTTGAGTCTCATGGAAATAACTCATAAAGCACAGAGAGGAGGACCCTTGGGCTTGGGTTGAGACGGAGAGCTGTTTTCCTCGTCCTGGGTCTGAGTGTCAAAGCCTAATCCACATTGGTGGTGCTTTGCAGTTTCCCAGCCTGGGTCGAGCTACAACTAGGTACTCAGACCTTGGCTATAAAGAGCATTTGTGCATTGGGATAATGGAAAGGGTTAGAGTTAAACCTGATCTGTCGGGCCTTAAATAAACCGAGGAATGGCACAAAAGGACCAGAAGAAAGTAAACCTCAAATGAAGGTGTGGGGGAGGCCTGGAGAGGAAAGTTTTGCCCTCGATATTTGGGAATATTGAGCTACTGCCTGCCTGGAGCCTGTCTCAGTCTGATGGTGGGAGGGAGGGGGCTGTGCCAGCTCCTTGGCAGCAGGGCCAGGAGGCAGGCGGACTCTGCATGGCCTCCCTTATTTATATCCACTGCAATGAGTGGATAACTCATTAAGCAGTTCGGGTGGCTGGAAATGGTGCTGATCTGAGGTTTCACTGGAGAGCGCCTGACCCCAGTGACCCCATCTCAAACTGAGTTTAATTAAACTGTCAGCACTGGACGGGAAGAACAAAGCGTTGTGGTCTTGGAGTGGGGGTGGGGTCCCCAGGCAGCTCACTAGGGAAGAGCGTATCTCCTGTGAGGTGGAGAGCTGATAAAAAATGGATCTTGCCTTCCATCGAGGATTATCCAGGCAAGAAGGTGACCTTTGCTATTGCACTGCCCAGTCCTGATCCCTGGTGCCCCACAGCTGTACATGTCTTGACTCAACACCAGTGCCTCAGTCCAGCCCTGTGGCATGCTGGGAGCCAGGGGGCTGCTGACAGACGTCTCTTCAGCATCTCTCCTGAGCTAGCAGTTGTTTTTTCCCTTGGGATGGGGGACACAAGTCCTTGAGTTTCGCTCTGCTACCTTGGAAGGGATAGGAGAGTGATGGGAGAGGAGTTTTGTAGCCCTCTCTCCCTTCTCTACCCACCTTCCCTTAAAACCTCCTCCTGAAGCCGTTTTTAAGCCCTTTTGGGATTGCTGGGTGGGGGATGTGAGGAGGAGAGAGGAGGCTGGGATGGTCATAACAGCAGGGTGAGAGCAGAAACGCTGCAGGCTCATCAGGGAGGCAAAGACGTGGGTTGTTGAAATGTGCTAAAGGCAGACAAAATGTCTATAAATAAATGGTTTTCTCCAAGGGAAAGCTGAGCTGGTGCAATGTAAGAAAGGAGTGTTGGGTGCTCAGCTTCAGGGAGCTCTGGGGAGATGCTTCTCCAGGGAAGCAGCAATCTTGGCTGGATGTATCCCTCTGGGAGTGCCTGCCCAGAGGTTTCCCATGCTGAAAGCTGCTCCATGCTCGGCAGAGCAGGAGTCAAGAAAGGATCAGCAGAGAGTAGGAGTGAAAGGTCTTGTCTTCAGAAGGAGGAAGATTTAGGACATGGGCCATGGCTCATCAGTTCCTGTTGGACCTGTGCCAGCAAAAATGGTGGAGAAGACGGTGCCACATTTGAGCTGGCAGCCAAGCCCAGGGGGCAGGGCCAATGGGGCAACTCTTCCATCTGTAAGGGCAGGGGCTCCCTGGAAACAGCATTAACATCTCAATCAGGACCAGTGGCTTTCTGAGACAGAGCAAAGTCACAGGAGATGCTGCCGGAGCTGGGAGAGTTACACTGCTACGAGACTCTCCTGTGGCTGGAGGTTGAAGAGCAGTAGTGATGCTCTACACTGATTTCTGTCTGGCGGCTAAGACAGACCAGGGGCTGATCCAGACCCCCTCTGGACCAGAGGTATTTAAAGATCTGGGTGATGAGGGAGTTTTGAGCTGAGCTGCAGAGAGCACCGCAGCTGAGTGTGCTCCCCAGACAGGAGAGGTTACATCATGGCAAACTCTGAGGCAGGTTCCTCACACCATCCCAGCATCTGGCTAAACCTAGCCCTAATTGCCTTCAGAAAAGCAGGCAGAGAAAAATGGAGCACTGCTAAGTAACTTAAGCAAATGCAAATGACATCCTTCAGGGAGAGAATCACAACCATGCGGGAGGAAGCTGTGAGCTGAGTAGTAACAAAACAGGGTGACAAGTGAAAAAGGAGCTGTCGGAGAAAGCAATAACAAAACAGGCCCCTCTCAGATGGGGCTGGCTGTGCGTGGGAGGTGTTGCTTGCAAGACTCTACCAGTGACCATTCCTCTTGGCGCTGCACTGGGAAAACCCCCAAATAGGAAAGGGAGAGATGGAGAAATGTTGAGACAAAAATGTGTGCTCGGTGGCCATGGCGTGGTCCTGAGCCCTTGCAGTGGTTGCTGTGCTGGTGCCTGGTGGGAGGTGTGCGTGCAGGAGGGATACTCACCAGGGAATGAGCGTGCTGCAGCTCTGCTTCCCTCCCAGCTAGGGAAACTTGCCTGCCTGAGCCCCAGTTTTGATCTGGTGGGGGGGTTTTGGTGCCTGCTTTTGTGCTGGCTACTGGAAATCCTGCCATAGTGTGGTCTGTCTCTGACTGTGTGCTAGCTCTCCCTTGCCAGATACCTGCCCTGTCCTTCCACAGCTACTTCTGTTGGAGCTTTGGCTGAGGTTCGCTACCTTCAGTGATGTTTTGTGCTCATTCTGCAGCCAGTGACCTCATCTTGTTCCTGGAAGCCTGCAGCCACTACATGGGAGGAGGCCTGAGGGCACAACATCATGTTTTCATCTGTCTGTCCTGGAGCATGGATGTGTCCCTTTCCTGTTTTGCACTCTCTGCACAGATGTGTATGTGCTGGTGTCCCTGCACAGAGAGCTATGGTCCAAGAGCAAAGTGTCAAGGTTGGAGCAGAGAGCAGCTGCCTCTGCACCAAACCTCCCTGCTTCCCCTTCCCCAGCATCCCGCGTTTCTGCCCAGCTCTATGCTCCAACAGCATCCCCCTCCCTTTGCTGGGTGAGGGCCAAGTGTCCCTGCTGTCACCATGCCCACATTTTGGCCATTGTCTCCTCAACTCTGGGTGCCATACGCCCTCATGGTCCCTGACAAAGCCCCTTGTGTCGGGGACAGAGCAGGGGTGGGGGCCAAGCTGAGAAGTGTCCCCCTGAATACCAATCAGGAGGGGGAATGTGTTTACCCTGGTAGATGGGCGGAGGGTGGTGTCTACTGCAAGACCCCCCCCACCAGCCACAGGGACAGGGAGGGGGAAGCGAGGCCTCCATGCAGCCCCCAGGAACAAACAGTCAGTGTGGCTTGTGACAGCTCTAAGGAAACGCAGAGAAACAAATGTGCCACTAATAGGTGGGGAGGTTACCTAGGAAAAGATGCTACCAGGCAGGCAGGCGGCCAGCCCCATCCCCAGTAGGCTGGCAGGCGGCAAGAGGCTGGGTCTGCCACCCTCAGCCTTGGGGAGGCTAAGGAGGCTGCAGCAGGGCCAAGCCAAGGCAGGTTTGTGTGTCCTCATGCTGCTGTCACTGTGGGGACAGCATCCTTATGGGCACAGTAAAGACATCTGGTTTTTTGTGCTGGATGTTCCTGCTAGAAGGCTGGTTGTGCAGGGAGCTGCTCACTGCCTGCTTGCTCTCCCCCTTCTTTCTCTATTGTTAACATGCCACAGACCTCAGCTCTTTTTAGGGCCCCAAAAAGACTCCCTGGGGATCCTGAGTACAGCCAAGCCTCAAAGCCTCACAAATTAGATACTTGTTTAAGACCTTTTTTTTTATTTAAGTTCTTCCATAAGCTTTTTGGGACCTGACTTGCAGTCTCTGGAGGCACAAGAGTGCCAGGGTAATGGTTGCTGCCATGCCTCGACCTGCCACCAAATAACCTTCCCTTTCACCTCCCACCAGCCTGGACCCCCTCTCACCAGGGTAACAGTGTAGGCCCTGCATATGGGTGCCCCAGCCCCCAGCTCTTTTCTGTGAGCTGGGGCTGCCAGGATTGGGCATTGCCAGCCGGCTGCCTGGAGATAATCTACCCCTTCCTCTGTGCATGCTGTTATGCTCCTGACCCACGGCCGACTCTGACTTTCTGGGTGTTGAGCTGCTTCCAAGGTTTCCCTGGCAATGTATGGGATCAAGTCTTGCTCCCAGGGCTCCCTCCTTGAGTTGTTGGTTCCAATGGGTGCACCCCTGGTCTTGCTTTGGGTGCAGGCTTGAATTTGGCTTTCATAACATTATTAAAGCAAAGGGGGCTGGGTCTGTAAGTGAGGTGCAGCTTCCAGCCCCCTGGCTCTTTTGGCAAAGTGCCCCCCTCCATGTGGCATCATGCAGAGCTCCCCTGCTCAGCTCCCCTGCAATCCCTGCCACATTGGCAAATGGAAATTTGCAACCCATGGGAAAAACCCCATGAAAATCAAGTCTTCCTAATGCTGGGCAGCAGTGCTAATTACACAACTACTAAAACACAGGGGAATTATTTATTCCCTCCCCGCCTTGCGGCTCATTGCCTGCATTGTGCCACATTCACCCCTTGGCCACCTTTGGTCCCCTGAAAGAGTATAAAGAACACTTGGAAGAAGCTGAGCCCTTTGTCCATGCGTTTTATGAGCAGAATAAAGGCATTTCCTTCCTCCTATTTTCACAGCTCAGATTGTAGAAAGTTTCAAAGTAATATTAAAGAATTGTGAGCAGAGTTAGCCTTTGGTTATATGACTTCCAGGATGTGGAGAAAAGAAGTCTTATGTGGTGATGTTAGGGTAAGATAGAAC
Organism: Galbula dea; assembly: GCA_013399015.1. Lineage (NCBI taxonomy): Eukaryota > Metazoa > Chordata > Aves > Piciformes > Galbulidae > Galbula > Galbula dea. The sequence continues at coordinate 1,496,281 of VWZX01005818.1, forward strand.
TTAGTATTCCAGCACGTGTGTTCCACAAACGTGTTAGAGCCAGGTAATCAACCTGTGTTTGCTGGTTGATTCTGTTGTGAGTGGGTGCTGGACCCCCACATCTTTCCTGCTGGGACTGCCACAAAAAAAAACCTGTCAGCATTTTCCAGCACTGCTTCCATGGAGTTGCTGGCATCGGTGCTGAACCATGCAGCCAGCAGCCTGGACACCAGCAGCTCAGCTCAGTGAGCACCAGCACCAGCTTCTTGCCCAAGCAGGCTGCCTGGGGCACTGGGATGCTTTACCCACTGCAAGTGGGTAATTCTCCATGTGCTGATGAAGCATTCTAAAGATCAGATGTGAGTGAGTGGAGAAGATGCCCCTTCTCATGCCTGGGAGGTTTGCTGGTGCAGCAGGGCTTATAGACATTGCTAAGAGAAATCTGTCCCCTGACTGCAGGGATGAGCTGGGGTGATCCTGATGTGGAGAGCCCGTTTCCCTGTATGTTCTGTTCAGTAACCATGCACAAAGAAACCTGGCTGGCAATGTGCTGGGGGTGGGTTTGGGGAGGTGGAGAGTCGTTTAATGGATTCTCATCTGTGTTAAATTAATCATCATCCCAGGCTTATCCTCACTTAACCAGCAAGACACAGATGTCTGTGTTTGGGATCCCCACTGCCCTGCCAGAGCTAAGCAGTGTATGGATTAGGGGGTCTTACTGGCTGCCTCTCCCAACCCCACTGTGGTTGTTGCTCCCTCCTTTGCTCCCATTTGTGTCTGTATTTCTCTTCAGGACAGGAAAAGCTGGATTAATTTTTACTGCTCCCAAGGGAGCTGTTGGTAACTAAAGACATCTCACTGTCTTGTTTTCTGTAAACTGGGAGGCAGGAAACAGTGGGGGTGGTTTAAAATGGTTTCCACACCCCCCTTCTCCTCATCTACCCCTTGGATGGGTGATGCTATTTGGGGCATTGCTGCTTGGAAAGAAAAGAAGTTGCTCAGACTTCTTCCAGGCACTGGAGGACAGAGGTTTCTCCAGGAGGTACAAGTGTGAAGAGCTGCTATCCTCTTAAGTGTTTGGGAAATTATAATTTTGGGATCCTGTGGAGGAGGATTGAGGGGCATTAACCCCATTGCATTGACAGACTATTAAATGAGGAAAGCATGGGAAAAGCTACCAAAAATTGCATCTTACCCTGGACCTGGGAAGTCCTCCATCCCTAGACTCCTTTTATGACAATACTGGGAAGGGAACCCAGGAGTCCTGGCCCTGCAGCCCTCCTACCTTCCCATCCCTATAAGAGTGCTCAAAGGGCACCAGCCTCACAGGTAGGTGGGCATTTCATTGCCTCTCCCTTACTCTTGGGCTGGGATGCTTTTTCCCAGGGGCCACTGTTGGCCTGTCAATACAGGATGCAGGCTTGCCAGTCACCTTGGCAACAGGGGCTTGGGGATGTGGGTTGGAAGTTGAACCCATCCTGGGACCTTTCTGGTATGTTTGCCCAGGGGCTGGTGATCCCACTTGCCACAGACCTGCACCTACCTAGTGAAATACATGGGTGCACATTTTGCTGGGACGTGCTGATCCATGGCAGGCATGGTGGGAATGAGAAATCGGTGCATGCCATGCTGGTGCACGCATGGCACAGGGTGTAGGGTCAGGGTGCAGGTACCTGGAATTGGAATTTTGCCCCAAGGATGCTCCATTGCAGCTCCTCTCTATTGCACAGCCAGGCTATTACTGACCAGCAATTACTGCTGGCACTGTTAATTACTAATCATAGGGGAAAAGTCAGGACAGTGTAGCTGAGGGGAGTGGATCTGTACCTGTGAGGTAGCAGGTGAGGAGCAGTGAGGGGGGTTGGCTCCCTGACCAGGGGAATTTCCACCTCCTGACGCTGCCATCCTGCTCCAACTCACTTGTTCTCTTCCCCACGGGTGCAGTGCATTGCTCATTCCTGCATCCTATGATTTCACAGCATCCCTGCAGCCAGGTGTTAATGAGATTAGACCCAAGCTTTAAGATGTCTCTGTCTATCCTTTGCCATCCAATTACACAGCCCGCATGGTATCTGATTGCCTGTGAGAGGGGAGGACTGGGGCTAGATGGTCTGGGAGGATGCAGCTGGTCTTTCTGGGTATCAGCCGTGCTGTGCTGAGTGGTTTTCTTTCTTTTCTTTTCTTTTTTTTTCTTTTTCTCTTTTTTTATTTAACTCCCCCCTTGGCTTTGAGCCCCTTCATTTGGCTTTTTCATTGCTTTTCAACGTGGCGGCTGGGCAGGATTTGTTTAAATTAACTGCTTGAATGGCAGCGTTTGTATGTGTTGGTAGGGGGAGCTTAGACAGCACCAGAATGGATGAGAGGGATTAAAGGTGCCTAATGGGTTCCAGATGGGCATCCTGGACTGGGAAACAACCCTTCAACCCTCAGCCCCAACCCCAGCTGGGAGCCACTGGCAAGGAGCTCAGGGCTGAGAGCTGGGATGCTACAGCAAGCAGCTGCCTGGGTCTCCTGCAGCCAGGTAGCTGCACAGAGTGTGTGCCCATGGGACCAGCATGCCCAAGGCTTCTGGGGTGCTGTCTGCCTCTGCACCATGCCCAAGGCAAGCAGGCAGATACACCACAGGAGGCACCATCCCTGGCTGGTCTGGAGCATGAAATGCAGCAGGCTTCACTCTTTCCTCTGAGGGATCTGGGGACACACAGCTGGGGATGACTGTGGCATGTGAGTCCAGCTTTTGGAGATGCCTCAGCTCCAGCATTAGCTGACTTTGCAAATGCAGTCTGCCGTGGCAGCACCACCAGAGTGGCAGTTTCTGCTCAGCAGTTTTGGTCACAGTGTGAGGAATGATAATATTTAGTCTTTGCCCTCCCCATGGGCTCTAGGGCACATCAGGGCACTCGCTCAGTCCAGTGTCCCCACTGCTGCAGATATCAGTGTATTTTTTATCTACAGATGGAAAATTGAGTCTCAGAGATGGGAGCTAAGTTGCCTGCATGGTCCTGCCAGTTGCATTTCCCAGACATGTAGAGATTAGAGACATGGTGACAGTCCTCCCTGTCTTTCCAAGGACTGTACCTCCCATTTATGGCCAGTTTTCTCCTCCAGGGCTTTATGTCCCAAGCAAGATAAAGCATGCAGGAGCAAAGGGCTGCTGGGGAGCAATGTCACTGCCAGAGACTGCAGAGACAAGGTCATTGCTTTTGAATTTTATTAATGGCTGAGAGTGGAGCAGGATGTAAGCTGTGAGCCAGTCAGCTGCTGGGAATATCATCCATGCTGTAGGCTAGCTCGTCATTTCGCAAGTGACTTAAGCATAAGGGAGGAAGATGCAGAAGAGCCCATCAGGTTTAAAGGGAGTGAGCACCGAGTGGTATCTTTTGCTAGTGAAAGCTGGAAAAGGGCTGTTCCCTTTGGGGATGAGTTCACTCAACCTGCAATGGCTTTTTGTGAAGGCAGCGGTTTGCTTCATCTTGTCTGGCTGAAGCAGATGGCTGAGCTGGGAGTTGAGGCAAGGCACTGGAGACGATATGCACGGCATCACTCCTGAAACAAAAGGGCTACAGCAGGTGTGGGCTGAGGGTCTGGGCAGGGTGGCAGTGGGGTGCTTGAGTGTGTTGGGAAGTTCTGGCCAGCATCCCTCACCTGCTGACCCTTGACTGAGGCTGTCTGCCAACCCTACCCAACCCATCCTTGGCCTCACGTTCCCCTTCGGCTCTCATTTCCTTCCACAAATATTGGGAAAATAAATATCACAGGCAAAAGGGGATGTCCCCTTGTCCCTCTGCATACAACCACCTGCCTGGGAAGCCCCACAGGTGGTGACCCTGCATCCCTCAGTCTTAGGGTTAAACAGAGAAAGCAAATATTGTCTTCTCTGGGGGCCACCTCAGCCCACCACAGTGGCCAAGGTTGCCTCTTGCCTAAGAAAAGGGGCTTATTGGGCAGGCAGATCCCTATCCCTGACAGGGATAATTGTACAAACCTGGCTCTTTGCCTAGGTAGCACGAGGTCCATGCTGTGGTTTGAGCCCACTCCTCCGGGCAAGAGTTGCCCCTGCACAGCAGGGACAGATGAAGCCATGTGGTTGATGAGCTGGAAGGCCAGTGTGTGCAGGGCACTGGCTGCAGTGGGCTATTGGTTTGGCTGGTGTGCTGTCTGGGCTGCAGCTGCCCCTGGGGTGCCCTTCTGTGCCTCCAGGAATTACAGGTGTGTGGCTGGAAAGGACTTGTGGTCTCTCCACGAGGAGCTTGTGTTTGCAGTGCCAATGGTACAAGCTCAGCACTGCCAACTCCCACTGCCTGTCCCTCTTGGCAGGGCTTTTCCCACCCCCCTTCAGTCTTTGGGACCCATGTTGGTGCCAGGAACCTTTGCTAGTCCCCTGGTCCGCAGGATCTGGCCTCAGCAGGGTCTGGCAAAACATATATTCCCTCTTCCCCCATCCTTCTTCACTCCCTCCATCCTGGCCGTGTCTCTTAGCAACTGCCCCAGCCCAGACCTAGGCTGTGCAGAGGGGGATGTGACACTTTCTAGCATCAATCACTTTGCCACCTCTAGAGTGATGAAGAGGTTGTTAACCCTTCCAGTACTGTTGGGCTGAAGGGTGGCAGTAATGATAGACCGTCCCTGTGACTCCAGCTTGACACTGATCCCCACTACAATAACAACACGGGTGGCAATCAGGGAGGAATTAAGGGATAATTAATGCCAATCCACATGGAAAATTGCTCTCATCAAACAAACGTGATACCATTTTTTTTGATGAGCTGACAAATTGGGTTGATAAGTGCTGACATGATATACCGAGACTTCTGCAAGTCATTTTACTCTTGCCTGGAGGATATGGCAATGAAAACATTAATATTCTGCAAAAAGCAGTGTAACATTTCTGACAATGTGCTTCACTGGTAGACTTCCCAGGGAAATTGCAGCAGTTGCCTTTCTGGCAGAGTGCAGCAGGGGGATGATGATGATGATGATGAACCTATGTTCACCATCTCTGCAGAGCCGTGGTGGTCTCAGGATCTTCAGTGGCAATAGTGACTTTTACAAACCTCCCCAGTCTCCTGGCCTCTCATTGCCTCCTCCTTCTGCTCTGCACCAGCCAAGAGTGTGCAGTGAGCTGGGCAGTGTAGGTGGTGCAGCCAGGGAAAAAGCCACCTGAACCATCGCTGAGCTTGGTTTGGAAGGAAACGTGAATCAGTTGGTGAAAGGAGCAGGGCCGGTGCTGCTAGTGGGATGTTGGTCCAGGGGGATGCTCCGCCTCTAACACCTGTGCTGGAAAACATCCTTGTGCAAGGTCACGCAGCTGGGGAGAAAAAAAATGTAGGTCACAGCTACAAAATGAGGAACAGTGTCTGGGGACACAGTTACACTGAAAAAGACTTAGCAGCCATTGTGGCAGTGTGCTTTGGGATGCGGGCTTCCACTGCTGCAGCTTGGGGGAGAAATGGATGAGCAGAGCAGCTCTGGGTAACAGGGGCTGGGAGGGGGTTGCTGTTTTGGGGCACAGCAGGGAGGACTCTACTGAGCATCATTTCTGCTTCAGGGCTCACAGTTTAGAAAGATGTTGCAAAATTAGAAAGTGCTCAGAGAGGAAGTGCAAGATAATTGGAGGTCTGGAAAACCTGCCTTCCAGTGAAAAAAATTAAAAGCTCAGTCAATTTAGTCTGTGCACCAGGAGGTTAGGAGGGGATTTGATCCCTGTCTCTGCATACCTACATGGGGCCTACATGGGGATATGCCTGATTGTAGGCACCTTGTTAACTTGCAAAATATGAAAAGAAAAAGAGAAAAAGCATAAAATCATTCAGTAGCTGGAAGCTGAAACCAGGCAAATTCAGACTAGAAATAAATTTGTGGGTTTTTTTTTCACCATGGAGAGCAGTTAACCATTGAACACTTAACAGGGAAGAAGTAGATTGAAGGTTCTTTGAAGTTGTGAAGGAGACCCTACTTCTCTCCCTGACTGTACTTATCTCCCAGATGGTGAAAATGGGAAGGGGCAGAGTTGGAGCAGGAATCCTAAGAAGGTCTCTGCATCTAGGCTGGGTGTGTGTTCCAGTGATAAAGAATCCCCTTCAGGGTGATGGATGGCACCCCATCTGTTGCCCCTCTCTGGGCATCAGGAACATCAATCCAGCACCTCCATCCCAGGCCGGGACCTTAATTGCTCTCTGAGCCCCCAGGCATTTCTGCTTTGAGGCTGGCTGAGCAAAGACAGCTGCAGAAGGTCTTCTCCATCCGAGACAATGCGAGGGATGTCTGAGTAGGCTTATCTGCTGGTGGGGATAAGTTTGCTGCAACTGGGGGGGGTGTGTCCTGCTTGGCTGCCCCTGCTGCTCTCAGCTGGGCCAGAGATCTACTGGCGCCGGTCTTCCCACACTCTCCCCAGGGGATGCTTGGTCATGGCCTTCTCAACCCCTGTGTTGCAATCCTGTCTGGACATCTCTTAGATGGAGTTATATATTACTAGAGTGGTAAAAGGGAAAGATGGCTTGCTTTAATTTCATGAGCTACAAAGTGCCTTGCCTGGTTAGGTGCTGGTTGAGCTTTGTGAGGGCTCTGACTCAGAGTTCACAAGGTAGATAGCAGTGATTGAAGATGCTGTCTCCTCCTCCCCTTGTCCATAACAACTGCTCTTCCTCCAGTGTCCCAGTCTCTGCAGAGCTGGGCAGGATCTGCTCCTCACCTGCCCCCATCCCTCTGCAGAGAGATGCCAGCAGTGACTGTGACAAGGAGGCCAGAATGGAGTGCTCTCGGGTTGTCCAGCTGAGGGGTTTTCCTGGCTGCCTGTCCCCCAGAATTGTTGCTGCGACAGTGAGAAGTAAGAAGGTGGCTGTAGCTGGGGACGTGGCTCGAGGGAAGTCCCACCCTGGCTGCACATTTGGTGACTGCTTTTGGAGCAGGGGCATGATGTGGGGAGCTATCAGTGTCCCATGAGCAGTGTGGTGTGTGCAAACGCTCATGTGCCCTCGCAGCCTGCCGACTCCAGATCCCCCGGTTGTAGGAATGTCTTTACATGCTCTGGGAATTGTGCTCCTGTCCTTGCAGCCTGCTGCTGTCGGGCCTGGGTTTTGTGCTTTTGCTTTTTTCCCCCCCCTCTTTTCTTCCCCAGCCTCTTTCATAAAGACACCTATTCTCCCTCCACGCCCTGCGGATTTACACAGAAAGCTCACCCTCGACAAGGCAAAAGAAAAGCCCGGGCAGCCCGGGGGAGGAAGCTCACACAAAATGCGCTGTTTGGCTCTTTGTGTCCTCTTTGTAATTCCACGCACAATGAACGGCGTCGGCCACCCACCAGCCCCGGGGTACCTCCAGGTGCCCCATCCACCGTGTCCACAGTGCGATGGCAGGCAGAGCTGGAGATGCTTCTTGCAGGGTGGCCGAGAGCACAGCCTTTGTGTTTGGGAAAGGGGAAATTTGGACCAGACAGAGATCACCACGTTCCCGCAGCAGCAAAAAAACCCTCTCGCATCCCCGCTGGCCTCTGGGCAGAGCGCTGGGGGTCTCTCCGGCAGAGCCCTTCCATCAGCCTTGCTCTGATGGCTTTTAACATGATAATGACCCTCTCAAGGGCAGGAGCAGCTCTGTGTAAAATCCATGTTCAGCTCTTGGTCATGGACATTTGCACGGAGACACAGTGTTAAATATTTATCCACCCCGCCTCCCCCCGGCTCCTCAGGCATTAACAATAGCGATCACTGGCCCCTTCCCCCTCACCGAGAACATGTGGCTCCCAGACCATGACAGCGAACATTATCGTTTGTACCTGTGAATTATTGATAAGGTATTAAGATAGTTCTTGCAGTGAAAAAATAACGAGGAGGAGAGGCTGTCTGCAGCCTGGCAGGGTGGGCACTGCTGCGACTCTCTTCTCTGGGGGAAAAATGGGCGGTGGGATCCCATTCGTGCCATGTTCCACTGGCCAGCTGACCATGCCAGCCCTTAGCAGTGTTTGGCCAGCACCAGGCTGCCTTTGTGCATGGCAGCCCCTCTTGGCACGGGTCTGGCTGGTGCCTGTCCATTCCTGGCTGCCCACTGCCTTCCCCAGGGGAGGTGGGCAGCTGTCTGACCTCCCCAGCCCCACACTGCCTGCAGCCTCCTGCAATCTGAGGGATGCTCGTTCAGGCAGCTGCCTGCAGGTCATGGAGGTGGGTGGGGATGTCACAGCACTGCGGGATGGCTGCCCATCCTGTGGTGCTGTGGCGGGGAAGGGGCAGGTATTGCCCAGCCCCACAGACGTCGTGGCTCCAGCAAGCAGATGGGTTTTAGCCTGGGAGAACCTTTCAGCTTGTCAGAGGTGGAGAGCTAGGGAGGTCTCCAGGGGATGGAGGAGGGAGAGCAGTCCTTGGTCCTTGTCTTTGTGGCCACTGATGTGCGATGTCCTCGTGCCCTAATCTGTTGCTGGAAGAAGGGGAATGAGGTTGCTGAGCCCTTGGAAAGCAGGTGACAGCTCTGGAAGGGGGGTTGTTCTCCAGCTTAGGGCTGCCCTTTGGCAGGGAGCTGAACTTGGCACATCTGTCCCCTGAGCTACAGAAGAGAGAGCCTGTCCCAGAGACACCCCAGGTCCACCAGCTCTGGTGGATCTGGGCTTCAGCTGTGCATTGTGAGGCTCTGGGATGCCATGTGAGAGGATGCAGATGGCTCAGGGAGATCTTGTTGTCGGTGATGTGGGCAGTCTGATTAAAATCAGGGTGCCTCTGTAAGCCAGTTCAAAGCCTCGCTTTGATGTACTTAGACCCTCAATTCTACTGTGTTTTGTGGGGAGATCATTAGCAGGAGAGCCAGGGCATTAGCGTGCAGAGCCTGGGCTAGGTGATGGGGCACGAGGGTTCTGCAGACATCCCAGGGACAGTGAGGGTCTGGGGTGAGCGTGGCCAGGATAAGAGGCACTGTCTTCCCTCACACAGAAGTCCCACATCCTGCCTGGCAGCATCACCCTTGCTCAGGAAGGGGCTGCCCACACCTGCACTGATATCAGGTGTTGTTTTCCCAAAGACATGTCTGGATGAATTCCCATGAGTTGTCCACCTCCATGGCTCCCTTGATGGGTCTTCTGGGGGAAAGTGGAGGTGTGGGGTGCTTGTGAGCACTGTGGGGGGAGGTGGATGTCTCATATTGTTCCTCAGCATTGAACCTTCTGCTGTCTCTGTCTGGTCTGAATTGTTTGTATACTGATTTTGATTGCACACTGCAGTAGCAGAATTGCTTCCAGCCTTCGGTTTCTGTTTTCGCCCCTTCCTAACCTTCTTAATGTGCTCCTTGGGTTGTGTTCTCAAGGAAGCATTTCTGGGTGGGGAGCATGGCACTGGTCTTTCCACTGACCCCAGAAGATGCGCTGGACTCCTGGTGAGGCCATATCCCTCCCTCTGCTGCTCCCCAATGATCTGCATTTCCAGGTGTACTGGTGCAAGGGTGGGTGAAGAATGACACTGCTGGGGCAATGGCTTGAAGGTGAGAATTAAGGAGTGATAAAGAGAACATGTGCACGTGCAGCGTGTCTGCACATAGGTGGGTGTGTGGACACAGTGCTGTGGGTGATGGGTTGCAGTCCATGTGCCATAGCATGTATAGGCATGGCAGGAGATGCTCCCAAGCTGCTAGTGTGAGGGTGTGCCAGCATCAGGCAGCGTTATCCCCAGGTACAACCTGCAGCACGGGAGTTATAGCAAGGAAGGGGCCGAGTATGGCCTCTCATTCCCACTGTGGCAATGTCCCTGAGAAGGTGATTGATGCCAGCCGTAAAGGCTCTGGGAGCATAAGCCCCAGTCTCTCCACTCACCCTCCTGCTCCCTGACTTGCTTCTAGTTGTGCAGCAGATACAGGCCAGGCCACTTGGATATCAACTTTGAAGCATGAATTTCAAATGCTCCTTCTGTCCTCATCCCCCCTCTGGTGTCTAATGGGAAGTCTGGAGAGCAGTAGGAGCACCAGGCACATGAAACAGCCCTGTTGAAAGCCCAGTGCTGTGGCTCCCACTTGCAAGCCAACTTAAGTTTGCAAGCAATTACCTGGTGTTTCCTGCCTTCTCTTCCAGCTTTTTCCCTTGCAAACCACCTGCTCTCTGCTTTGCTTTTAGTGGAAGAGCCTGACAGCAGAGCAGCTACAAGCTGCATTGGGCTGGGCTCTTGCCTGCAGGTTATGGTGAGAGATGCTGCAGTCTTCCTGTTCCCGCTTTATGGTCTCCATGGCTCCATCTTAGTGCTGAATTTGGCTCTTATACCAAGCAGGGGTTGAGGGTGGAGGCACAGATGCTTTCTGTGCAAGGGTTGAAGCAAGGTAGCTGTGCTTTGGCCTCAATCAGAGCCAACACATGAGCATGAGACCAAACCCAAGCCCTTTTCTCTCTGACTGCTTTCTTGCTAGAGGGTTGCAATGGGGATGGCTCATCTCACACTGGGTCCCAAGTTACTGTGGGATGTGTGTGCTCTTGGCCAGAGCTGAGGCTGTGTGTGTGCAAGCAGGATCCAGCCCCTTTCCTGTGCCAGGCAGAGGTGAGGCGCAGGGGAGACAGCGTGCCTGAGCTCGACTTCACAAGAGATCAAATGTGCTGCAGTCAGATGTAAATTTGCTCTCGGAGCTCCTTTCTTCTGGCTCCCCTCTCCTGCTTCTGCATTTGCAGGTGGGTGGACAGATAGTGTGAGGAAGTGCCTGCTCCTCTTCAAACTACAGTGCCTGGGATCTCATCTCCAGGCTCGGTGGCAATTTGCATTAATGTTTGCTTGACTGACTGGGAGCCCTCTCACATCCCGACTGCCTTTGCTGTAGAGCTCGTGGGGGTGGTGGGACCGGCAGAGGCATTTCTGAGCTGCTCCCTTTGTGCTCTGGGAATCTCCAACCGTCAGAAAACAAACCCTTTGCCATAAGAATGGCCCCCTCTCCCAGTTTACTTGAAAAGATGTTCCAGATTTCTGCTCAGCCAGGATTCTGCATTGTTCCCAGGCAGGATTTCTGTGGGGGAGCCAGCAAATTTGCCGTATTTTGCATATCTAATATGTTGTCAGAAATGCTTTTAAATCCCTACAATATTTAATTAGAAGGCAGCTTTTGGCATATTAGGCAGCGTCAGGGCTAATTAGTTATTGGTGATTTCATACCCATGAAGGTAATTAAGTAGGTAAAAGCTGGAGGCAAGCTCCCATGCACACATCCAACCCATTTTGGAGCTGCTCTGGGATGCAGTGGGGTCAATGCCAGTCGTCTGCCATGTACCAATCCAGGGCTACTGCCAGGCTTTTGTACTTCGTGGGGCAAGAGGTGGCTTTTCCTCATAGCAGGGAACATTCTCAGTCCATGGTCTGGTCTGGAGCACCACATCTCCCACTATGGTCTGGTCTCTGGCAACTTCCTGCAGGGCTCTGACAGCTTGGACCCGTGACATGCTTGTCTCCCAAACCTAGTATTTCTAATCTTGAAATGGAGCTGGGATCTAACAAAATATGAGTCATCCAAGAGATGTAAGAGCAGGCAGAGTCCCTGGCAGACTGGAGTGTATTTTTAGCCTTCACGTGTTGGAATTTGACTGTTTCTTAGAGGAAACAAAAGAGGTTTTCAGATCTGAGAGCCTAGCTCTGGCCACAATGGGAACTCTGCTACCAGCTTTACATTGCACTGCCTGCCTTGAAAATAAAGGTTTATGGTAGCATGGGAAGGAGGATGAGGGTCAAGCTGTGCTGCGCAGCCCCTGCTTGCCTCTCCCCACACTAGCGGTCCAAGCCCTGCCCTATGCTCACCATCTAGAGTTCAGGAGTGCTGGCATGGGCACATTCATGTGACTGGGGATTGGTTGCTCACACTTCCGCTGGCCCAGGCCAGGAGCTGTGACATGGGACAATCCCAGGAGTGGGGGTGTCTGGGGGCACCAGCATGTCCTTACACACAAGCCAGTGGTGGACAGCATGTATCCTTCCCCAGGCTGCCCTGAGATGGTTCCCACTGCATCCCATGGTGAGGCCCCAGCCTGTGATGCCCCTGCTGTGAGATGAGGCTCCCTGGCCACCCACCTTCCTTTGAGGGGGCTGATATCTGCCTGGCTGCACCAGCCTGGGGCTCTCCCCGTCTGTGTAGTTTTCAGCCAGGTCCCTGCTGTTCGGCAGATTTCATCCCCCCTTTAATCTTGCCGGTTGGAAGCTGGGGAGCCGATAATGATGAAGGAGTGTAAATGTCAGCAGGAAACCAGCTTCAATCAGAACTGTTAAAAATAAACCTGCCAGGCCTGCTCTGGTAGGAGTAATCATCCTTGGTGGCTCCTCTCCCTGGGTCCTAGAGCACAAGCCTCAGCTCCGCCAAGTGGTCCTGGGCCACCTGAGCAGCTGTGCTGGGGTCTGGCTGCAACACCCTCTCCAGCGGTTTCCTTGTTGCTGGGAGAAGCAACCCCCTGAGTCAGATGGGTGCAGGGTCCCATCCCCTCTCCCCAAACACATCCTGACTTTCCCCTTAGTGGGAGACCTCACTGCAATCTTAGGTGGTCTTAAGTTTTAAATGCAACAAGAGGTGGCATGGGAGAGGGATATTGTGGTGAGATGCTTCTGGTGTGCATGGTTTTTGTTAGGGATCCCTACGAGCTGTGCTTTGGCATAGCATGGGTGATGGTGGTGAGATGCTGAACCTTCATGAAAACACCTGTGACTGGGAAAGGCCTGGCTTCCCCTTTCCAGCTCAGCTGGACTGTAGCAGGAGATGTGGACACATCCCTGGCTATTCAGGCATGTCTGCAGGGCAGGCTAAGCCACGGGCTCTTGGGGTCCAGGAGCTGGTGTCCCCACCTGAAGTGAGATGTGCTTGAGGCAGAGACTGGAGGTGCATTTTTAACCCCAAAGATAATTAACCTCAGGGCAGCTTGCAAAGGATGTGGAGCTGCTGCATCACTTGAGCTTTAGTACGCAGATTGAAGGTTTATGTGAGATCCACAGGCAGGATAGGGACTGGGGTTCCCCAGTCTGTGCCTTGTGGTCAGGAACTGCTGCTGGGCTTGCTGCCTCTCTGAGGCTCTGTGCATGCATGGACTGGAGAAAGGCAGGAGGAGCATCCAGATGTGCCTCCAGCAACTTATTTCTGGCTTCCCAAAACAAGGTGGATCTGTTGATCCCCAGTACAGGCGAGATCTGTTGGCAGCAGTTTTATAAGCAGGGGGCTGCAGCTGTACTATCTGCAGGCAGAGGCTTCCCCAGACCAGTGGTGTAGGTTTGTGCCAGCGGCTCTTCAAAGAGTGCTCTGTGAGGAAAATCTCATGCATGGGGTGCAGCCATGCCTGGGTGCAGCTCTCCCAAACCTTCTTGGGAGTGATGTTACTGGAGCAAGGGCAGCCTCAGCCTTGTAGCTTTACTACCCTGCCAGCAGTTTTCATCCTGGCTTTGATATGTGCCACACATAACTGCCTGTTGGGTTTTCCCTGCTGTGTGCCCTTCAACTCGTTTCCCATAACAGGGCACTCCTGCAATCTCACACTCACTCTGCCCTGTTTCCCACTATCGTTTCCTGTTGGACCCTTCTCCTATCAAGGCTGTTTCCTCCAGGCCTATGGAAAATCACATCTCTTCTTCCAGATGCTGAGCTGGATCTGAGATGTGCTGCTGGCTTCACTCTGCCTGCCAACAAGGTCTGATGCTTTTCACCCTGCAATGCATCTCCCACCTTGCATCTCCCCACTGGCTCTGTGGTCACTCCCAGGAAGGCTTGCCAGGTGCTTCCAGGAAGTAAGATGCATTTGCCACTGGGCCAGGAGTTTTGCCTGTCTTAGTGGTAGGGTTGAGTGTGAGTAGCCTGAAGAACACTTGGTCAAGCCAGGGCATCTCACCAAGTAAATCTAGCTGGGTCTTGCAAGGTTCAGCATGGGTTTCAGAGTGTCCTTCCAGGCCAAAGGGAGTTCGTTTTACCTCTTCCCAAAGGTGAGACCAAGGTTTAGATTTGCTATCCAAGCACCTGAAAGCTGTGGAGCAGCATCACAGATCCACAGCATTCCTTCTTGGCTCACTAGGCTGTGCCAGATCTGGGATAGCCAGAATGCAATTCTCAGGTTGGCTCAGCCTCATTCACACCTCGGAGAAATCTAGGAAGGGGGCCAGCAGGGCTGGCTTCACACTTATTAGCAATTAAAAGCCTCAGAGCCTGGGATCAATTAGCTTTGAGCTCAGCAAGTGCCAGAAACCCAGAAGGATAAGCCTGCTAACAAGAGCTATAGCCAGCTTCCCATAGGGCTGGCTCACCAGAATAGCTGTTTGCTTTTCCATTTGCACCTTGGATTAGTGTTGCTGCATGGAGTTCAGGGTATCTTCTTGGGTGCAGGCTACTGGGCAGGGAGTACATGCTGTACTTCCAGGTGTGCAAGGCTGGAGCCTGGCACTTCCCCTGGCATAGCACAGCACCATTACCCAGCAGAGTCCTCTGCACATGGGGTCATGGTGGAGTGAGAGGGCATTTGACCTTGTCCTAACCAACATGGGGCTGCTTGGGAGGGTCTCACTGTTGCAAGCTGCTGTCGGCTGGAAGTAGAGACATATATGGTCTGGCAAATCCCCACCACTACCTGCTGGCTTACTCTACCCCAAGTTCTGGAGCTGATGTGCTGTGGCACCCTGATTTGCTGGGCACCATAGGACATGCTGAGTCTGTGAACACTGAGATGGTGCTCTACCATGGGCAGTGGTTTCTCTCTGCAAAAGGAGAGTAGTGGGGCAGTGAGCCAAGGGTGGGCTCTGATGGAGGCTGGTGGGGCTGTGCAGCCCCGATGAAAGGGACAGCTCTGTGTCTTTGATTTGCAGCATGTTGGGAATATGCTGGAAAAGACCTGGGCAATGCAAATGTGAAGCAGGTAGGTGCACAGGCTGCAGGGTATTGTGGGAGCTGAAAAGAACACATGCTCTGGTGGAAGGTTTCACAGGGATTTCCTGCTACTAGAGGGTGAGACAGAAGCAAAAACATGAGAGGAGGGAGGAGAACAAGCTTGCTGAACAGCAGGACAGAGGGAACTTGGAGGTGGTGAAAAACAGAGTAGAGAGAATCAGGAGGCCATGTAGCAGTGGGGCCACCAGCTGGGCGCCTTGGCTCCCGGTCACAGTGGGGCACAAAGGCTGTGAGCTCGGCAAGTGCAGTTTTAACAGCCACTGTCCAGCCAGACACTTGCTGGAGGGGACAAGCAGTCAACAGAAGCCAGGGGAGACGTGTTCAGCCACACAGGAGGTCCCTTTACAGACAGTGGCAGGTTGGCTGCTCTTGGGTGTGTGCTTGCAGGGCACCCCTCTGCCCACCCTGGCCTCTGCCAGATCATAGGGCTCTGGACACAGTGGGTGCTGTGACTCTCTCGAGGCACTTTGGGATGCTGGGAAGCTGGTGGTGCTGCTTTAACCTTGCATTGGCTCCTCTTCCTGCAGATAACTTTATCCTCCCACCCTGCCAGCCAGTTCTCTGTGTTCTCATAGCATCCCTCTTTCTGAAGAGGCCGAGTCCCATGCCTCTGGCTCTTCACCTCAGCCTGTGCAGGAGCCACTCCATGCTGGAGTTGGACCCAAACACAGAGCTACTGGTGTTGCCTGTGGTTGCTGGTATCACTCATGGTGCACGCATCCCCGGTGGACCCCCTTGGCATACACAGACACCCTAGAAGCACTGTTGGGCAATACCACCTGGTGTCAGTCACTGGTGCTCTGAAAGGGACATTGTGCTGGGTCATATACCTGGACCTCCTCAACAATAGGGCCCCTGTAGGAGCACCTCCTACTTTGCAACAGCGCTTCACTGTGCCACAGATGTCTCCTGTGCTGAATACAGGTTGCTGCCACCGTCCTTGTCCCCTCTGGCAATACCAGCCCTGCTCTGTACACCCTGTCCCCAGTACCCATCAAGACTGTCTGAATCGGGAGGCAGCTTCTGTCGCTGTGGGTTGTGATCTCCCCCAGCACACTGCAAGCAGCAGCACCCGGAGCCAGGAGGATAATGAGATCTTAATAGTCCCAATTATATCCCATCGATTTACTCAGCACGTAATTGTTGGCGGCTGCGGCTGCCTGATGAAGCACTCACTCTGGCTGCCAGCGGGGAGGGCTGAGCTGTGCCGCCCAGCCTGGGATGCTCCCTGCAGCAACCAGCTGTTCCCCCTTGAACTGTGCAGGAGCAGCCCCTGCCTACTCAACCGTATCCTGGGCTGCATCAAGAGGAGCGTGGCCAGCAGGGCGAGGGAACTGATTCTTCCCCTCTACTCTGCACTCGTGAGACACCACCTGGAATATTGTGTCCAGTTCTGGAGCCCCTATTACAAGAGGGATATGGAAGTGCTGGAGCGAGTCCAGAGAAGGGCCACGAGAATGATCAGAGGACTGGAGCACATCTCCTACGAGGACAGACTGAGAGAGTTGGGGTTGTTCAGTCTGGAGAAGAGAAGGCTCTGAGGAGGCCTTATTGTGGCCTTCCAGTTTTTGAAGGGGGCTTACAAGAAAGCTAGTGAGGGACTTTTTAGGAGGTCAGGTAGTGATAGAACCAGGGGAAGTGGATACAAGCTAGAGGAGGGTAGATTTAGATTAGACATTAGGAGAAAGTTCTTCACCATAAGGATGGTGAGATATTGGAACAGGTTGCCCAGAGAGGTTGTGGAAGCCCCATCCCTAGAAGCTTTCAAGGCCAGGCTGGATGGGGCTCTGGGCAACCTGATCTAGTGGAAGGTGTCCATGCCAGGCAGGGATGTTGGAACTAGATGATCTTTAAGGTCCCTTCCAACTCAATGATTCCAACTCAATGACAATTCTATGATTCTATACTCGTTGTGTCCCTCCCCAGGAGGTACAGGGACAAGAATGGCTCACAGAGATGGAAATGGGGACCCTAGCACCTTGCCTTGGCTGGGTGAGGGTTGCCAGCATCAGGCTGACCACAGGTAGACATCGCCCACTCTGCTCTGGCGAGCAGAAGAGTTGTACATCTCTGCCTCCCAGCAAAACAGGCTGACATGAGAAGCGACCCCTGCTGGGTGACAGTCCATGACAGCTGAGTGGCAGCTGAGCCATTGGCCATACCTGGCAACCTGGACTGGGCAGTGTAGTGGCTACCAGAGATGTGCCCAGCTGGTCTTCTGGTAGCAGAAACCAGCTTCCAAGCACCCACCTGCAGGTGTTCCTTGCTGCAGCATGGCACTGCAGGTGCATCTCTGTGCTTTTATTCTGTTCATATCCCTTTTGAGCTGATTGTGGCTGGGAGTCCCATGGACTAGCAAAGTCTGATTTGGAGTCACTTAGCTGTCATTTTTAGACTGCCTTTGCGATTTTGCTGGTCATCCCTTGTTCTGGTGTAGTGAACAGCAGTGAATAATGTTCCCTTTCCCCATCAGTGTGCTGCTTTGGACCTTTTCTCATCCTTTCCCATTTCCCTTTCTGGCTCATGACAAGGTGACATTTCCAGACCATTTCCAGAGACCCCACGATCTCTTTCCTGAGTATCAGGGGCTCACACTAAGCCCACTACACTTCACCCTGGCTTTTTTGCACCCATGAATCAGGCTCTGCTGTCCAACCTTGTCCTGTGCAAACATCATCAGCTCCAGGGGCTGGGGTCACAGTGGGTAGCAGGCAGCAGCAGGCAGCACACAGGCTCGCCATGACCTTGGGGATGGCAGAGTGAGGCGGGGTGGAGGGAGTGGGAGGTCTGTGTGGTCCCCTTTGGGCAGGATGTAGCAATGCCGGCAGCTGGGCCAGTGAAGCCCATTAAAAATCAAACAGCCTGACATAATGCTGGGGACATGCCATGGGAGACAGAACCTGAGACACGGCTGTAGGGCCCTGCTCGCACATGCACTGGGGACCAGGGCAGGTGACATAGTGGACAAACTACCTTGTTAGCCCAGCATCATGCTAATGCAGCAGCGGGCAGCTGTCCCTGACCTCTGGCAAGCAGGTCCCCTCTGGGACACCCCTCCTTGGGTGCTGGATCTTTGCAGCACTGGGGACTCATGTCCCCAGAGACTCATCCCCAGATCCTTGAGTGGATCATGCCTGGGATGTGTCGGTGACAATTGTTTTTCCAGTGCAGGGCTGCGGGTGCCGACACTGGCACAAGTAGTGGGTGCAGCAGCTCCTCCCCTGCAGTGAGAACCAGGAGTGCAAAACCCCCAAGGGATGCTGAGCTATCAATCACTAATGTGAGCACTGATTAGTCGATCGATCTCGTGTAATGCAGGAGTCTCTCTGTCCCTTCCTGGTTGCCCTTGTCACCTGTCAGGCTATGAAGGTGGTAGTGTGAACAGCTGTGCTGGCGGGGCAGCGCCAGCTCTGTCTGTCCCTCTGCCTTGGCTATGCTAGTACAGACAGCATGTGTGGGGTGTCCCAAGGGACACTGGGCTGCCTAATAGCTGCTGGTGCCGTGGTCCTTGCTGGTTAGTCCCCGATAGGCCCTTTGGCTTGGGAAAATGCCAGGTGCACCCTAGCACAGCCTCCTGCAGCACAGTGCTGGCGAGGTGAGGCTGGGATCTGGGGAGCACCTGTCTCTGCCTGAAACGCTGGTACTGCCCAGGGCTGCAAGGCTTTGGTTGTGAGAGTGGCTGCCTATCCTGCTGGAGACTTGGTGGATGGTTGCTGTGGCTGAGCTGGTGCCCGCAGTGTTAGGTCCCAGCTCCAGTGGAGCAGAGCATCTGGCCCATGAGCAGAGACCTGTCATGCATTTTCATTTTGGGAGCAGCAGCCTGGCAGCATCTGAAAGGTTAAAGCCTTTTATTTGCACTGGTTAATGGGAGAGGGTCTGGAGACCACCAGATACTAACAAGATTCCAGCATGGAAGCTGGGGAGGAGACAAATTAAAGAGGAGAGCAACCCCCTATGCTTCACCTGCCTGGAGCTGGCAGCCAGCCCTGGGCATGTGGGCACTGCCAGGGCGGAAAGCCACTTGCCTGCTGTGGTGTCTCTGCAGCCCTCACCAGCATGGATGGGACATGACACTTTGGCTCAGACGGAGGTGTCCTGGTGGCTGCCAACACTGGGCGAGATGGACCTCTGGAGCAGCAGAGCCAGCCCCAGGGGATACTGCCAAGCTGGGCTGCCTGGTGAGGGGAGCACCATGCGGAGGGCTGCCACGCCGCCCCAGCGCTCTTGGCAGGCGGTGGGGGGTTCGGAGGACACAGGGCCAGAGCCACTGGGAAGCAATTACCTCCCTGCTGCGTTCGGCCCTAATCCCCCCATACAGCGTGCAAGGAGCCGGCTCGCCAAACAAGGCTCAATCAGGTTAAAGTGTGAAGTCAGGATTAGCTGAAAGAATGAGAGCGTGGTAATAACCCCGGCCTCTATGCCCGGCCACAGAAGCCCCGCTGCGGCCCCCTCCTTCCCGCCTGCCCTCCAGCCCGCCGGGCTCTTGCTGGGGAGATTAAGGCTGCCGGGGTTTGTTTGCCTGAGTGGGCTCCCCACTGGGAAGCCATGTCGAACAGTTTTGCTCGGGCGCCCAGCTAAGTGCTGGCCAGGGCAGCACGCTGTGGGGTTGGCTCCCGCTGTGGAGCCCCTGCCAGCCCCATAGGAGCTGTGGCCCCGTGCCTGGCTGCTCGCCGAGGCTCCCTGAGGACCTGCAACAGTGAGGCAGGGGCTGCTGGCTGCCGAGAGAGCCAGCACCGGGAACACCTCCTGACCCGCTGCAGATACTGCACTGACAACCATCATGTATGCAAGTAGGGCAGGGCAGCAGGGTATAACATGCAAACAGGGAAGTCTCTGAAGTCCCAATCCCTGACCAACACCATTCCCCACAATGCTCAGCTGGGAGTAATTGTGTGGACATAGCCTGTCCATAAGGCTTTTGGGGTATGTGGAAGGAAGGTGGGCGCCCTCCTTCTCCCCATCATACAGCCATGAGCTGGAGGTGGCTGCTGCTAATTAACAAGCATCTGCTTGGTCAGAAACCCGTGTGGGAGGTGAGCCTGGGGGCAGAAGAGGTCTGGGATGCGGCTAGGCCAGGAAAGGGTGGAAATGCAGTGGGTTCCTAGGGAGAAAGTGGATGTCTTCTTCTTTGCAGACAGGCTGCTGAGAGCTTTCCATTTGTGTATGCACATGTACTACAGGCTCCACAGAGGATCTGCCTAAACACGGACATCTGGCTTTGTCCTCTGACACTCACAGGGCAGAGGCTATATGTCTACCATCACCTGCCCACCCCTTGTCATCCTTTCCCTTTTGCACCCCGAGGACTGCTGGAGCCCTCTGCATCCTGTGCTTTTTGGGGGGAAACTCCAACTGCACGATTCCCACAGTGCAAGGATGAGAGGACAATGGTGCTGTGGATGGGCCAGCTGCTTGGGCATGCTCTGGGTTTAATAACCAGGAACTTGTAAACTTGGAGCTTTAGGAGAATACCTGGAAGTGAAAACAGAAAAGTCAGAATGGATGGCTGACAGCGGAGCTGGGGCTGGTCTTTGCCTTTCCTCTGTCTCTGCCCATTGCTGGCTGGTCCCCAGCAGGGCTGCCAGACTTGTCAGTGCTTGTGGTCACCACCGAAAGCTGGCATTCTGCATGCAGTGGCAACAACATGCTTGTATTTGGCGGGGTGTGAGGTGGCACCAGCGCAGTTGACAAGAGTACTGCAAGCCGTGTGGCAGAGTGAGGAGAAGCCATGCCATCTGCTGTTTCTTTGGCACCCAAGTGAAAAGCAAACATATCTGGGAGCTATGAAACACCAGGAGGGAAGGGGTCATACAGTGTTCCAATGCCGAGGCCCAAGGATTCTGCAGGCAAAGCATGTGTTTGTCCTGGTGCCATCAGCGGTGTTACTGTGCTGGCAATGTAAGCCTAGCACCAAGGTATTGCTGAAACCCTTACATTCAGCATCTATCCCTCTTGGCTTTGGTACCCCCAATGGCAGCACTTCATGAGTGACTGTCACAAAAAGCTGTGAAGGGGAGAAGCCTTGTGAAGTCAGTTGCAACCTTCTAGCAGCGTTTCCCTTGTAAGCTGTAAGTGAGCAGCTTGCAGGCAGATGCCTGGGTTTACTCCCCAGGCGCACTGGGACTCCCATGTGCTGTGAGTGGAGAAACACGAGCAAGGTTTCCATGGGGGGAACCACACAAGCTGCAGGCAGGAGCTACCCAGACAGACAGTGCTGGAGCTGAGAGAGGGGTGCAGAACACTGAACTGTGGTGGGTGCTCCCATGCTTGACTCTGCTGTGACTGCTTTAACATTGGAGGACAGGCAGCTGCCAAGACAGAGTGTGATGCACTGAATACATTGCTCGGAAGAGCAGTGAACTTTGTATGGGGGTTTCCAGAAGGTTTTTAAGGAGATTACTTCTAGGAGCCAAAAGGAAAAAGGGGATCTGCGGTGATGCTGTGTTTTTCTGAAAGGTCAGTGCAATTCCTGGGAGTTCCCAGGAATGGTGAGGATGGGGAGGAGGTGTTTGCATTGAGGAGGAGGGATTTCCGGGGGTTGATAAAGGTGTTGAGTGCTTTCCCTTTGGAGAGTGTGAGGTGACCCAGATCCATTGCAGAGGGCTCAGCCCAGAGTCCTGGGAAGGGCTGGGGCCGCCTGGGCAGATCAGGCAAGGCAGACAGGAAAGCCTGGCAGTGCCGCCGTGCGGGTAGCAGTGAAACTGCGCTTAGCTGCTCACAGGGTACCTGGGCTTTACCCTCCCAGGGAGCCTGGGCCCTTCCAGAAGTGGCATAGCCTTTTCTCTGCCCCAGTAATGGTGCTTTGCCAGCTGGGTTTGGTTCTGCAGGAATAAGTCAGAGTGATGCTCCAGCCCCTGCCCTTGTATGACAGCTTTTTGGTGACTGCCCACCGGAGAGCTGGGCAAGCTCACTGTCTTTGGGTTTTCCACCTCCTTGTTCATATGTGCAAGTGGAGCTGGTGCTTCCCTCTGGGAATGAAGCTCCCAGCTGTGGTGAAGTTCCAATTTGGAGACCTCTAGGTCTTTTACAAGCATCTTGAGAGCCTTGTTGAACCTGTTTTCTGGAGGAAAGGAAGAGATGGGGAGGGGGGGTGTGGACGCTGTACATCCACCCTGACCCAGCCTAACTGCCCTGGGATATCAGTAGTGATCAGGCTTTGTTATGCTGAAGCAGAGCTGGTGAGCACAAAATATGAAATGCTGGCAAACCAGGGACACCCCAAACTACCTCTCAGGTGGCTGCCCTGCCCTCTCAGGGCTGGGATGGAGTATCTTCATGGTCTGTGTAATGCTGGAGGGTGCTAAATCTGTGTGGGATGCCCTGGTTCTGCTATTCCCTCACCTATGGACTTGCTGTATAGGAAAATGGCATGTTGTGCCTCAGTTTCCCTGTGCCAGGAGGGAGCTGGGTACTTGGCCTTCTGGTCCATGGGTGGCTAGAACAGGACTGTGCTGATGTGGCCCTGGGGACAAGCAAGGCCAGCGCCTGGGAAGTTTGGAGGAGCTTCTGGCCCTGGGGGTGGGAGGAAGAATGGTTGTTTGGGAGCTATGGGACACAAATACAATAGACAGGTCCCTCCAAGGATGGAATGAGCTGAGCCACTCCACCCAGCCCCTGCTTGCAGTGAAATTTTTTGCATCAGCATTGCAGAGCAGGTGATTACACAGACAGTGCCGTGTAGTGGCAAAGTAATTAATGACCTGATCATTTGTGCCCTCTGAAGTGCAGGGCAGGCTCCATGGGAATGCCGGCTGGAGCCACTAAGTGTAATTACCAGTTAATCAGCGGGGACCTGTAATTATAGTAGTCAAAGGGTACTTAAGTACAGATGGTTTTCCCAGAGCTCTGCCCTTGTGCTCATCAGAGCCTGAGGAGCCCCAGACACTTGCGGCCACCATGGATGCAGGTGAACTTGCCTTGGCAAAATTGTCAGAAGAGTGGGGAACTGAGGACCCGAAGCCAAATTACCATTTCCCAGAGCCCTCAGGGTATCACTAAATACCAGGATATGCTCCTACCTGTGGGCACCCTGGTCCCATAGGTCATCATGCTTTGCAGGCATAGCTCATTTTCCTTCCTGTTTTTTTTTCTTCTGCAGGGACCTGAGTGAGAACTTCATCCAGGCCATCCCCAGGAAGGCTTTCCGTGGGGCCACTGACCTCAGGAACCTGTAAGTCTTTGCAGAGATGGGCACAAGGCAGTTTAGGGCCAGGTGTGGTGGCAGGAGCATGGTGGCTGTCTGCCTGGGCTGTCCCAGCAATGCTCCTTCTTTATTTCTCCTGCAGGCAGCTGGACAAGAATCAGATCAGCTGCATCGAGGATGGAGCTTTCCGTGCCCTGCGGGGGCTGGAGGTCCTGTAAGTGGCAGGGGCTGGCTGGAGCCTCCAGCCTGCAAGCCCCGTTCAGGATGAGAGTATCCTTGAGTGCTTCCCACTCACCAAGGTGCTGCAGTGGCAACCCGTGTGCCACCTCTTCCTGGCCTCGAGGAGTGCCTGAGCAGGGGTCTAGTACCACTGTTGCAGAGCTGTGCTCCAGGGCCTTTTCCTGCCTCACGGGGTCCATGTGGCTGCCGTTGGCTATGGAGGGGAGAAGCCTGGAAAAAGCGGGAAGCTCTGCCTGGGAATTCGGGCTGTCCCCAGCCTTCACCTCCCCCTCCATCCACCCTGTGTTAGGGGATGGGTGCTGTTCCTCCCAGTGGTTTGACCTGGACCATCTCATGCTCCCATTTATGGCCTGGCCATCCTGACTTGCCCCTCTCTGCCTTTCTGCAGGACCCTGAATAATAACAATATCACCTCCATCCCTGTGTCCAGCTTTAACCACATGCCCAAGCTGCGGACATTGTGAGTGTGAGGGCCCTGGGGGTGGGGAGGACCCCCCAGGGCTGGAGTGGAATGTCCCCAGCTCTGATCCTGGTGTCAGTGGCTCAGCAGTGCTGGGACAGCACCATGGGGAGGGGCTGGAGGAGGCATCCTTGCAAAGCATCTGCAAGCACTGCCAAGCAAAGTGGCCTTGGCAACGGACACAGATGCTCTTGGGCTCCTCTGTGTCCCTCTCTGTGTGCTCCCAGCTTTTGGGATGAGCCAGGTTGGGGAGGCTGGAGGGCAGTGGGGTGGGCAGGAGCTGTCCCTTGGCTGCTGACTGCCCCATCCTCCTGCAGCCGCCTGCACTCCAACCACCTCTTCTGTGACTGCCACCTGGCCTGGCTCTCACAGTGGCTGCGCCAGCGCCCCACCATTGGGCTCTTCACCCAGTGTGCTGCTCCAGCTCAGCTACGTGGCCTCAATGTGGCTGAGATCCAGAAGAATGAATTCAGCTGCTCTGGTGAGGGGGGACAGGGGAGGCAGTGGGTGCCAGGGCAGGGACATAGGTTGGGGGGACAAAGCATGTCCCGTCATTGCAGCCCACCTCCACTACCTGCCATATGCCCTGGCTCAGAATCTGGATGCATGCCGTGGGATTGGCTCAGGTCAGCGCTGTCCCTGGTACAGGGACGATATGGGGACAACACCACCCTGTCATTGTGGCCAAGGGTGTATTAGTCTGCATCCTTGGAACTGTGTGCCTTTTGCACGGCGTTGGGGTGCACCAGGACCTTGTGCACCTCCTCAAGGGTGCCATGAACTGTCCCAGTACGCAGAACTGTCACCAGGGTCACTTCCTTGAGGTGCTGCCACCCACCCACTTGGCCCAGCTCTTTGTAATTCCCTTTCTGGCCATTTCCCCGGCAGGACAAACGGACTTGACACGTGCCCAGCTCTGCACCTTGTCCTCCGGCTCCTGCCCAGCCATGTGCACTTGCAGCAATGGCATCGTGGACTGTCGGGGCAAAGGGCTGACAGCCATCCCCGCCAACCTGCCTGAGACCATGACAGAGATGTGAGTACAGCCCCACACAATCACTACTGAACTCTGAGTGGCACAAGGCAGTGAGGTCATGGGGGCAAGCCCCATGGCTTAGACATCCCGTGGGGCAGCAGGCCTTCCTTGGCCTTCTTACATGCTGCCCAGCTTTAGCCCTGGATTTAGCTGCATTAAAAATGTAAATAGAGAAATAATCTCCTTAGGCAAAACCAATTATAGTGCAAAGCCCCCACTGGGATGGCATACAAAGCGCACGGGAGGCAGCAGGCAACCCCAGACTGGGGGTGCTGAAGGGGGCAGGAGGTGCTCTCCCCACCCTAGCCAGCATGGTTCTCCCACTTATGGCTTCCCTCCATGATGGAGAATGCCCTGATCACAGGCTGCAAGTTGTCCCTGAGGTGAATGGTGCCAATCCAGTGGAGTAAGCTAATGCAAAATTTTGGGTCTTGCAGCCCCCCAGCCTTGTCACTAGGGTGCTGGGGCTCAGCCAGCCCTACAGCCCTAATCTCCCCCTCTTCTCTTTGCAGACGTCTGGAGCTCAATGGCATCAAGTCCATCCCCCCAGGTACCTTCTCACCCTACAAGAAGCTGCGGAGGATGTAAGTGTACAGCCCCTACCAGCTCACCCCTAACCCCAGCACCCTTCATCCTGCTGGCCCCTGCTGTGAGCCCACAGCCACACACCCCAACTGGTATGGGGTACTTGCTGTGACGTGGATGCTCCACATGGCAGCACTAGGATGGCTTCTTGGATACCCCTAGTTCGGCATATCGGATTCTGGGGGTGGTTCCCTGGACTCCAGCTGGAGGATGGGGGAATGGAGAGAAAGAGGGAGAAGAAGGGACCAAGCCACCTTCTACTTTTGCATTTCAGAGACCTGAGCAACAACCAGATCTCAGAGATCGCCCCTGATGCCTTCCAGGGGCTGCGCTCGCTGAACTCCCTGTAAGTGCCTGTGCTGTGGGGGGAATGAGGTAGATGCTGCCCCAACCCCGAACTGTGCCCCACACTGCTCCCTCCCATCCCTCACACCAACCTTTCTCTCCTAGGGTGCTGTATGGCAACAAGATCACGGATCTTCCGAAGGGTGTCTTTGGGGGACTTTTTGCCCTGCAGCTGCTGTAAGGAACTGGTGGCTGCATGGGATGCTCTGTTGGGCTGAGGTCCCCAGAGCCTGTGGTGCAGTGAAGGGGGTCCCCTGACTGACCTCTCTCCCTCCTTGCCAGGCTCCTCAATGCCAACAAGATCAACTGTGTGCGGGCAGATGCCTTCCAGGACCTCCAGAACCTCTCACTGCTCTCTCTTTATGACAACAAGATCCAGAGCCTGGCAAAGGGAACTTTCACCTCCCTGAGAGCCATCCAGACCCTGTGAGTGCTTGTGCAAGCTCTGACGCTGAGGTGGGTGGGTGCCTGGGAGGATGTATCTCAGCAGGTAGCCAGGTCTAGAGCAAGTGATCACCTGCCACCTCCAGTGGTGTCACCTGCTGTCCCTGGTGCAGGCATCTGGCCCAGAACCCCTTCGTCTGTGACTGCAACCTGAAGTGGCTGGCAGACTTCCTCCGTGCCAACCCCATTGAGACCAGTGGTGCCCGCTGTGCCAGCCCCCGGCGCCTCGCCAACAAGCGCATCGGTCAGATCAAGAGCAAGAAGTTTCGCTGCTCGGGTGAGAGCCATCCCTATCCCCATCATGGACACCATGTCCTTAGCCCTTTCCTGTCTACTGTTTGTATGCTCAGAGTGCTGATGTGTTGTGGGGGTTTTTTTTGTTGTTGTTGTTTGTCGTTTTTATTTTCTGCAGCCAAAGAGCAGTATTTCATCCCAGGTAAGAGGAGGAGGCGGCAGCACATGGCTGTGTGCTTGGGTGTGTGCAGAGAGTGCTTTTGGCCAGCCTGTCTGTGGGGTGGCTGTGCCAGAGCTCCATGGCCTGGCCTGGCAGGGCTACTCTGCATTTCCCATCATTTCTGGTTTCTGAGTTCCCAGGTGCTGCAAAAACAGAAGTGCTGGGTACCAGAACATATTGCAGCATCGGTGATCATGCCATTATCTGAATGGGCCTGGAGGTTGTCTCCGGGGTCTCACTCATTGCAGGAGGGTAGAAGGTGGTGGGCAGTGTAGCGCCCCATGCACCCAGGACAAATATTCCTGCAGATAAGCTGCTTCAGGAGCAGAGAGGAGTAATATGTGCACAGCAGCATAGATGAGGGGAGCTGGGGAAGAGATGGAGCCTGGCTGTGAGAGTGTGGGAGAATCAGAGGAGGGGAGGGCCAGTACAGCCCCTGTGCCCTTGCCCACGGGACCCCACACTGTTCTCACTGGCGTGCAGGGACAGAGGATTATCAGCTGAACAGTGAGTGCAACAGTGACATGATCTGCCCCCCGAAGTGCCGCTGCGAATCCAATGTGGTTGAGTGCTCCAACCTGAAGCTCACCAAGATCCCAGAGCGCATCCCACAGTCCACAGCTGAGCTGTAAGAGCTTCCTGTCTACCACCACTACATTCCCTCCTGCAGCCAGAGCATTGCTGGCACTAGAATTTGGTCTGTGCTAGGTCCTTCACAGCCATCTCCTGAGCCTTTTTCCCTGTCACCCACCTCAGGCGCCTGAACAACAATGAAATTTCTGTCCTGGAGGCCACTGGCATCTTCAAGAAACTCATACATCTGAAGAAAATGTGAGTATCAGGCAGGCACTGATCTGTTGGGAGTGCCTGGAGGCTGGGAAGGCACAAGGGTCCTGAAGCATGAAATTGGAGACAGATCCTAACCCGAGGGTCCCCCAAGGCACTGGGCATCATGGAACGGGACGTGGGGCAGACAGAGTTCAGGATAAGGTCGTGGCAGAGCTTCCCATCGCAGACTGCTTTCCATCTCTACAGCAACCTCAGTAATAACAAGGTGTCAGAGATCGAGGACGGGGCATTCGAGGGGGCATCTTCTGTCAGCGAGCTGCACCTCACTGTCAACCAACTGGAGTCTGTGCGGAGTGGCATGTTCAGGGGCCTGGATGGGCTAAGGACCCTGTGAGTTTTCCCCATCCGCTGTGGGCACAGGGCTAGGGACATCCCTGCTCCTTGCTCCCCTGCCCTGCCCTTGCTGCTGGACTGGTACTGTCTGCATCACTGCAGGGCCAGCCTGGGAGTGCCTTACCCAGCTGCTGGCCATATCCAGAGCTGGGGAGGGCAGATTTTTGCTGCTGAGGGACTGGCTCAGGCTCATTTTGCTGCCTGGCAGTGAGGTGGGCACAGCCTGGGCACTGCTTACGTGGGTTTCCCACATGGCACCCACCCAGATCGTTAGGTGCCCTCCTCCCCTTCTCTCTGCAGGATGCTGAGGAACAACCGCATCAGCTGCATCCACAATGACAGCTTCACAGGGCTGCGCAATGTCCGCCTGCTCTCGCTGTATGACAACCAGATCAGCACCATAGCACCAGGCGCGTTCGACACGCTGCAGTCCCTCTCCACACTGTATGTCTCGGGCCCCTGCAGAAACATTCCTAGGCTGTGCCCACCGCATTGGGCGGCTGCTGGGGGTCCCCTTGCTTGGCGGCTGCTCAGATGATGCCCTCATGCTCCTTCTTGTGTGCAGGAATCTCCTCGCTAATCCCTTCAACTGCAACTGCCAGCTGGCCTGGCTGGGGGACTGGCTGCGCAAGAGAAAGATTGTGACCGGAAACCCACGGTGCCAAAACCCCGACTTCCTCCGGCAGATCCCACTCCAGGACGTTGCTTTCCTGGACTTCAGGTGTGAGGAAGGTAACTCACGGGCCCCATGGCACTGGGAGCGAGGGGGAACCAGGCTGCTTCTCCCCGGCTGGGCTGGCACTACGCTCCCTGTCCCAGCACTGTACCTTCTCCTGGGATGTTTGGCAGTGCCCAGCACTAAGCTGGTAGCTTGAGGTGTCCATCAGCCCATTAACACCCTCCTGTAATGATGCACAAGTTTCCTTTCCTGGTACCCAGCCCCTAGGGCTGCACTCAGATACCCATGAGCTGCTGTGAAGCCAGGAGAGGAGTTTGCACCCACTGCATTGTGTGACCCATGTATATATGCAGATCCATGCTGGCAAACACTGTGCCCTGGGTGCTGACCAGAGCAGATGTGCAGACAAAACCCCCTGGGATTCATCCTGCTACTTCCCTCCTTCCTTTCCTAGAACTGGCCAGATGGAGCAGGCAGGGAGTGTGCGTGTGTTGAGAGAAAAGACTTTTTTTTTTAATTTAGAACAGCTTTTGAGTCTTCCGAAAATATTTACAAACAAATCATCATTTCTTCTGCTTTCCCTCTTCCACCACATCAAAAACTGAAGGGTTGCATCCTGCGCCTTTCCTAATGGTGCAAGATAACATATGGTCGTCCTGGGAATGCCTCTCCTGCAGGAGCCCAGTGCTGTGGTAGGGAAGGGGGAGCAAAGCTGGCTCCTCTGGCTGCTCAGGCAGGCTCTGGTTTCTCTCACCTGCATCAGGTTGATGGGTGAAGTAGGTTAATTCAGGAGAATTTACAGGACTGAGCCTCTTTTTTCCATGCTCTCCTCTCTGCTGTCCCCAGGACAGAATTTTTGCTTGAAAATGGTGAAAACCAGAGCAGCCTTGACTTGAGTGGTTGCATCCATCCTGGTGGGACAGATCATTTCTGGGTGCTGGAGCAGTTCCTGCACTGCTGGTTCTCAGTTGGGCTGAGGCTATTGTCTACAAGCAGGCTGCCTGCAGCACCATGCTTTGGGGGTGGGGGAAGGTGGTCAGCATAGGAGGGGAGCAGTTCTAGGTGGGCACAAAAAGTATTGAGTTCAACTTCACATGGTTCCTGAGGGCTGGGGTATGGTGACTTTGTGGCTCTCTGGGCCTGGTGCAGGTCAGGAGGAGACCAGCTGCGTTCCCCGGCCACAGTGTCCACAGGAGTGCACTTGCCTTGACACCGTTGTCCGCTGCAGCAACAAGCATCTAAATGCCTTGCCCAAGGGGATCCCCAAGAATGTCACGGAGCTGTAAGTGGCGGGCAAGTGCCCAGGCTCTCCTCCTAACTATGAGTGACTTTGCATCTCAGGGTGGAGGGAATCTTTGCTGTGGGGTTGCAGGTGTTGATGCTCCCTCTCACGCCCCCAACCCAGCCCAATAGTGGGAAAAGGATCCCTACCCAGCAAAGGGACCTTGTCCAGCCCTGACCCCCAGCAAGGGGCTTGATAAGAACCTCTCAGCCCACTCAGAGCTACCAAGCGTGATATGCAAGGGATGTTGTAACTGCAACCAGGTCCCTGTTTTTTGGCCTTTGGGAGTGGGTAGTGTGGAACAGCCACGCCCTGCAGCTGCAGTCCCTGCACAGCCATGCAGCCCAAGGCTCAGTGGTCCCCAGCAGCCTGCTATCAGTGACAGGGGCAAGGTCATTCCGCCTCTGCCAGCTCCCCAGCCCCTCTCTGCTGTCACCTCTAATCATGGCTTTGAGGATGCTCTTGGCAGCCCCAGCTCAAGCACACAAGCAGTGGAATGTGGTTTGCCTGAGGTCAGCCACCCATTGCTGTGGGGGTCAAGGAGGTAGCCAGCAGCTATATCAGGTCTATATGTGCAGGCACCTTAAAGCCCATCACTGCAAAAGGGACTTTGCACCCATCTGGGATGGGGAATGGCAGCAAGTCCTGTGTGCGAGGGATGTAGGCACTGATTGTGCACATACATATGCATACCACCCGCCTACAACCTGGTGCTGTCTCGCACGCCACTCCTCTCTCAGCATCCTCCACTTTCTCTCACACATGCCTTGCAATGGTTACAGCCACCCACGCTAAAATTGGATGTGTAAATGCACCACATGGCTGGCTATGCTTGCACATGCAGGCTGCTGGGAGACTGTCCCTAGGAACCTTATGCAGAACCTCCAGCTACAGGTGTGCTAATGTGCTCGAACACTGACTCCTCTGCTAGCCAAGGGCTCCCCCAAGAGTCCCACAGGCCCTGGGCTCTGGGAGGGAGGTGATGCTGGAGATGCTTCTCACAGCCTGAAGTCCGTGGGCATGCACAGGAGAAACAGGAGTGCAGAGAGAGGGACCTCCTGCTTCTCTGCCACTCCGAGGTCCTTTTGTTCTCCCTTCCAGCTACCTGGATGGAAACCAGTTCACTCAGGTCCCAGGGCAGCTTTCCACCTTCAAGTACTTGCAGCTTGTGTAAGTAGCCAGGAGCAGGAGCCTAGGCCATTGGTCCCGCTGCTGGGACCTGTGGGTGAGAACAGGGGCTATCCCCATGGTACATGATATTGAGCAGTCTGACAGTGTGCAGGGACTCCTGACATCCTTCTGTGTCCCCTGTGCACGGGGACATAGCTGGCTGGCAGTCATGTTTAGCCTCTGAGTGCTCACAGCCTCTGCTGTGTCTGGGCATGGGGCAGAGTGGGGACAGTGGCACAGCTGCCATCACCCTTTGTGACAGCCCTGCTGCTCCCTTGGAGGCCATGCCTTGCTGCTGTTTGCACCCCGTTACATCTGAGTAGGCAGGGGAGCAGCAAGGGGGACAGGGCCCAGCTGGCTCCAACTGGGATTTCTGTTTTGCAGTGATCTAAGCAACAACAAGATCAGCTCCCTGAGCAACTCGTCCTTCACCAACATGAGCCAGCTCACCACCCTGTAAGTGCAGTTCCTGTGGCATGCCACACGGGGCTGCAGCCCAGCTGAGCTGTGGGAGGCTGTTCCCAGGGGACCTCAAAGATTGAGGGAGTGCTGGGGACACCAGGGTCTCCCCACTCCACCTGAGTGAAGCTGTGGTTTGAGCTGAAGCTGACACAGGTGGCAGGGGGCAGCTGAGGGGAACAATGCCCACAGCAGTGCTCCCAGTGCTGTGTTGCCTCCTTCCCTTCTGCAGAATCCTCAGCTACAACTCCCTGCAGTGCATCCCTCCGCTGGCCTTTGAGGGCCTCCGGTCCCTCCGGCTGCTGTAAGTACCTGCAGGTAGCCCTGATTAGCCGATTCTCTGTCGCTGCCTGTGTCCCTGTGTCTCTTGTGCCTGCTTGGAGCTGGGTGCAGGCAGGCAGGCAGGCAGGGTACAGGCTGCAGGAGAAGCATGGGGAGGTGCACAAGCCTCTCAGAGCAGATGGTGCATTTTGCAATAGTGACAGTGTGGTGGGGTCCAGCTCTGCCATCTATGCCTGGATCTGTGGGGTGGGGTTAGCCTAGCTGCTCACAGTCCTTGCTGCCCACCCTGGGTATGTGGGCATCACAGGATCCTCTATTCTCTGCAGGTCACTCCATGGCAATGACATCTCCACCCTCCCTGAGGGCATCTTCGCAGATGTCACTTCCCTGTCTCACTTGTGAGTATCTCTTGCTCCATAGGACACAAGGCTGGATGCAGGCTGGAGAAACCTTTAAAAACCTCAGGGCTGAGCCCAGCTTCTCTGAGGGCTGAGCTGCCTCCTTTCCTATTCTCTGGGCCAGTATTTGGGGCAATGTTTACGGGGCAGTGCTATGCCATACCTTCCCTCCTCATGCTCAGCCCATAGGTCTAAGTGTAAAGCTGAGCCTCCCAGTGTTACTGCAATGGCCTTATGCTCCTTGCTGGAGGTGTTGTGATGTCCCTCCCCACCACATCCCCAGTGTTCTGTAACATGAAGGTCAAGCCATTCAAGGTACTGGCATGGCTGTGTGTTGGTGGGGACTGCTCTGGTGCTCCCCTGCAGCAGCCCCTCCAAATCTGTCATCAAACATCTTCCTGCTGGTGCTGATGTTTCAGCTCCTTGTTGAGAGAATCTGTACCTGAGAAGCACAGCCCCATACCCACGGTGTGGGGTAGAGGTTCAGCTTTGCTGACAGTGACTTTTTGGTCCCTTTCCTGTCCTTTCTAAGCTATTTCCACCTGCCTGTCCTGTTACTGGCGTTCTGGGGGTATTCTGTTCCTCCACCGAGTGGAGAGCATCTTGATTTCCAGTCCTGGTCTCCCTGTGCTTTCTGGGAGCAGCACTGCTCAGTCTGGTCTTCCGTGGCCAAAGCGCAGTGCTGCCTGTTCCCGCAGGGCCGAGCTGTGTCACCAGCTGGCGCTGTTGGTGCTATAGGACTAAAGTTTGTCAACCCCAACAGATACATTGTCCCTACCGCCTGCCTTCTGGCTGCAGTCTCCTTCCAGGTGTGGGTCGCACTGGCTGTCCATCACTGCTGACCTTTGCAGTGAAGGACCATGCAAAGAGGCATCCAGCCCTTCAGCTTCCCATGTCATCTGCTGCTCTTTGCCCTGCTCTGCTGTGGGGCAGAGCAACCCTCCCTCCTCCTCTTCCCCTCTTGGAGCAATTCCTTGCTCTCCCCCAATGCTGTCCCCACAAGCTCCCTCTATGACCCACTACTTGTCCCCCGCAGCCAGCTTCCATGTCCGTGCCTTGCAGTCTTGTGTGACAGAGCCCAGGCTGGCCCCACAGCTCCTGTGCTGTGGCCCTGTTGTTTCTACATAGTCTCAAAGTGCTTTGCCTGGTTCGTGCAAGACCCAGGCAGCTTTGCCCGTATGCTGGAGGGACTTCTGAGGATTTCTGCATGGGCAGCAAAGGAAAGCCCCAGCATGGAGCCATGGGGAACTGTGTGGGCTGTGGGGCTGGCAGCAGTGTGGTCTAACTGGGCAGCAGTGTGGGGCTGTGTGTCCCAGTCCTTCCACCACAGTCAGAACCTCTGGTGGGTCAGAAATAAAGGAGCACTGGGACCTTCCATTATGTGGCAGCTCAGACAAGTGACTGAGTTGTCCAGTCCCTAGGTCTCTTGAGCCCTTTTCCCTCAGAGTTTTGCTTTTCCTCCCGCTGCAGAGCTATTGGGGCCAACCCTTTGTACTGCAGCTGCAATCTGCGCTGGCTCTCCAGCTGGGTCAAGACAGGATACAAGGAGCCAGGCATTGCCCGCTGCGCTGGGCCCCCTGACATGGAAGGCAAGCTGCTGCTCACCACCCCTGCCAAGAAGTTCGAGTGCCAAGGTGAGAGGTGCTCACGCTGTCTGTATCTCCACCTGTGCCCTCCTCAGGCAAGACAGCAGGCATGACAGGGAACCAGGCTGCCTCCTGCCCTGTGCCCAGGAGAGCGATGCTCCATGAGTCTGGAGAACTCCAGCATTTCATTCGTTGAGCTGCCTTGTGGAGGAGGGGGACCGGGATACTTTTGTTCCCTTACCTCGCTGGTGGCCATTCCTGGTGACCGATCAGGCAAATGGTTGTCCCATTGCTCGGTGCACAAGCCTCTTGGCAGGGTAGGCTCTGCTCCCAGCTGTGACTACGGCTTTCCCCTCATATTGGTGCCCGCAAACCGATGCCTCCCCATCAGTCCCCACAGTAACGATCATTTCCACACCTCCTGTTCTGCAGGCCCACCCGCCCTGAGCGTCCAGGCCAAGTGCAACCCCTGCCTCTCCAGCCCCTGCCAGAACCAGGGCACTTGTGACAACGACCCCCTCGGCTCCTACCGCTGTGCTTGCCCCAGTGGCTACAAGGTACCCTGGTCCTGGGGGCCTTCAGCTCAGGGGTGCCCATCCCTTTAGAGGGAAAGGGGGCAGCACAGGGATTCTGCTGTGCCCCTGAGGCTTGCTGCATGTAGGACTGTCCCCCCTCCCTGCACATGGCAGTGCCCTGCTGAGAGTGACAGGACAGGGGGAGTGGGGATACAGTGCTGTAGCACTCTCCTTGCTCCTACCTCTTCCTCTTTCCCCAGGGCAGGGACTGTGAGGTAGCACTCAGTGGCTGCTCCTCCAACCCCTGTGCCAATGGAGGGACCTGCCAGCCCCAGGAGGGGGAAGGAGATGAGTTTAGGTGAGTGCTGGATGGGAACCCACAAAAGATGGGTGTCTGGTCAGCAGCATGGATCCCCTGCATCCCGTGGAGATGAAGTCTGGTGCTTCCTTCCTTTCCTGCATGCTCCCTGGAGCATGTAGCTGGGATATTGCATTCACCTGACAGCTCCACCCATACTACCTGCTCTGCATAGCCTTGCCTCCACCTCCTGGCAGCACAGCACCAGCAAGAGCTGAGTGCTGGCTCCACTTCCTCATGCCCCCCAGTTCTGCAGCCTTCTGGGCTGAGGGTAAGATGGAGGGGGTGTCCTTCCACCGTGAGAGGTATGGGGAGGCAGAGGACAGTGGGGTTTGGGGCTGGGATCCAGTTGCTGCAGCAGGGCTGACTCTTGGATGGGGCAGGATGTAGCCCTGGGGTTGCTGCTGTGCCCCCACAAAACCCTTGCTACCCTGAATGCTTCAACTGTTTTTGGGAACTGGATCCCAATTAGTAGCTGAAAATAGACAGCAGGCTGAGGACAAGGAGGTGCGGTGGGCTGTGCAGCCTCCGGATCCCCCCTTCCCACAGCCCCCAGAGCTGAGTGGCCTCTCAGCTCGTTGTCATGGGAACTTGGCATCCTCATGTGTGCTCACACGGGTTGTGCATTGCCACCCTCCCCTGCTCCCGGTGTTTGGCAGTGGGGCATCCAACCCTTCTTCCTGGACCCTTGGTACGCAGGCATACTCATTGCCAAGGTCCTGTGCTGCCGTTTTTGGGAGGATCACCCTGAAATGCTGTGTTTTCCCACCCCCTGACTTGTGCCCTATGCCCTGTGGCAGGTGCCTTTGCCCAGTGGGCTTCGAGGGTCTGAGCTGCCACACTACCAGCGACCCTTGCAAGGAGCATAGCTGTGAGAATGGGGGCTCCTGTGTGCCCAGTGCCACCAACTACACCTGCTTGTGCCCTACCCGCTACACAGGTACCCAGTATGAGAGCTAGCCATTCCCAAACCTTGCAGGTCTGTCAGAGGGATGTGCCCGGTGCTTCTCCCTTCCCAGTGGATGAGGGCTAATAGCTCCTCTGACTGCTGTCCCAGAAGCCATCACCACGATCTCTGGGTTCCACTGGGCCAAGCTGCCTTGAGTTTGGGTATACCCAGCTGAGTCTCCATATCCCGGGATGCCCCTGGTGCTTGGCTCGGGCAAGAGCAGAGTCCTGTGCTTGTGATGGTGCAAGCTGCAGTCTTGGCATCTCCCTGCCTTGAACTGAGCCCCTCATGGGCTCCCCCTGCTCCGTTGGGACTAGAGCTGCACCTCTGATCCTGGAGCTGCTGGACGTCCTGACACTGCCTCTTCTGCCCTGCAGGGGATTTCTGTGAGCAGCCGCTGGATTTCTGCTCTGCTGAGCTCAACCCATGCCAGCATGGCTCCACCTGCGTCTCTACCAGCCAGGGGCCAAGGTGAGCCTCCCCTCCACAAACTGCTTTCTTCCAGCTTCCTGTCAGGAGAGATTGACTTTTGGGGGGCTGCAGATAATGGGCTGGCAAAGGGGCACAGGGAGGGAGATGCCAGGAGGAGCAGGCACCCACCAGCACAGTGGGGAAGAAAGAGGAAGCCATGAGCCCCTTGCCTGCCCCAGGTGTGAATGCATGCCTGGTTACGTGGGGAGCAACTGCAGTGAGGACTTCGATGACTGCCAGGACCACCGGTGCCAAAATAACGGCCACTGCCTGGATGAGGTGAACGGCTACTCCTGCCTCTGCACCGAGGGCTACAGGTATCATGAAGAAAACAGGAGTCCACTAGGGATAACGGGAATGTTTGTGTGTCACCACGCAGAAGGAACCAGTTACGTCTACCACATCCATCCATCTATCCATCCATCCTCCACAGGAAGAAGTGGGCCTGGGGGTGTGGGTCTCCAGGAATGGAGGCTGAGGGAGAGTGAGCAGCCCTGGGGAGTGATTCTAGGGAAGGGCTCTACATCCCTTTGTTGCCACTGGCTGGAGAGCCTCCCTGAGGACCTCAGTGGCAATGGACAGGGTGTAGGGCATTTTCCCAGTCCCATGCTAAACAGCATCCTTGGCCCCACAGTGGCCAACTCTGCGAGATGCCACCCCATGCCGCCAGCCAGCCTGGTCTCTGTGAGCGAGCTGAGTGCCAGAACGGGGCTCTGTGTGTGGAGCGAGGAGCCCGTGCCCTCTGTCAGTGCCTGCCTGGCTTTGGTGGCCCCAAGTGTGAGAAGCTTCTGAGCGTCAACTTCGTGGACCGTGACACGTACCTGCAGTTCACCGACCTGCAGGACTGGCCCCGGGCCAACATCACCCTGCAAGTGAGGGCTGGGGTGGTGTGGGGGCATTGAGGGAGTGGCATTGGGGGTGCTACCTGAGGAATATGGGCTCCCATCTCTCCCTTTGCCAGGTCTCCACAGCTGAAGGCAATGGCATCCTGCTGTACAATGGTGACAGTGACCACATGGCTGTGGAACTGTACCAGGGCCACGTCAGAGTCAGCTATGACCCTGGCACTCACCCCAGCTCAGCCATCTACAGGTACCTGCCACTCCTTCCCCACTCTCCTGGGACCACCACCTCCATTGCACATGCTTGGGGGTTCCCCA
The DNA here is from genome assembly GCA_013399015.1 of Galbula dea. NCBI lineage: Eukaryota > Metazoa > Chordata > Aves > Piciformes > Galbulidae > Galbula > Galbula dea. The sequence continues at coordinate 1,533,302 of VWZX01005818.1, forward strand.
GTGACCCAGCCATTCTCACCAGTGCCGAGACCATCAACGATGGGCAGTTTCACACTGTGGAGCTGGTGACCTTTGACCAGATGGTGAACCTCTCCATTGATGGTGGGAGCCCCATGACCATGGACAACTCTGGCAAGCATTACACACTGAACAGCGAGGCCCCCCTCTATGTGGGAGGTAGGACATGGGACAGGAGGGAGGTGGGGGGCATCTGCGCTTGCTAACAGCCCTGATCTCCTCAGGGATGCCTGTGGATGTCAACTCGGCTGCCTTCCGCCTCTGGCAGCTCCTCAACGGCACTAGCTTCCATGGGTGCATCCGCAACCTCTACATCAACAATGAGCTCCAGGACTTCACTAAGACACGGATGACTCCAGGAGTGGTGCCAGGCTGCGAGCCCTGCCGCAAGCTCTACTGCCTGCATGGCATCTGCCAGCCCACTGGTGCCCAGGGCCCTGTCTGCCACTGCGAGCCTGGCTGGGATGGGCCCCACTGTGACCAGCGCCGCAGTGGCCCCTGCCAGGGCCACAAGTGAGTGTGTCGCTCCCCTCTTCCCCCCAAGGTTCTGGCCAATTGGCTGCCCGACGGTGAGCCATCTGCCCCCTTGGCTGTCCTGTCCTGAAGCAATAGCACTGCCCCATTGGCTGTCCAACATCAATAACTGTGACCCACTGGCTGTGCCCTACAGTGACCCACTTGCCCCACTGGGTCTTTGGCTGCCCGACTTCATGGGCTACCACACTACTACTGCCCCACCCCATTGATTCATTGACTGCCCATTCCTCATTGGCTGCTTCTCATTGGCCATCCTTCCCATCCTTGCCCTCTCCATTGGCTGTCCCTTCTCTCTGCCTGCCCTGCCCATCCCTTCTGTTGGCTGTCTGCCACCCTCCCCTGGGAGTGGGGTTGTGATGGTGTTGCCATGTCATGGTAATGCCACACATTGTCACTAGCACTGAGCAGTGCGAGGGCTTTACTGTGCTGGTAGTGCTGTGCCAGAACCACACTAGTATTGTGGCAGCATCATGCCACAATGGCTGTGTCGTACTAGTGCCGTGCTATGGTAGTGCCACACCAGTCCCAGTGCTGGTGCTGACACCTTGTCAGTAGTTCTGAACCATGTTGTGCTTGGTGCTGGTGGCTGTGCCCGCTAGTGCTGTGCTGTGCTGACTGGTGCCTGACAGCACTGGATGCCCACAGGTGTGTGCATGGGCTGTGCCTGCCGCTGGATGCCCTTTCCTACAGCTGCCAGTGCCATGAGGGCTACCAGGGTGCCCTCTGCAACCAGCCCACCGAGCCACCTGATCCCTGCCACCGCCAGCGCTGTGTCCACGGCTACTGCCGCCTCAGGCCAGGTGGCCAGCCCACCTGCGAGTGCTACAGTGGCTATGCTGGAGCCCTCTGTGACCAAGGTAGGTGCAGGGTAAGTGGGTTCCCAGGGCATAGCACTGTGATGAGACCCTGGGCTAAGCATCACTGTCTCACAGAGCCAGAGTGCCACGGGGAGCCAGTGCGGGAGTACCACCAGGTGCAGCGGGGCTATGCCATCTGCCAGACGACACGGCCAGTGGCCTGGGTCGAGTGCCGAGGGACCTGCAGCAGCCCCGGTGCTGGCTGCTGCACCGGGCTGCGACTCCGGCGCAGGAAATATGCCTTTGAGTGCAGCAATGGTGCAACCTTCGTGGAGGAGGTGGAGAAGCCCAGCAAGTGTGGCTGCAGCCAGTGCCTGTGAGGAGGCACTGGCCCTGGAGAGCCGGGGGGAGCTGGCAAGGAGCCCTCCTGGAGCCAAGGATCTCGCTTTGCCCGGCAGCTGCAGTGCTGCTCTCTGGGTGTTCCTGAACTACGGCTGCATCAGGGGAGCCCGGTGGAGGGCAGAGCAGTTGCAGCTAGAGGTTTGGGGAAAGGAAGAAAAAAAAAAAAAAAAAAAAAAAAAAACCCACAAAAACAAATGTGTAGATAGAGAATTTTTTAAGAACTGCAGCTACACAGATGTATGGATACGGGGCAGACACTGCCTTCCTGCTCTCTGTGGCACTCTGTCCCCTTCCTGCTCCCTGTGGCACTCTGCCTTCCCTCTGGCACAGCCATAGAGGGCAGTGCTTATGTCTCACTGCATGTCCCCTCCCTGGTAGCCCCAGCCCTTCATCCAGCCTGGTGAGCCCAGGGGCTTTTCCAACAGCTGGGACTGGAGCAGAGGGGCCTGATGTGACAAAGCCTCATGGGCCTTGACAAGCCACAGCTGGCAGAGGGCTGCATGTTGCAGACAGCATCCCATGGCCCTGGCAAACCTCGAGCCTGGCTCCCTGTCCTCTCCTCTGTCAATGCTCACCTCCCTGCTGAGGACCTGCCATTGCCCCACTGGCAGCTGCAGCAAGCAGCTCCCTAGTGTGGTGACTAGGGTGCTGGCAGGCAGAGCCCCCCAGACAATATCACTACAGCCACAGCCTGAGCCTCTAGCGATGCCCACAGGGCTATGTTTTCTAGCCAGGCTCTGGTGTGCACTGGGCACAGCTCCAGCCTGTTGCAGTGGCATCAGGGCCATGCTGGATGGAGCAGGAGCAGGGTAGTCCGAGGCATGTTGAGTGAAGTGTGGAAAGCAGGGTGTAGACAGCTGTGGGTGTTCCAGCCCTGACACAGGTTCCAGCAGGCCTCAAATGCCATCAAGACAGCCAGGTGGCTCTGCTCAGAAGTGGGAGCTGCACAGGAACTCCTTTCCTCCAGGCTCAGCCCTGGCAGGGACTCCACAAGTGGGCAGAGGTGCCCAGTGTCCCGCTTGCACATCAAGCTGGGACAGCGAGGCTGGGGGTTTGCCATGCACATCATGGGCTTGAGCTTTGTGGGTGCTGGGGATGGTTGAAGATATGCAAGCATGGAGCTGACACCACTGCCAAGGCAGGTCACACCAGCTCTTGGACTTGGGTGCCAGTGCCGAGGCAGCATCTCTCCAAAGCCTGCAGTGGATGTACTGGGCTGACGCGGGAGCAGGGTGAGCACTGGTGTAGTATGGGGAGCCCGTGCCAGGCTACCATACACACCTGATCTCTGCAGCATCACTTCTACACCTGCGAGGACCAAGGATGGTGGGGACCCAACCTGGGACACTGCACAAGGTTTGATGGTGTGTCACCTCATCACCTGGGTGGACAAACTCATCCCAGGGCCACAGCCCCAGGTTACACCATCATATCACTCCAGCACATTGGCATCTCAGGTCTGCACTGCTGGCTACAAGCTGGGCTCCAGGCAGCTCCTCCAAGTGTATCTGGTTCCGTGGGTGCCAGCACCATCCATGATCACCACTGGCATCCAGGACGTTCCCACCACCATGGGATGTGTTTCTGCCATAAAGGCCCTCTCCATGGGAGCCCCCTCTGCTGCACAGAGGAGCTGGGATGTATCTCATTTTGCCTGTGGCCTGGCTGGGGCTTGGTTGTGTTGTGTTTGTTCTTGCTGTCAGCTAACCGCTAAAGTATCTCTTTATACAGAATACTTACAGATTCTAATATATATTTGTATTTCATTTTGTTATAGTATTTTTATATGTTTGGGGTCAACAAATTATGTTTTCTTTTTGTTTACAGATGCTACTGGGCAGGAAAATGACGGTGGCTTTGTTTGGCCTGTGGGGTTTGTGTGTGTGTCAGTGTTGAAGACGCTGGTTTGTACTAGGCTGGTGAGGGAGGCAGTGAGCACCCTTCCACTGGCAGAGGCTGTATTGTTTTAGGAGATGTTTGGTATTGTCTATGTTGTCTTCCATGTGAACATGACATTTATTCATTCAGAGGCTTAGCCTCTTCTTTCCTGGAGAGGAGAAGGGGGCAAGTGGTGCTTGGGAGCTGCTGGGAGTACAAGGAACAGACACAGGGTGGGGAGAGTTGGTCCTGTCATGGGTGATAACCTGCTACTCCTGGAGCAGCCCTGGCCACCTCTTCTGGCCAGAGCATCACCTACCTGCAGCCCCAGGCTGAGGGCTCAGTGCCAATGAGAGCTGGACCTTTGCAAAAAGCAGCCATCATTGCTAGGTCGTGTGTGGGGCAGTGTGAGAAGCTGAAAGGCCTTGTCCCTGTTGTTGTTGTGGCGATGGAATGGCTGTGGGGGAAACTGAGCAACTGTAACTCTGGGGAAGGGGACAGGGGGCCTGGGCAGCAGTCCTCAAGAGCACTGAGGGGTTGCACTGTTTGTGCCATAGATAAATCTGACACAGAAAGTGGCATCACCAGCTCAGATGCCAGCGTGGGAGCACTTGAATCCCACCCAGGCATTTACAGCCTCTCTCCAGAGGTGGGAGTGTCCCACACAGTGGGTGCCAGCCTGCTGCCCCCACTTGGGAGCTCACTCACCATTGTCCTTCCCCAGTTATCACACCAAACAAATGTTGATATCAAAGAAATGTTTAATAAGCTGCAATAAAATATGGACCTTTAGAAAGCTTATACGGTGAATATCAACAGTGGAGGAAGAAAGAAAACAAGGTGGTGGGAATCCTTGAGGAGTTCAGATCTACGTCGGGGACTTTTTACCTGGGAACAAGAACACAACTTCTTCCATAGGCTAGGATGAAATAAAAGACAGGAGCACAGAGTTCACAAAATGACAACATTTAGAGAGTTGATACATATTCAAAATTCAAATGACCCAGCTCTTATAGCTATACATATTGATTTAAAGCAACTTAATATAATTTTATTTTCTTTTATATATACACTTTCAAAGGTTCGTCAGGTGAGGTATGTAAACATTATCTAATGGAAATCCCTCTCCACATTTCCAACCAAGAATTCACAGCAGACAGTTCATTTTCCCAACTTGTGATGCAGTACTTCCCACTCCCCAGGGCAGCTGGGAATGCCATCCCAAGCCACCAGCTCCCATTTCTCACCGCTGGTCTGTACAGTTCACATTGCTTAGGCTCAAACATACAGTACCGGACAGGAGGACTTTTCAGCTCAGTGTCTAATATTTGTATAGAAACAAACAGAGAAACAAAACTCTGTCAGGGAAGCAGACACAGATCAAGGAGAAATATTTGCCATCAGGGTGGGGATATTAAAATGCTGAGCATCCTATAAAAGAAAAATTTACTAGGTGGCTGTTGCCTCTTTTTCCACCACCCCTTTTTTTTTTTAACATGCCTTTTCCGAGGGTGAGGGGTCCTGCAGGGCTGGGATGTGCTCCACCGTGCAACGTCCAGGACTCATCACCCTAAAGGCAGCAACGGTCCTGCTGACACTGCCCCACACAGACTGCTAGGTTTGGGGGTTGGCGACACAGCCAGCAAACACTTCCAGGCATAAAGAGGGCTTAAAAAAAAATAAAAAGACCAGACAAAAAATCCAAACCCACTTAGGAAAAAAAAACACCCAAATGATCCCAAAAACTCCTAGAAGGAGAATAAAAATTGCAGAATGGCAAGCAAATAAGCAAATGACCTTTTGGAGCCAGCACTGGGATTTTAAAGGCAAGAGCAAAGTGCTTCCTTGGCCCCACAGGAAGCACAGGAGCCCTGAAAGCAGCTGCTCACTGCAGTAATTCGCTAGTGGGAGTTTGCTGTTGGTAACTATCTACCCTAACTGGGCTGTTTCGGGAGGAGGGGAGTCCTTGAGTGTGACAGCAGCCCTCACCTCCTGCATCTCTGGGTGCCTCTTTGGGCATCCCGAGGTCAAGAGAGCCTACCCTCCCACCATGCCATGCTGGACTGAGCTCCCCCAATGGGAGTAGGGTTATTCCCACCCAGCCCTGAGCCTCGAGAGCCCCTGCCATCGAAGCAGACATTATTACTACAAATCTTATTGCTTGCAGTGTCCCCGCCCTGGGGAATGACCATCCTGGCTGGCCACAGGAGCTCACTGCCTCCCTGGAGACTGTGGCCATCAACTAGGTCTGACATCATCAAAATGAGATGAAGAGAAAGAGTTAATGCTTCAGCTTTGATGTGACATAAAAAAGCCAAACCAACCACCACCACCACCCAACCCACCCCACCCCATCCCATCCCCTCATGCAATAGCCAGCCCTTTGGTTGCGGCACGCTGGGCAATACAGCCCCACCAACCGACATACCAGTCAGAAAAAGAACCTGTGGAAAGCCCATGAAATAAATATTTTTAAAACTATTTACAATATTAGATCTGTGAGCATGAAGTGACAGAAAAATGCTTTTTCCTGCTCAAAAATGTTAGCATCCTGCTGCCTAACAAAACACTATCTTACATGGCACCTACACATAATATATATTCACATTTCATTTTAAAATTAGGTACTCTTACAAACAGACTTAGAAAACATTGGCTAGCAACACAGCCCAAGGGACCCCCCCTTGACCTCCAGACCCAGGCTGCAAATGCTGGCCAGCTGCATCCCAGCTCCTCCGGTTGCCCCCAAGATGTCAAGGTGCCCTGAATTGAAACTGCTAGCTGCACAACCCCCCCGGACCCTTTGGGGAGAGGGTGGAAGTGCTCGTGAAAGAGAGGGCTTGTCCGTGGGGAGGGGAGGAGGAAGGATGGGGACTGTGATTTCAGCTAAGCTTAGGGGTGAGCTTAATACAAACAAGAACTCCTGAGAACATCTTAGAACAGATGGATTCATTTCACAACCACCAAGCTAAAGGGTGGGCCAAACAGACACTACAACACACAAGGTGGGGGGGGGAAGGCGTGCGGGATGTGGGAACATCATAGCCTTGTGGTTTGCTCAAAAAACGTACCACTACAAGAAAAGCTGCAGTGGTGCTCCCTGGCGGGAGGGGGAGCCTACCCCCACCTTGCTCCCGAACTGTCCAGGAGTACAGCCTGAGAATGTGGACCCAAAGACACCTTGGCTGGGCCTCAGCTCTCTTCTCCCAGCACAACTACCGGCAGTGGAAAGGTAAGAGTCCGAGCTGGAGAGCAGCACATACACCTCCCTGCTGAACCAGACACTGCCCATGCTTATGGAAGGCTGGGAACCATGGCTTTTTCAGTCTCCTTCAACCAGGAATGCATTGCCAGACCGAAAGAATAAGAGCTGGAGAGAGAAACTGTCCATCAGCAAGTCTTAAAAACAGGGACGCAGTACATCCCTGTCCCTCTGAGATTACACCTCTATTTCCTGGGAGGTTACTAGGAGCTGGCAGACCACCAGCCCACTTGATCTTGTGCTGCATGGCTCTCCCCATCAAAGGTGGGACATGGATACAGAGGGAAGTAGAGATGAGTTAATGCTGCTCATGGAGGGTGATCAGCAAAGTGGTGAAAAGTTTGCTGAACGTTATCAGTGCCAGCTAAACAGCTTTTGAAGAAGACTTGCTGCAAATGCATTTTACTGACCTCTTGGCAGTTGAACACAGATACATTACTGCACACAGCAAACACGAGCAAAAAAAGGATCTCACTAGTGCTGAATTGGTGAGGAATACAAACGTGCACATCTTGGATATACTATGCACCCCATCAACAGAGAAACTCATTCTAGGGCCAGCACTGCCAGACAAGAACCTAAAAGCTACAAGTAGAAGGAGCCATCCTGGCCTCGAATTGCTCTTGCTGCAGCCTGCAACCCCCGGACACATAAATTTTGACTCTGAGCTCGGCAAACCCAGCCCCCAGAGGCTATGTAAGATGGATGGTTCCTGACCATGAGACATGTCAAGACCCAGAGCTGCCAATGACAAGGTGAGAGAGGAAAAGGTAATCACACAAATGAGAGAGGGGACCTGGCAGCAAGGGGACAGCAGGGATATTGGTGAAGGTGCAGAGCTAAGAAGATGCTGCTCCTGCTACATGGACAGGGGGGCTGGGTTGGAGACTAGTTTCAAGAATAGCATGAGAAAGTGGCCAATGAAGAATGCCAAAGTACCGGAAAGAGAAGAGGTTTGTTTTGTGGGACACAGCACTTGTGCTGAAACCCAGAGGTGAAGAAGCAGAGCAGGGAGCTGTGGGATGGCCCAGGGGAGGAGGAGCGCAATGAGGCTGCAGAGCTGAGGATGGCACTGTGGTAATGCCAGTGGGCAGCTCTGCTAACTGAAACACACTCGATGCCCATGTGGAATAAGGCACTAAATCATGTTGCTTATTTCATTCCATTTGTTAAGATTGTCTGCAGCTCCCTGTGCATCACTTGCATTGCAGAGGAGCTGCATTTACCGGAAGTAGGATGCTCTAAAGCTGAGGTTGTGCCTCAGCAGAACACCTCACCACTGCCTTGCTGCAGAATACACAGAAACGAGTAGCGTATGTCCCAAGTCAGTAACAAAGAGCAACAGGTTACATATATGATACTACCTTTACTTGCTTTTGTGTCTCTTGTACGTGGTTCTAGCTGAAATGCAGCTGCATGGAGAAAGAAAATCAGGAAGTAAATCAGGAAAAGAGTAGTGCAACATAAGGACTGATTGGCAAAAAAAGAAAAGGAGAAAAAATTCAAATGTCTGAGCACCAATAAAGAAAATGGAGCTACCCAGGCAATGCCGCCCTGCCAGTCAAACACCTCACCTGCATATCCTCCAATTTGCTAGCAAATTAAACTTAAATGAAATTTTCTAGCAAGTTACAGCATTCCTCCTTCCTGCCCCAAAATAAAGCACTCACAAAGTAAGTGCAAAGCACATTAAACGCAGATCTTGTAGTCAGCAAGACCTGGCAGCTACTACTGGTGTCAAGTGGAGAATGCACACAGGAGAGGCAGAGGGGTCAAAGATAGTTATGTCCTGGAGCAAGGAAAGGACCCTGGCAAGGAGCTGGGGGTTTCCTCAGAGCAGAAAGCTTTAATGCTTTTCCTGAGGTGATGACCACCCATGGCCCATCTCTCCCTTGGGGTAACACAAAAGATTGCACAAATCTGGAATTCAGAAATCTTGTACTAAAGCACCAATATTCACACCTTGAGGTCGCTGGAGAGGTCATACCCCAAGTGCTTGCTGCCATAACTCAGACATAGGCGATGGCTTCACCTTATCCATCCCTGGGCAAAGCCTGCTCTCCATAAAAACTATCTGCATAAGTTAAACTCACCACCATCCAGTGCAGCAGCTGTAGAAGGAAACACTCCTGCTAGCTCCTCACAAACAGCATGGTGTGGAGAAGAATCACTCCAGTCTTCCTCAAAATCATAGTTTTTAAATAGAGGAGAATTGTTGGGAGGAACAGAGGAGGCAGAGAGCAGAGCAGCTCTGAGCAGGGTTTGTGTACCTAGCTAGGGAGAGCCCTGCAGAGACTGCGATGCCAGGGACTGGCCCCAAGGACAGCAGAGCAGGGTGACAAGACCCCAGACCATCTCACCCCGTGGAACAGCCCAGCTCGGTACCTCCTGCAAGCCCACTGCTCCCTATCCCTGCACAGGCCCAAGGTGCTGCTCTACTGACTGCCCGCTGGGGCTAGCTGCCCATGAGAGACACGCAGTATATGCCTGGCCTGGGCTGACCCCAGGCAGCAGTCTGGGGCAACTGTATTTAAAAATGGGTTTAGTTGAAAAAAACTCAGAATTATTTGTTTTCTCTTCATTTTCTTTCTGAAGACAAGAATAACAATCCACAGCCCAGCCCAGAACCCTCTTTTCAGCCCTGCCCTGATGAAACCCACACCCTCTACCTTTCCTCATCAAAGGGTGCAGAAATTAAGATTTAAAACCATGAAGCACAAGTCCTGTTAAAAGGCTCTTTGCACAGATTTCATGTTATTGTTTGTGCAGGACTAGCTGGATCTAACATTGGAAAGCCATGGCTTGTAGAATGCCTTTGGCATCCCGAGGGAGGGACAGAGGTGTCAGCTGAAAGCAATCAGAGCCTGACACAAGATCCAGGTGCTCTGAGTTTCAGGCTAATTGCTGCACGCTGTCCAGCATGGTCAAAGACACCTTGTTCCCTCCCAGATCCCTGTGACTCCTACAACATCTGCTCACAGGGATTCGTCCCACAGGAACCTGCCTTCAACACTAGAAATCTCCATCCAACCAAGGTGAAACACAGCCACACGACAGAAAACTACAGGCTGAGGCTGGAAAGTCAAAGGAATGGGAAGAATATGGCTGTCCTTTCAGTATCTCTGATTTCTCCCCATGATGTGTCCTGGCCATTCCTCTCTGGAACTGATGCCTGGCAGGGACACTGATGGGAACTTTATCCTACTGATCCTGCTACTGCTTAAGCCAAGCAGTGCACATCCAGCTGGGACAGATGCTGCTCTGCTCCCACACCAGTGCAGTGCAGGAAGGCAGCCAGGAGGCTGGAGCAGCACCACCTCATTCAGAAAGCCTCTCTGCAATTGCTTTGTCAAGGTTTTTATCCTAATGAGGTTCCCGCTCCCAGAATCACAGAAGATGGAAAGTAGAGCAGCCTGCATCTACCAGCAGCTAAAAAGAGAGTCAGAGAGAGGAAAAGCCCCGAGGAGCACTTGGTGTGTGGTGCTCGGCACAGCCCAGCACAGGCATTTAAGGAGCAATGGTGAAGGATGGAGAAAGAGGGGTTGTGAAGGATGGGGAAAAGGAGGTTTGCTGCCAGAGGAAGGCACGAGGTGCAGAGGTAAGAGGGGTGCTCACACACACACCTGGTCCAGGGGAAGGAGGGAAAATCCCAGGCTTGTGGAGAGGCTGCCCCATGCAGAGGTTAGAGGAGGACTGTAAGTGTGGATGGAGAAGCAAGAGGGAAAGACAGCCTGTAAGAAAGGTACAGATCGATCATTTAACTGCCATCAGTGCCCTCCAGCCTCACACCTCTCCTGAAAGGCTTTTAAATATTTTTTTGATTGAATGTTTGACGTATTTAATGCATGCAGTAAAAATTAATTTAACAGATAATTTTGTATTATTCTGTACAGGGACTGATAGGCTAATCACTTCCTAGCTGATCAGAAAGTTAACTTATTCTAGCATGATTCAAAGGAAAGGTAAAGGATTTTTTTTTTAAATCAGCCATTTCATAGTAAAAGAAAATGTGCTGCAGTCTCATGTGCGTCAGTGCTGGGGGAAGGGAGTATCTGCAAGAGAGCCAGAGGTGCTCCGTGAAGGGTGTCCGAATCTCAAATGCCTTATTTCATCCTCTATACTAAACAGGCACAATGAAAGATTTAGAGATGATTATCTGCTTTCCACCTCCAGTCCACAGGTTTTGGGATCTGGGGTTCAATACCAACTGTGAAAAGCAATTCTTCCTGCAGCCAAGCCCTCTCTAGCCTCTGCCAACAAGGCAGGTGTCTCTTGAATGCACGGTCTACCCCAGAGGCTTGCTCTGAGCAGGGACAAGGAACTGAGCAAGAGCCAGCAAGAGGCTGTTAAAGGCCAGGTGACTCCAGAGCCTGCTCAGTAGCCTCTCAGGCATTGCTGCTTTCTGCTCAGGAGGAGGCTTCCACCAGGATTCATGCAAACGGACTTTGTGCAGCAACAAGAAAGTGAAGCTGTGGAGATGCAATGGCCGAGCAGGGTCCTTTCCCTGAGAACAGACCACAGCAGTCTCTTCCCAGCCACTGAGCATCCCTGCCTGGAAGAGAAAGCACAGCCACACACTCTGTGTACTTCTGGTAGGTTTTTCTCAGCAGTGCCAGGCATCACAATCTTGTTCTGCCACTGCAGACACCCAGCTGGCTTTTACACATGCTGCAAAGTCTCACATAGAAACCCTGCAAAGGTGTTACACAGGACACAGCAGAGGCTTGGCTATTCTCAGACTCCACAGCATCAGCCACAAGCAAGGACAAACCAACTGCACCTTGTTAGTAAAAGGATGAAATGCAAGTTAACATAAAAAATAAACTTAAGTAATTCCCTATCCCAACCCTACTCCAACTGCAAATCCTGGCTTAGGAGAGTGCAAGGCAAGACGTGCACAGGGTAAGGGCCAAGGCTCTCCTTCCACAGAGCACCATCAGAAGGATCTCAAGCCCATAAAAAGGGAGAATTCAAGCTTCAGCAAAGTGCTGTGGAAACTGCTTTGCTGTCGGAGACCACAGAAATCACCACAAGCGCAGCAAAATGGCAGAAGGAGGTCTGTCCAAAAGCAGGACACGACTGGACCAATTCATCCCTGAAGCCAGCAAGAAATAAAGACAGTTAGAGCCCAGTGTGCCCTCCCAGCAGCAGTGGATGCAGCAGCCTGGTACCCTCAGCATTTCCTCTGCTGCCTCCACTTGAGCGGGACCCTACCACGGGCTGTGCCATGGGGGACCAAAGCAGCCATCAGCAGTACACATACCAGTAGCTAATTAAAACTTTGATGCAGGTAACGGTACAGGACACCAGCAGCTGCTACCAACAAACCGACAAAGAACACATTCGTCTTTCTCCCCCTCAGTGACAGAAAATGGTTTTGGTTTTGTTTTAAATGCCACCGAGAAGACAGACAGGAGGACTTTTAAGGAAAGGGAAATGCTTGTGTGCACCCAAAGGCTGCTGAAAGCTACTTCACGTGCACAAAGGTGGTTTTCTTTCTGCTACAGTACAAGTGCTTGTGCCTCAAGTATAAAATGCAAGCCTTCAAATCACACAGATGAGCTTCTTATTTTTATTTTTAAAGTGATAAATAAGGCACTGTACTTTTTAACTAAAACTGTCTGGTTCCAAGTTTAAAAAACCACAAGGAACGTTCAAACTGCAGAAACATCCTTCTGAACAGCAGAGCCAGACAGGTTGACCTCTCCTCTGTCCGAGACACATCTGCCGATGCCTAAAATCATGGGCGTTACCCTTTAACTGCGGATTTTTAAAGGCTTGCTACAGCTTATAAAAGCAGCTTTAGTTAATGCATGGTAAAGGGTTACTACTATACATCAGTTTTGTACATGGCTACCAGTTCTTTGCTATTTTGGGTCTAGTCGTGAGCGTTTGCTGTGTGAACAGTCCACTTTTGCCCTCAGCTTCCTCTTGCCCTGTGACCCACTGCTCTCCTGCATCTTCTTCATGGACCTCGTCAAGGTCTTCCCACCACTAGGCTTCTTGTTGGTCATCTTCTGTGATCGTGTGGAGGACTCCCCCAGGGGCTTCTGCTTTGGAGATTTGGCCAGCTCGTCATGGCTGGGGGGCAGCACAGTCCGTCTGCTTGTGTTCTCCTTGCCCTTCCGCATCGGGAGCCGCACCTTTTTCAGCTGTTTTTTTGGGGCCCTCTTCTCTTTCAAAGAAATTTTTCTAACCAGCTTATTGCTCCTCTCTATGGCAGCTTGCTTTCGGGTGGCGGGAGCTTTCACATTGACCTCCAAATGCTTTATTTTACTGGCCTTCTTGGCAGGTAGCTTGTCCTTGGTGGAGAAGCCAGATCGCTCCTGAGTGCTTCCACTCTCTTTCAGCGTCCTCCTCTTCCTGCTGAGCTGGAGGTCAGCTTTGGGTGAAGGGTCATCCTGGGACCTAGTCTTCCCCTTCCGCCCCTTCCCTGTCCCATCCACTGATGGAGATTTAGCAGGAAAGGCATCTGCTTTGATCTGCAAGGCCAACTTTGGAGACATCAGTGGGTTGATGCACAAGCTTTTCCGGCTCTGTTTGCTCTCTAGGGACAGATGGTCCCCTGGGCCATCATCCTTCTTCTCCACCTTCATCATGCGGTGCTGGGCTCGCAGCTTGCCGCGTAGGTTGGAGTACTTGCGCAGGATCCTGGTGCTGGCCTGCGTGGGCAAGCTGGGGGCAGGCTGGACACTTTTGTCTTCTGTCAGGTCCTTGGTGCCAGCATTGGTGGGAGACATCTGGCTGGGAGTGGTCGTTTCTTCAGCATCCACTTTATCAGTGTTCTCCCGAATTTTGGCCCAAAGCTTTTGGTTCTTCAGGTTATTCCGAGCTGGGGTAGTGGCAGCAAACTTCTTGAGGTGTTTTTTCAAACGTTCAGCTTGCAATGAGCTGGGATAGAGACTGGAGGAGGAATATTTCTGTATGGGGACTTTGATGGGGGGTATTTCCCCTGGGAGACGGGTGTTGAGTTTCTTCACAATCACTAGAGACCTGGTTTCAGTTGTCTCCAGAAACCACTGGCAGATGTCAGACAGCTTAAAGGCCTTCATAAATAGCATCTGGACAGGAGAAAGCTTCTGCACTTCCAGAGATCCTCTACTTTTCCGTGTCCTCTTTTTGCTTTTCCAAATCTCTTTCAGTTTATCGGCTTTGTTCTTTACCTTAGGTGTTGGCTGCACCTCCTTCTCCAGCTGAATCCAGCCCTTCTGAACTTTCATGTACTGGGTGTTGAACTCAGCAATGAGCTCCTGGTTCTCCTCTTCAGCACACCACTCCATGAATTTTGGTTTGTTGTCAGCTGTATCTATGTCCTCCAATGTCAGGGAGTCATCATTCCCTGAACTGCTTTCATCTCTCAGTTTGGAGATCGCTTGCATAGACTCCCTCCCTGCTGTGCTCTTTTTTGCAGTGTCTACAGGTGCAGGTACATGTCTTAAGTTATAAAACTGCAGGGCTACCTTTTTATGCTTTGTAGCCTTTGCTGGAAGATGCTTGCTTCCACCTCTGCTGCTGGGACACGGAGGTGAATTGGTCACTGGCTCATAGTTCTCCAGCTTGTCCACGCCCATGGCATCGTTGGAACTCTCCTCATCCTTTGTGCTGGTATCACCTGGTTTCACACCCACTTGCTTGGCATCATTTGCAGGCATGCTGCTTTCTGGAGAGAGCAGAGTGCTTCTCTTTTCAGAATCAGCCTGGACACTGATTTCCTGCATCTCAGCTGGTTGACTTTGGCTGCTGTTAGCAGGGGGGTCATCTCTAGAGGAATTTTTTCCCTCGGCTGCAGTTTCTTTTGCTAAGATGCTTTTATAGGCTTGTCTGGTAGTGACACCATTCTCCTCACCTGGCTGCTGCTCAGTGATGCTCTCTGGAGCATGGCCAGTGCCTGACTCCTCGCTGGTTTTGAGCGGCACATTGGGGAAACAGTCATTTGGGAAGTGCATGGATGCTGCCCCGTCCAGTTGCAGTTCTCTCCTGAACCGCTTAGCACCAGGGCTCTTGGAAAGTTTGATTTGAAGGCAAGGAAGCTGCACAGAGGTGGAAAAAACAGTGTCCTCAGCACTGCCCTCAGTGGGTGACTGGGATTGCTGGCTTCGGAGACACCTGTCTGATGCCACAAGCACTCTTCTGCCTTTCTTTCGCTTCTTGTCTAGACTGTCTTTGGAAGAGACAGAGTCTTTCTCTGCTGTGTCTGAGCCATCTTGCTCAGGTGTCATTTCCCCTTCAATGGGATCTTTTTCATCTGCTGGGCTGTTATTCTGTACTGTCTCCCCTTCTGAGTTTTTAGGTAGGGCTGTGCTGGCTGGCACAGTCTCCTCTTGCTCAAGGGAGCCATCACCCATCATGTCCAACAATTTGGCTTCTGTTTCAGCATCAGTGCTTTTATCTATATCTCTGCACTGCAAGGTGGCAGTGGGCTCTGGGGAGCTCTCCCTGTCCATGGCAGCAGGAGGCTCATTGGGAGCTTGTTGGCCAGGACAGCACAGAGAGGGCTCTGCTGGATGCGGGCTGCAGGGCTCCACATCCCCTGTGCCTGGAAGCTGGGTAGGATCTCTGGCACCATCATGATGAGCCAGGGGTGCTGTGTCTGCAGCAGCAGCACAGAGCAGCAAGGGAGACTTTGGCTCCGTGCTGGCGGGGAAGTCCAGATCAGTTTGTACACTGGAGCCTGGACAACCTTCCTTGTCACCAGGTGCTTCTGAGGCAGGAATGGCAGGAAAACCATCAGCCTGCCTGCTGCCGTCCCTGGAGGAGGCAAGACTGCTGCCAGCCTCCCAGGGGATGGTGCTTCCCCCTCTTGTCCCACCCTCTTCAGCAGGAGGAGAGCAGGGGGGTGTTGAGCTAGCTGAGCTGTCCTCTTTCTGGGGACTAGGTGGAGCAGAGAGAGAGAAGAAGGGTACAGCCATGGTGGCTTCCCTCGACCGCAGCGCCCGGGTATCCCAGGGCTGCACACAGCCCAGCTCAGCTCGCTCTCTCATTTCTCGGCTGGTTGCTGCCCCTTTAGCCAGGAGCCTCAGAGAAACCCTTTTCTCACCTTCCCGTCCTGCCCCCGGAGACCCCCCCACTGAGACCACCAGGGGTGTCTTAGCACTTACAAGGGTCTCTGTTCGCACTGCCAAGCTGCTCCCCCTCTCCGCCGGGGAACTCTTAACCAGTGTGCGGACAGTTGGGAGCTCACAGCACTCCCCGTTGAAGTAATAACCCCGTGTGCTCTTCCTCGCTGTCTTGCGGGATGAGACAGACCGCTGGCTCTCGAAATGGCACTCGGTGATGGGCTGGCTGATGTAGACCACGTCACACTGGTTGTCATAGTCATTGATCCTCAGCCCTGACGCCTTCTTGCTCTTCTGAGTGGATCTGAGGGAAGCTGCCTTGGCACGAGTGTGCCCACCGACAGTCCGGTGGGTGGCTGGTGCAGCACCTGTGGGCAGCCAGCCCTCTTTGGACTTGTCGACCGGGCCCTTGTCAGCTGGGTGCAGGTGGCAACTTGCCTTGCCCTTGGCCATGGCATGCAAGTGGTTTTCTTGCTTTGGTCTCGCATCTTGTTCTTTTGTGTCAAAGTCCTGGTGCAAAGACGCTTTTGAGCTGCATTGCAAAGTGTTCTCTTTGTCGGCTCTGCGAGGGGGGGTCACTGCAAAGCCAGGATCCCAGGACTCCTCCGGCAGAGCTCTGAAAGAGCTCTTTTGGGACCCCAGAGAGCTGTCCAAGCTGTCCTCGCTGCCATTCACATTTGCTGCTTTGACCGAGATATAACTTTCCACAAGAGTCTTACCTGCTAGTTGTTCTTTATTGTCCTCACACTTTCTGACACTGGCTTCTTGCTCATGACCAGCAGCTTGCTGCCCTTCCAGGCTCTTTGTGGCATGAGGGAAATTCAAAGAGGAAGAGTTCAATGTGCTGAGGTATCCTTGGGTGGAGCTATCCTTTGGACTACCAGAATGAAGCCTGGTCGCAGGGAGCTCAGAGAAGTCCCTTCTCAAAGCAGGACTGGAGCTCTCTGCTCTGTCCAGAGACTTCAGCTCCACCAGCTGCTTCAGGGCTTGTCCTGTAACATGCAGTGCGCCATCGGACCCCAACTGTCCTGGGTCCAAGGAAGAAGGGGGCTTTGATTCAGTACAAGTAGCATCCTTATCCTGATTTTCAGTGCTTTGCTGGCTACAACCAGAGCCACAAGTAGAGGCCTCCATGCTCTCAGATTCAGACAATTGCTGGACTTCAGAGTCTGGTTGTACTTCAGTGTATATGTCGTTTAACACGCGGATGAATTGCTTCTGGTGATGTGTACACAGTCTGACCATAAACTTTTCCAGTGGAGACTTCGGCTGATTGTTAGAGTCTACTGCTATTGTCTCTGCTGCATCCTCACTAGAGAGACAAAGAGAGAAGCAATCAGTAACATGTCCCAGTGAACAAAAGTTTATGCTACAAAATTGGAATAACCCTTCCCCTCCAATTCAGGCATATCACTTGCTTGACTCACAGTTAAGCTCAAGGTGTTGCCACAAGGCTGGCAGGTATCCCTTCAGTTCCTATCATGCACACCTATGTATGCATACTGCTGGCAGGACACAGACTGCACTTTTGCTTTAATGCCACTGCCAGAGCACCCATAGTTACCTTTCTGCCTAGGACATCCTGGTATGTAGGCACCATGTGACATGTTCAAAGCAAACCTAAAGTTCCCAGGAAGAATCAGGTTTAGTACTGCACAGAGCCCAATGTAGAAGGCCCAGCACTGTTGTGTCCCACCAGGGTGACTGCACACCTCTGCATGATTGATCTGCACAGCCATGCTGGGTGGGAGCAGAACAGCATGCCAGCTGGACAGCCAGAAATTTTCAACTACTGTTAAGTCTTCAAATTCTGCTTATGCCTTGGTGGCAGAAGATAAGTCTAGGGCAAAATGAGCAGATCTGAGCCTCCTCTGCAACCAGTGCAAAAATGTTGGCAAGCTCCCAGCCAGTAGGACATGCAGGCAGCAATGCACCCTTGAGTGGCACAGGGCCTTGCCATTTGCACTGACCTTTGATTTACTGCCATTTGATAAAGTGGCTTTACAGCTGATAGTCACTCAGAAAGGTGTGCTTCTACAGCATGGGATCACTGCCACTAGCTAGCTCTCAAATCGAGGCAATTAACATTTACCTGCTTGGCAGAGACAATTAATTAGGACTTATTGGTGGAGAGGTTAAGGGATAAATAATTGTCCAGTGTTTACATGAACTCATCAAGAGTGCCACAGCAGGTGCTGTTATCGAGACTGTATCTGTTCCCAACGACAGTGCAAGCAATTCCCACCCATCCCTTGCCACACTGAGGGGGCTGAGCACTTGGCACACACACTGCTTGGCACAGGATCTTTGCCAGCAACAGCAGGTTGCTTTGCAGTAACAGTTGCACTTTGCACCTCCTGGCCTTGTACTGGTGGAGTGAAAGTCATTTCCTCCCTCTACAGCCTTGTTTCTCCCCTCAACATCAGGTGCCATCCTCACTCAGCTGGGTGAAGCCAGGCAACTCTTACCACAAGGTTTGGGGCCAGGGTGAGGAAAAGCAGCTTTATCTGGAGCAGGTTTTCCCTCCTCATGCTGCCAGGTACAGTGCTCAACAGGTGGACAAGGAGAAATAGCCCCAGCTCAGAGAAGCCCTTGGCAGAGAGAAGGAGGATGGAAAGCCAGGGACCAGAGCCAGCTGGGCTCAGAGGCAGCCAGGGTGCTGGAGCCAGACCCAGGCAGCCCTCACCTGTGGCTCACTTACTGCTTTTTTTGAACTGACAAACACCAGGGAGGCACCTCCAGCAGTCTGCTTCCCCCTGGCTTATGGGCTTTGCTCCTAAACTCAGCAAAAGGTGGGGAAAAGTGCTCAAGGGCTGCTTTGGATTCCAGACGGGCCAGGTGGCACCCAAGCTCCTCTTTGCTCAGAAATGCTAGGTTGCAGCCAGCCTGCCCTGAGCATCTGCTAGCCAGCCTTTTCCTTTTCAATTTGCCCAAATTTTCAAGCAAAACAAGGCTTCGCTTCTCAATCATGCCTGCTCAGTTTCCTTGGGCAGGGTTTTCCCAAAACCAGATGGAAAGACCAAGCAAGCTCAACTTGCTGAATATGCTTGAGCACCTTCAGAACATACTCCTGGGGTTAGCAATAAACAATGTACCTCAAGACTGCTTTACTACACCTGGGCAAGAGAAACGCCCTCCAGCAACCATCTCAACAGGTTCTACCTGGTGATGTGATGACTTTCAATTTGGAATGCCTGGGACTAGTTTAAAAAAAAATGCTCAGGTACAACCTGGCCCCCCTCCAGAGCCCTGCCTGGGAAGGGCTGTGTCAGGCAGGATATCTTACGAAGTCCAGTTCCTCCCCTTGCACTGCTGAAAAACAAAGGGGGTAAAAAGCCTTTCACACTCCTGCAAGAGGAGGGCTGGGAGCAGGGAGCTTTGTGAAGAGGCAGAGCCCAGCACAACTTTTTTTCTACCTTTGCAGAGGGCGGTTGCATTCCTCTTGCCTCCTTCAAGCTCAGCTCCTAAGTTCCTAAGTCATCTTCGCCCAGTGAGCCTGAAATTTGTAACTGCGGTGACAGAGGTATGGCCTTGCCCCAGGCCAGCCCACCTCACTGCCATGCTCCTGGGCAGCCTCAGGAAGCGATTATGGTCAGAAAACAGCAGATGTCCTTATTGCCAAGGTGCCTGTAGGTGCTACATGCGAACAGCCACAGAGGAAGAGCCCACGGTATAGGTGAAACAGTTGCTTGGGTGGGTAGTAAGGAAGAAAAGGTAAGCTACAGGCTGGGTGATTCCTGGTGAGGGAAGAGACTGTGGGTCTGTGTACAGAGTCCTTAATGTGGGAGAAGGGACTAAAGTGGCCGGGCACAGTCCTTCCTTGCCTTGCACTAGCAATGCCAAATGCAGCCAGCTGCAGGTCATGCCTGCTTTGCATGAGAGTGTGGGGCTAGAAAAGACCCATGTTCTGTTCATATGGTGGAGGGAACCTCAGCTACCAGGTCCTAAAGGCTCCAGGGTATCATTTCTGCCTTGCCTTCAATTTGCGTCTTCCTCTGAAGTGTGACTGAGGCCTCAGTGCTCATTTTCACCTTATCTGCCCCACTGTACCCCAAGGAGTCAATCTGAAATACACACAACTTGTGAAACTGTAAATTTAAGAAACAGAGATAAATATTTTTCCTGCTTGATAAAGGAAATATATCCCATTAGCCTCGATGCTCTTTGCCCTCAGAAGACTCACCTCACACTCAGTAACACAGTTCACTTGCTTCTGCAGGAGCATTTAATTCAGGGTCCTCTGCTTTATGACTTCAGCTCAAAGATAAGCTCCAACTTCTCACCTTGAGCTCATCTGCTCTTTCCCCAGCCCACCTCTGTTTGAGTACTGCAGGCAGTATCCCCTTTTTCCTCCTTTCAAAGGATAACCTTGAGGTTATCCTTTGAGGGCTCTCCCTCTCAGCTGCAGCCAGGCTCTGAGCATGGCTGGATCCTACCTCAGCCCTTCCCCTCCTTATCCTCACAGGTTCCTGAGCTGCAACTTGTGTCTCTCCCATCTCTAGATCTCCCTGCCACCCAGTAATATGTGCACCCTGTTAGCTGCCCAGCATTTCCCACCATTGCAGTCTGTTCTAGCTATTACTACTAACTAAAACATACCCGTGGCCGTTCTTTTGCCCAGTGGCTGATAGGCATGGGATTGCCTGCACCCTCACTACTTAAGGCAGTTTTGGAGAAGAGCTTGTTTCATGCTCAGGCGTAATATAAGAGTTTTATTTCAAGTGCCCTACAGCTTCAGGTAGGGTTGCTTATAGCCTGTGTTAATTGTTGGAGGAAAACTATTTATTTATGTGGCTTATCAGAGAGAAGAGGAGAGGTGAGCTAATTGCAGAGTTGAAGTGCCTTCCTAGGGAAGGTGACAGCTACTAACAGGTTCCTCAGCCCTGCTGGAAAAGGGATAGCAGGAGCTGAAGTCTGACTGGTGAACGCAAATGATGGGAATTGGGAAGATGGTTTTAAGTAGGAGGAAAAATTGCTCTCAGGAGGCAGCCACTCCTGTCTCTGAACAGCCTGCCTTTCAGGAGGCACAGGTCAGCCTGGCAGAAGCTACTGGGCTCAGCAGACAAACTGACGGAGCCTGGGGCAGCCCATGCTGGCTGCAGCCTTCCCTCAGTGCCCACGTTCACCCTCTCCCACAGGGCTTGGCCTGTTCTCTTAGTTTTGGGTATGCAAAAAGGGCTGGAGAAGTCACAAACCTACTGCAGCTCTGTGGCTGAGGAAAGGTATCTTAACTGGGGTCCCTCTCTGCCTATAGTCAAGCTGCAAGTGCACTCACAAACCTATGCGGGGAACTCAGAAGGATTCACTGAGATGAGAGACACAACCCACCTGCCAGTGAGCTTTCTTGAAGAGCCTAGAAGATAGCAGGTCTGCCATTTCTGGCTGCCAGCCTTGAAAGCTGCCTTACACAAGGCTGCAGCTGCTGGGGCTCCTCTGCTCCTGTGCCCTAACACCCTACTACCAGCCCCACTCCATATTTCATCTCATGCCAGCTGAAGATACTCCAGCATCCCAGACAAATCTCATCACCTGAGCCACTCACTACCTCCTGGTCCTTATAGCTTTCCCAAGGCAGCCCTGTTCCCTCCTCCTTTCCTGCCTCCTGCAGAAAGTGTCAGAGGCATCAAGGGGCAGGAGCTGTCAGAGATACAAACGGAGCTGTTGCTATGCAACCCCGGTGGTGCAGCAATTAATGTTGGGGAAAATGTGCTGTGCTCTAAAGCTATTTGCATAGCTGCGTGCTGCAATACATTTGTTTGCATTGTGCCTCTACTGTTTAATGGAGTTTGAACTTAACCCTCCTCCAGCTCTTGCTGTGGAAGGACCCAGAGCTTCCAGAAAAAGGCCATGAAGTTTGGGATGATGGAGCTGGGGTACAAAGGGGTTTGTCTGTCCCTAACATAGACTGTACAGGTATAGGATTTACAGCATAGGGGGTAAAGGACAAGTTGTCTGGATTTCATCCTGTGCAGCCCAAAGTTTTTCCCACGTTGTGGAGTTGGCTCCAGCTGAGCCCCCAAACTGCTGGTGAGGTTGCCACATCTTCCCTTTTCCAGGTGCACCAGGGTGACACCATGCTTGTTCTGCTTGTGAATGCCAGAAACAGAGCCCAGCTTGCCTAGTATTCAAGAGTGTATTTTAGGGGGGAGCAAGGGCGAGAAGGAAGAGGGAGAAAAAAAATCAACTGTTTTATCCCAACCTACCAGGGATTCTGGTCTCTGAAAACCTACCAAATGTCAACTGCAATCTACTGGTTTGCCCACCCTAAGTTTCTCACTATTGAACATGAAACCTGTGCCATTTTTGTGTTTCTTTTTTTAACCCTTGAACATTGGTTTGATTGATTATAAGTTTACAGGTATGCTTTATACCTCAGAGGCACAAGAAGCAGCAGCAGAACAAAAGTTCAAGGCGAAGTGTTTCTGTTCCTTTCAGACCACTCTAAGCACCAGGATTATAGTTCTGTAAAAGAATACATACCTATAAACTTATAAAATACAATTTAGTATTTTTAGGGCGGTGACCTCTCCCCTCACTCTCCTGCTACCACATAGCTGACTCCATGCCATTCAGCTCAGCATCATCTCATACCACCCAAAACCAGAGGTACCAGTGGAGTACCCCACAGAGCTGAAGGGCACCTTAGAAACCTGGCTAAAAGCAGAGATTTGAGAAATGTGGATGACTAAGAAGAAAGCCTAACCTTTGAGCAATGGTCTCCTCCGGCTGAACTCAAACCACTGGCCATGCCCACTTTGACCTCAAGACTGGAGGCTGCGTTTCTCACTGCCCTTGGGTGGCACCTCCAGCCCTGCTAGTTTTAGCCACTTCATGTATTTTTCAGAGTGGAAATACCACGTTAAGGGATTGCAAAGGAAGAGCAGCCTCTTAAAACGAGCTCAGTCACCACTGGCAGTCAGATGAGCTGATCCAGCCCCAGAGGCATTGTGAATCCTGTGCGCTGACTGTGCACTTGAAATAAGCTGTGGCTGGGGGTTGCCAAAGGTGGGCTCACTTTCCCTGCTGCCAGGGGGCTGCATGCAGAGCCACACCAGGGTCTTGCCTAGTGGAAGGGGGAAATGAGTTTTTTCTGCCAGCTGTGGTTTACCTTGCTGAAGTGGCTATGTGAAAGCAAACGACAGCCGGGAAAGGCACAGGACCGAAGCAGGAGATGGCACCACATCTTTCAGTGGCAGCCCACAACCAATGCTGCTGCAGTGGACATGGAGCCATGGCTACTTGCCAGCTCTCTGCCAGAAATTATTACCTCAGGGCAGCAGAAGGCAACTCACACTGCATCTTCCCTGCTCTGTTTGACATGAGGTATGGTGCTCAAACCCATTTTCACTCATAGCTGCAGCAAAGACCCCTTGCTTTTAGAGGCAGAAATCAGGGGACACATTTTCTTCTGCTGGCTCTGCCCTGGGATTCAGTGATCCCTTGCAGGGGATGGGCAAAACAGCCATGGGCACGAATAGGGTAAGCCACTGCAGCAAGATTTTCTGGAGCTCATCTCTCAAAGCCCCAGTTAAAGGCTGATACGGGATGTACCAGTTTAAATGCTTGTATTTCAATCCTCAGAAATATGCCTGGCACCTAACACTCCTCACACAGATGAATGAGTCCCTTCACACCTCTGTGGGTGCTACAGTAATTCTCTCTCACTGCACTGGAGAAAAAAAAAAAAAGCATCACAGAAAGCATAGAGGCTCCACACAGCAGCCAGAAAGCACTTTTCTTCTCTAAAGTAAAAGCTGAAATTTTGCAAAAGACAGCCAGAATAACTATGGAAATACTGCTGCTGGGTTCTCAAGGCCCTGAATTTATGCCATCCTTAGTGACACGTGCGGATGGACTGGGCTTGCATTTCAACTGAAAAGCAGGAAGAAACAAGTTATAGATGAGCTTTGTTTGGTTGGGGTTTTTGTCAGCTGCATGTATTTGTCAATATATCCAGGTTGGACAATAAGCCAACTGACTGGATAAACAACAGACATCCATTACAGATTCAGACTTTTAACCCTTCAGAGTAGTGTCTTTTACATGTTCACTTATTTTTAAAGCAGTTAAACATTAAAAATCACCTTCTCCCCACCTGTAGCCAAATAAAAATCAAACTGAAGTTGATCTTACATTAAAAAAAAACAATAGCAACCTCAAATATGTTTTCTTTTTATATTGCTGTCATAGCTTCCTCCACTCCCACCTTCCCCAAGTAACTAAGGCAACTGTAGTTGGTATAGTAGTTTATCTTCACTTGTGATACTTCTAATACAATATTTAATGACTAATTAAAAATCTTACCACTAAGCTATTGCTTTAAAACCAAGGGAAATTTATCATGTTGGAAACATTACTCTACATACTAGGTTTCAAAGGCTTTCTAGAACAGTCCTTGCTAATTTTTCTAATTATCAAGGACATCTGGGATCTTCCCTTTAAGGAATTTTTTTTTTGTTTTTGAAAAAAAAGGTACCATGAGTATTTCTTTCTGAGGCATTACACACCATTTTCCCTGAGCTAGGTGCCCCAAAAGAGTAAATAGCACCAGAAGACCAGAATAGATAGCACAACCAATAGCACCAGAAGACAGATAACAAAAGTGTGCAGGAGAAAAACCAACAAGTTCTTACAATGATTTTCACAGCTTTGCACATGTTTTTAAAAAAGCAGCACCCAGTTAAGGCAAGGGAGAACAAAGCATGGGAAACCAGTCCTATGGAGTATGGAGGGATGCCCTGAGTTACAGTCCTGTGTATGAGTTGGCAACACAGACACTGGCTCTGGCCTAGAGCTGAGGCAGGCGTGTGGCCTCTTGCCCGCTCCCAAGCCCGTTGCTGTTGGCTCCCTGTCCATCCTGCACTAAACCACAACAAAGCTCTCCCTACCCAGCCCTGGGGCACACATGCACAGGTCAGCTGGACCCACCGCAACCACAGAGGTTCAACAACAGACAAATCCTCCACCAAAGGTGCATTCATCTGCAGTCATTTACTGCTTGTGAGCAGGATATGCTGCACTGTGACAAATCCTATCTTCTCCTCCTACATTGTCCTCGTACTGCAGGGCTGCATGTGCAGGGTGGAAGAAAACACAAATGACCTCTATGCAGACGTTGCTGATCCCAGTTCCAACAGCCGTATTGCCATGCATAGTCACTGTCTACTTCCAGAAATATTCAAGCACTTTAAAGTCTGCAAATATCCAGGATATCTTTTTTTCCAACATGGATATAAAAAAACAAATGCAGCAACTAGGCAGAACACTCGCTAGAGCTAAAAACACTCAGCACAACCTGGTTGCCAAAGCTTGGGAGGGGCCAGTGGAAGACATTTAGAGAGCAGAGGGTGTCTTGGGTGTAATTAACAGATGTTGGGAGATATGACCCCATTTCAGATAACCTGGAGATTCAGATAATTGGGCCTCAGATAATAAAGGCCATGCTGTTAACAGGAACAGTACCCCATTTCCTAATAGCAGCATTCCCCACGTGCCGATGCTACTGCTTCTTGCACACAAATGCCTAGTGAAATATGAATTAGTGGCTTGAAATGTGTCTTCACTCTCTGCCAGCTGCTGGGCTGAACAGCAAACCCTGTTTCTGATGCACTATTTTGGCTGGCTGATTTGGAAATAGGTTGAGGCAGAGAGGTGGACTGCAGCCCTGGATGCCTGGGGACGAGGCTGTCTCTGAGCTGACGGGGTAGGTAAGCTCTGTTTTGAAAGTGGGTTAATTTAGCTGCCATTCATCTACCATTAAATGATGTAGGTTAATTTTTTAGTCAAATAACTATTAAGAAATGAAAACATAAGGCTGGAAATATCTCTACGCATGCCAGTGGGAAGAGGTTTCCTCTGCACTAATGCACACCTCCCCCTTCAGCTCAAACCGCTCATTCTTCCATTTCTGCACATCATTTTTTTTAACCCTTGTCATTACATACTATTGTCCTTCCTCTCTCTCTTAAGAGAGTCTATTCTCCTCTCAAAAACGTTATCACCTTGGTATCCCAGAATACAATTACTTTTCTCCTTCATTTCCATCATCACACAACTCAAAGCTGAAGGAAGACCAACAAATAAACCTTGTCTGACCACAGCAAATCTCTGCTAAGAGAGTCCCATCTCCCACATGCATCTGCATTTGTCCAGTTACATGGCAAACCAAGGCAGGTAACTAACTACACCTCGCCTAGCATGTAACATGCCATCACCACTAATACACCCAGTTTTCTATAGGGTTATTCACTGTAGTCAAAGCATCCTCGATTTCTAGGAGTTTACCCTTTATAATTGGATGTCACAGTTAAAATGTACTTTATCTCTGTGCAATTTTTTTTCCCACAGCATGATAGATATTGTTTGTTTTTTTATATTGGGGACAAACCCCATCAATTGATGGTTTGCCATAAATAGAAAAATAAAAGGAAAAAATGTATCATCAACAACTTATGCCTGCAAAGGAACAGATCCCTCGGAAAAAGACAAAGTGACTCATCACTCCTCATGCATAGTGAGGAGGGAGCAAGCACCAGAGCCAGGCAGATCCCCCCTGGGATGCCTTCCCAGATTGCCTTCCTCTGACTTCTCCACCTCCCTGGTCCCACTGCTCCCACCAGCAGGAAAATGAGTCCCTAACTTTTGCAGAGGAAACTAAAGTGATGATTAGCATATGCTGCCTATCAAGTACTCATGGGTCTCCTCTATTGCAGATATCTTTTATCGTTTAACAGTGAGTGCACTGTGCAAACCCTGAAAGCTCAGAGAAATGAACTTGTGCTTAACGTGGTGGTAACAAGACCACAGAACTAAAAGGATGTTGGCATTTTTACTGTGCTTTACATGACCAGAGAAATAAAAAACGTGACCATCACCAGAAATTGCAGCAAAACCAACTCTGAAAAATCCTCCTCACAGCAACTTACACATTTAGTCAGCAATACCAGAGCCTAAATCATGTATGCCATGGGGTTTTCTGACCCACAAAAGGCTGAGTACCAGATTCCTTGTTGTCCTACTGAGGCCTCACTATTCTTAACTAATCTTGCGAGGAAAGTCTTTTTTATTTTACTTGGGAGCTATAAAGAAGCAGACAAAATAGCCAAAACTCAAACCCCACCAACCTGCTCTTTGGCAGCACTAAGACACTACCTTTGTCACTTTGTGCTGGGTTGCATTGTTTTTAAGCTTTGTTAATAATTAATATTCTTAATTTAATATAAGATCATTAAAGGAGCCTCAAGGCATATTTCTTTAAAATCCAGAGCTACCTTATTTTTGCTTTTATCCATTAGCAATCCAGCCTACACTCAAACAAAAGTAAAGGCACTGACATAAGGACAGGCATAGGCAGGAAGCCTAGAATTTGATGAGCATTCATCCTTACCATGCATGCTTGTGTCTGTTTATCAGAGAAAAGCCAACTCAGGTCCTGAAACAGAAGCAAAAATCTACCTTTTTTTATGCATCAGCAGAAAAGCTCACTGAATTACAGCAAGGCAAGTCTCTAGCAAGCAGTGAGGTTAGGTAGCTGTCACCACGGTCCAACAAGAACTTTGTTATTAGCGAACACACTTCAGGTACCAAGTAAGCTGGTTTAGCTTCACATCTCAGGCTGATGTTTGATGGCTAGAAATCAGAAGAAAACTTGTGTTTCTGTATGAACAGAGCACATTAATTATGACAGCTTCTTATACAAAACCAGAATACTAGAGTGTCTTTTGCTACAGTCTCCTTTCAAAGTCAAGTCGTTCTAAAACACTACTAACACCTCATATGCAGCTACTTGATTTAAAGGCCTAAAAGGAACCCGAGGAAGATACCACGTGTGGCCACAGCACATCTGAAAATGAGTAAAAACTATACCACCACATTCACCTAAAAGGGGAACATGGTGGAAACCTATAGTCTCCAAAACAAGCACCTCAGCCTTAGATTATGGTAAAGGTTCTGGTACAGGTATCAGTTGTGTGTACGAAAACCCCCCCACGTGTGGGGAATCTGTTTGGCTTCTCCTAGTGTCAGTTCTTCCCCTGCAGAGCCAGTGTAATGCTCAAGAGTCAGTATCAGAGCCTTCCTCTGAAGCTCAGTGAGGAGAAAAGTACAGTCAAAGGCTTGGCTTTAAGAAAGGAAACCATAAAAATCCCTTTCAAAGTTAGGAATGCAACTCCAAAATGAGTTAAGCAAGCCCTGCACTTTATTAGCTGCGCAGGAGGGATATGGGACACATGATGATGAGATCTAGGTGCATCTCAGAAAAAAGCCCCACAAACAACAAAACACAAAACCTTACCAGGTGTAACAAACTGCCTATTTAGCACTATAATTTCTACAGTTTGCTGACAGCCCTGTACAGATAAACCACACCTCCTGTGAGAACAAGACTGGCTGATTTGCACCCAAAGGCAGGAATGCAGCAGAGGTAGGCACGCAAGCTGCAACTGAGCCAGTCCAGGTAACAGCAGCATGGGAGACAAGGCAGAAGTCGTGGCATGGGCTGTGAGAAGCATGTCTCTGGACCCACCCCAGCTCTCACCCAGGTTGCAGCTGGAGCCTCTGCCCTGTTCTTCACTGTGTTACTGTGGGCACATGGTAGCTTACAGCCCAAGCTGCTGGTTGGGCCCTTAGGGAGACGCAGTTATATTTTCATACAACCTTTGCATTTTCAGGCAGCAATGCTTATACTTTTATGCTCTGATATATACCTTAAGCACTTTTATCTGAACTTTAAAAAAAATTCTTGGGAGATTTGAGCTGTAGCCATCTCATACAAAAATCTGCCTTTTAGTCAGTTGTGTATGGAACAGACCCTCCTGCAGAGCTGCACGACACCTGCAAAGGAGGTGGCAGCAAGTGAAGATTTTAGAAGTTTTCTTTCAAATATGACCTGTTAAATTTGACATGTTAAGTGTGACCTGTAAAAATAAGACGAAATTGTTTCATGCTGCCTCTTCATTATACTAAGAGAGAGATTTCAAAGGTTGTGTTGTCTGGGGTTTTCAGGGAGTTGGGCAAGAAGGAACTTAATTCATTATTCACAAGTGTAAAGTCATTCAGATTTCTTCTGAATTTCCTACTAGACAACTGAGAACATCTTTGATTTTAAGTCACAATCTGCATCAAATGTGGGAATCAGGAGAAACAGCACTCCCACAAATGGTCTTACCTGGGATCCTTCTAGCATTGTAACAACTATTAAGTGTCTTGATAATAACTGCCATTTTCATTGTATCAAATGCCATATTCATGGATTTCGCCCTAACACTGCAAGCTCAGGTTTTGAAACTGCTTTTGATCTGTACTTCTGTTCCTCTGTACATGAGCCACATTCCCTAACAGGTCCAAGAACCTGCTACTTGCTTCCAGCTAAAACCACTGTTTCAAGTACTCACAGATGGGCATCTGTCAAAGCAGAGTTCGCAGATTAAGAAATTAGTCATTTCCTGAAGTATCTTCCTGAATCAGGATTTAAATCCTTTCTTCCCCTTCCCCCAGACCCACTTTTGTCAGGCCTCTAGGAAATTAGAGAGGTCGCATGCTCAGGCAAGAGAGGCACTAGTGATCTGCCTTACTGAGGACACCAGAGCAAGGTCTGCAATGCTGCTGTTGGACTCTGAGCAGCCACAACAGGAAGATTTAGGTTTGGTTGCACAAGCTGAAGAAACTGTGATCCTCAAGAATCTCCTTAGATCAGCTTCACTCACAAAACTTACGTTGACTCCCAACATAAGAATGTTTCAGATTCTTCATGCTGAAGTTGAGGAGTTGCCTAGTTTCAAGTTTAGTATTAATCCCAACATTTGCTGGTAGTGACCTGAAGCTTTCTGCTCTTCCCTTCGCAGAAGCGCACAATTTCACACAGGAGCAATCAGCAGAGCCTCTCATTTCACATCTGCTGGAGTATCTGGATTGTAGAAAGTGACCCAGGTGTATGTGGGGGTGCAGTCTGCTGCTACTTCATGAAGGGCCTGTTATTTCAGAAGGTGACTAGATACGCTTCTGCAGGTTCAGAAAAGGCAGCTGCCTGAACTGAAACAAGCTAAGGTAAATTAGCAGAATACTTTTAAAGCCACCTAACAGGGCTAATCGGATTTCTTTTCTACTTCACAACAGCAGCAATGGATCCTTCTTTCTGGGTTTGGGTGCAACATCTTGTACAGTCTTGTCATAATATATATTTCTATTACAGAAAACAGCTTTAAAAGAAGAATTTGAGGCTGTGTTCCTTTAAGTCGGAACAACTTCAGCTTCATAGTGCAAGACCATCAGCAAATCCTCCAGGAAAACGAGAAAAACTCAGTATTTCTGATAATCACCAGACAAAGTGTAGATTAAAAATGTTCTAGGAAAAGCTTACAGAGTGTAATATATCCTAAAGAATTGGCAGATGGGAATATGGTTCATCACTTTCAAAGGCTATTTTCATAGATCTGACAGATGTATTCAGACATACAGAAAAAATATGATAAATGCTAGTTTACAGCAGAAGGCTTTCAAGCTATTTACACATAAAAAGACTTCTATTCCCAAATAGGTGTAAGAGGTAGTCTCTAGTCAAACCAAGTTATTTCTTTAAAAGTGATTTGCCAACCAAAACTAAACTAATGACAACACCCAGCTACCTTGCCTTTTTGGTTTAGCACCAGTATTAATATACAGTAGTTAGTTTGTATTGTAACAGTTCTTTAAGGATCTTAAAAAAAAAAAAACACTGAAAAAAATCACGTTAGCAAATGCAAACCCTAAATTACCTACTTTCAATAGCACAAGCTGAGAAAGGCAGTTTCTCAGGAGAAAAGAAACCTGGTCTAGACAGTGTACAGCATTATAAATTTTCCTAAAGCTAGGAAATCCCTATGCATCACTCAAAATCATCCTAGGAATGAACACAAAGTCTAGCAGCAATGCCTAAACTCATGTGGCTTCCATTATACACCACTTAGCGTAACCTATTTTTTAGTATTCAGCTTTTCGGTATCAATAATGCATAACATCAAAAGCAGTTCAACCCAAAGTATGATGACTAGAAAGTAAATGTGGGTCTCAAACAAGGGCCAGCTCGAGTTTGCCTTGTGCCCCTGTGCAGGACAGAGTCACTGGAGTGGGAGCTTGGGACCTGTCCCCTCTGGAGAGGGAGAGCTAGTGGCTGCAGAATAGAAAAGCAACAGTGTGAGCAAGCAGCCTCCCTCAGTCTGGTCCTGTCTCCTCTGGTACACAACCCAGTGGAGCACCACTGCCTAACCCAACCCCACACATCAGCAATACTGAACTGCACAAGACAACGGCCAGTGTTCTCAGGGAGGCTTTTATTACCATCAATCCTACCCTGACTCATTACTAAGTGCTCAGTGAACAAGCGCTCATCACTTTTTGGTTTTTTTTCTTCCCCCAACAGACTGTTTGTTCTTCACCAGATAAATTATTTACCATGAAAGAAATTAAGGTGGCCAGTAGGGAAGAGCAAATTACGAGTATGGGAGTTCACAAGATGAGGCTGCTATGAGACAGCGTTTCACTTGTTTTTCCTACCCAGCTGCTAGAGCAGCTTTATCACCAATCCTATTTAAGGACAAGAACCAAATGGTGTATAGAGACTCCAAAGCTTGATCCTTCAGCTGCAATTTGTTTCACCTTCAATTTTCACTTCCTTCCCTGTTTCTCTCAAATCTTGACAGCTTGCATTTCATAACCTTGAGTGATTAGTGCAGGCATTTAGAAAATACACTAAAACCAACAGAATTAGAACCCCTTAAAGTTTTTCACAACAAAATTTATTAGAAGAATAGTGGTTTTGAAAAGTCTAGCATCCAGTGAAAACTACCATACACAAACATTACAGCTGGGAATGTGTTTCCAAAATGACATGGTCAAATAATACAATGGAGCCATTAAATCTTACACATGCACAACAAGAGAATTAGCGCTTTGACATACAATGCAAAAAATAAATGGACCACATGAAATAAAAATTTTAAAGTACTTATCACATACATTAAGACACAGCTTATTTAGTCCAGTCAAAAAATCAGAACTGCATTAAAAAAAATTAATGTAGTGCAATCAAACCAAAAACCTTAATTTGTGATCATAAGTGCTCTACTACATAAAACATTGATCATAGCAAGGAACAAAAAATTCAAATCACACAGTACAAAAAAAATCTGTAAATAAATATAAACTACAGTACAAGAGAAATATTAAATTATACAATTCCGTCAAACTGTAAACAGTATATTGAAATGAGGTCCATAAGAGTAAAGGGGGGGGTTCCTGTTTTTTATTTCCCATGACACTTGAACTTCTAGAGGTCAGAGAGAAATGCCATTTTCCATACTCTTCAAAGACTATGGGTTACATAAATAGAAAGAGAAGACTTTTTAGATGTAAAGTGTCAAATAATAAAGCAGAGGTGTTGCTGACTTGTGACTGCCAACAGATTACTGCAAGAGCAGAACAGCAGATTTTACTTTAAAGTTTTGCCTCCCTGTGCATGCAGCACGGAGGCCCATCACTACAGATGTTAAGTGCCAACAAATTCTGAATTAGTGCTCAGCATTAGAGAGAAGACACCTGCTGAGGGGCTGGTCCTACTGAGTGGGTGGAAGCGATTATGTACGCCATTACCAACTTGGACCTCTGCTGATTATCTGACAGGTTTACACGCTCATCACACAAACACCAACTTTGGCAGAACAATTACTAATAAACTCAAAGCACTCCCGGCCCATTGGTTTCCATCACAGTGGCCAGTGCACAGAATTCTCTAAGGACATTGCATAACTAGAGTGTAGAGGTCAGACAGCCAAGGACCCGTGCTTGAGGTTAGAAGTAGTCATGGTGAGAGAGAAGCAAGAGCCACGTTAAGAAGCTGCCTCTGCCGTTCACAGAGGCAGTTGGGAATGTATTTTATTTTTAGCTGCGCTGGCTAGTAGTGGCATTTTAAAATATATAAGTTTAAGATAACATATATACTATATATGTATATAATATAATACATATTATATAATATACATAGGAATTTCTTACAATACATACCAGGAACCCCCATGCGATCTGCTCAGTAGTAATAACTGAATATACAGAATGCCACTATAAGTGTCTGAGGCACTGTGTGCTGGAGAGTAAATATGCAGCTTTAAAATCCGTTTGGCTGAGTTATACCTGGATACCTGAACTGAGTTTTAAGTTGACATTCATCAAGGATGTGCTATTAGCACGTCAAAAGAAAAGCAAAACAAAATACAAGTCACTGCTAGGTTTAAGAAGAGAGTACAAGTACCTGAATTGAGTGAGGATAGTGTGTAAACTGTCCCTGAGGGTTTTTAAACAGTGTGTGTACAAGTTGGATTTCTAAGAACATTAGTTTAAACTTACATTGCGGACTGATAAAATACCAATGTCTGACAATTTAACAAGTGGAGGTTAGAAAGAGTTATGAGCAAACACTCAAAACATATTTTATACATTTTAAAGCAGCAGTAAGCTGCTGTAAGCATACATCCCATCAGTACAAGCAACACATGGGACTCAGATAAATGTTTCTATTTGCAAAAAGCCCATCATATATCAATAAGTAAAGAATATTCACCTGCTAAATTAGAATGCACCTAGTTACAGACTAGCAATTCAAGATTATTTTTTTAATCAAGTACTTTGCTATACTTTGCTATTACATACTAAAATTCCTTAAGCTCACTAATGCTGGTATTCTAATCTATTTTTTAAATGTTCCCCCTTCATTTAAGAAATATACCATTCCACAACTTAAACATTAAGATCCATTTTCAGTCCTCAGATGTAAAAAGCATGTCAATGAGTTTATATTAAAAATTTACATGGTAAAAAGGCTTGAATTTCAGCCAGAGAGTCTAAATACTACTCATTCCCTGAAGGCATTAGGGAGAAAGAATCCCTATCCATTTTTCTTGTGATATAGGTTTCAAACTGAATATTAAACAATGGTCCAAAATGATTTTTCAGTTTGGGAAACTTCCCTTTCCCTACCCATCATCCCAGATTCCAAATGTCAAGCCCTGATATGGCCTGTTGAAATGACTTGTTAAAAATATCAGGTACATGTATATATACATGCCCTTCCTCAACTTCAGAATTTTTTGTTGTACTAGTCTTTTAAAAGACAGATTAGTATCCCAAGAGAACTTGTGATCTGACCTGAAAAGCCATTAATGATCCTAGATTGTACATTTAAAATATCTCAAAACCTGAAGACCAGATTTAATTAAGACTCTGGCATTGTAACAGAAAAAGTGCTGCAGATATTTATCCCTTTTCTGGTACTTTAGAATAGGTCAGACAAGTGCTTTTTGTATTTTTTTTTGTATATTATCTGCAAAAATATTTGAGAAATGTAGCACCAAGTAGTTGGTAAACTGTATAGTAGCTGTAGTAGTGTCTTCACTATTTCCAAATAGGAAAAAAACCCATTAAATTAGAGTGTTCTAGGTGATGACTATAAAAATTGTTTTCTGACATTAACTTTTTGTGCTCCAGTCAGAACAAAGTCTGTGTCCTAATCCCTGCTCCATAAGGTTGAGTTACCATCTTGACTCCTTTTAAATTATACTTACCAATTCAGTAGAGACAAGCACAGGGACAGGGGTAAGGATGTTTGTTTTTAAGGTGAATGAAATCTCCTGGGCAAGTGAAAGAAATCCTTCCTCCTAGCATGCTGCCCAGGAAAACTGACTTTGCAACTGGGCTAAGAGACTTTAAGGATTAAATAAAGCTCTCTTAATATGAAGTTTTTCATGACAATACCTGAATATAGGCATAATTCAATAGGACATGAAGCCCAAAACTGCTGCTGTAACAGAGGTATAGAAACTCAGGCCCAATCAAAGCAAGAACAGGAAGGAGGGAGAGAGATGGGCACTGGAATACTTGAACTACTTACAGGTTTTTTTCTGGTATATGTGGAGTGGTTCTATGGATTATTTGGAGTCCACAACATATCTCTACGTAATGATCATCACAGTACATAGTGTTTATACTCTGGATAATTAGAAATTAATAACTACAGCAGTTATTTTACTTGCTACATCCATCAGATCTGCATATAACTAGCAGTGCAGATTTTCAGGTTTCTGAAGCTTCTAATTACTGAGTTTTTTATATAATTTGAGATCAAATGGAAACCTGTATTGTACCAAAACTAGCCTCAAAGGTTTTTTTTTTAGGTTCAGCTTTTTTAATCAGTATAAGTAAACATTATCCACTGGTGCTTAGAAAAAGCAACATTGACCTAGACTGAAATTACATTTAACTTCCAAAACGTTTGTGGTGAAAACCTAGAAGTTTCTGATCCTCATGAAAATGAGGGAAACAATCCTTCCCATTCTACCTCTAACATCTGGCAGAGAATTTAAGCTACTTAAAGTATTGTGACAATGCTTTCAGTACAAGTTAATAATTTTGCCTTCACAACAGTTTGGACTGCAACAAGGGTATGCATTCTTACACTGAAGAGTTAAAATTTTGTCTTCACTGAAGAAAGAGCTCTTTACATTACAGATGTAGCCACACTGTTTTTGAGAAACTAGGGAACAGCAGTGTTCCCTTCACTTCTTGCACATGTGTTCTTCTCCTAAGACTCAAGGAGATCTTAAGAGCATCACTTCAAGGTAAACTGGAAAGAAACTCATAGTAATTCCAGTTTTGCCTGTATAACAATCATTGCAGATGACATAAAAAGTAACTCAATCAGAACTAAAAAGTTCCAATGTACACAAATCTTACTCAAATCTAAAGCCCCTGAATCACTTTGCCAGCTCCTAAGAATTTCCAGGGAAGGAAATGTACTCTCAGGTTCTCATGAAAGAAATATTTAGACTCAAAAATGTCTGCCTGCCACAAGACAAAGCACAGAGTATTCCTTGTCTGCTCTTAAGCAGTCTAAACACATGTGCAGTTGCCTCCCACTGGAAAGTTCTACAGCAAAGGTGGTATAGGAGTTGTGCGAGAATATAAAAGCTGAACTTGTCCCCTCACTAGAGGCACTATGCTGCCTGTACACCTGCGCTGTTAAATAACTTGTTTTCCAATTGCCATGAAAATTCAGAGTTCAACGTCAGGTTTAACAATAGGGTTAGTAATGCAAGCATCAAATTACAAGTTCTGCAGCAAGAAAGTAAAGGCATACCTGTATTGCTTATGCAGCAATTTCTCCTGCACAACTGTGGGGGCAGGGGGTAAGGTAGAAATTCTGAAGGAACCTGTCAAGCCTTTAAAACATATTAGGGAATGACTGGAAAATAAAATATCTTTTGACAGAAATAAAAGCGAGTCTATAAACGTGTCCCTACAATACCTAACTGGAAAGTTTCAACTCTATAGCTGTACTCAAGCATTATGGCCACAACAATGCCTACAACACTGTGGAATGAGGATCCAGCTGGCTGAAAGTGAGGTAATAGTTTGTAATAGGTCAGAGTTCTAAAAAAGCACTTTTACATCTTACAAGTCCAAATTATAAAAGGACACATTTCATACATGTTGGGCTTTCTCACCAGAACTGTACGATAATTAACTCCACACCAGGACCCCTACCACACTAAGCCTTACTCATCTTCAATTATATGCTGCAGCAAAGATTTACCAAGCGACACCTAAACTTCAGTACAATATGAAACTTGATTCTTAAAACTTTATACACACAAAATATAAAATTACTTTTCTAGGATGGGGTAGGGGTGAGGGATTCTCCTTCATGATACTTGAACTGAAAAACTAGTTTTCAGAGACTGCCACAAATATTATTCACAGTTTCTTGCTGTCAGGCTTTTTCAGCTACATCAATGTAGTACACAACAATACTGTTAAAAGTCCAATAACTACACTGGGCGGACATCCTTGGGAATAAGAGAAAACTAGTGACGAAAAATACCCGAAAGGCCTCCTCCTAACAATGTCTCAATTTTTACAGGGTTGCAGTTTGTCTATGTTACATGTTAATGTGATCTCAAAAGAGCAGCAGGAGAAAGATTTTTAAATCTTCTCTCCTGTCCAAGTGATCCAAGTAACATAAGCATCCACTTACCAGAAATAACATGAGAAACAAGGCTTTTGTTACAAAGACAGCAGTGAACCATACCTTCCCACACCAAAATATGGTCATCCAGGGATTCTGGCCATGCAAACTGCTGGTCAGCAGAAAATTAAGCATGCTAATGGACAAACGTCAATTCCAATCATATATTTAAAATGATCCCAAATACTACTAGTTAGCTACACTGAAAGCGCCTGTAAAAAATACGTAGTGAAAAATGAAACAAAACATCAGTGATCACTGCAGCACTTAAGAGTGATACTAGTCTTACGTGATGAATCACCTCAGAGAAAATACATTAGATGGGACTTCCAAACGAAAAGGTAACATTAAAAGGTGCACCTGAATATTACAGACTAAATTTACAAAACCTACAATAAGGTAAAATATATATCTTTTGAATATTC
Source organism: Galbula dea (assembly GCA_013399015.1). Classification (NCBI taxonomy): domain Eukaryota; kingdom Metazoa; phylum Chordata; class Aves; order Piciformes; family Galbulidae; genus Galbula; species Galbula dea. The sequence goes on from VWZX01005818.1 coordinate 1,570,723, forward strand.
AGCAGCTTTTTTTTTAAATTTGTTTTTATTTTTTAAGAGGCTCATGAAATTTTAAAAAGGGACCACTAACTAATCTCAACCATGCTTCACAAAACAATAATGGCTATTTCATATTGCAGTTACCAACGTAATGCAATTAGTGCTTAAAAAATAATCTACACTTTTTTCTTTTTTTTTTTTTTCCTTTTTAAACAGAGACCTTTGGAGGAAATATGGTTGTTCAAAAGCTTGTTGAAAAAGAAAGATTACCTGAATATTAAGTTATCACAGATCAAGTGTTGTGTTTAAAAGCTTTCCAGACATGAGCATTACAATCTTCAGGTCTCAGGACATTTAAACTGAGAAAGTTACGTGTTTGGTTTGTTGTTGGTTTCTTTAAATCCACTTTCTAACCAAAGCAAATAAAGAGTACTCAACTTCTCACTATCTATTTACAATTCTTAGCCTACAGTCTGAAATGACAAGACAAATTCTCTTTTAGAACTGCAGCATTAAAGGGTAGGCACACCATTCTTCTGCTGCACGATTGTCACCCACTTAAACACACATACAAAATATTTAGGTTAGTAAAATGAGCACTCCACATACACTACAGTGACAAGTTTTATAAAACTCAACTCATGTTGTTTAAATAAAGACAACTGCAAAAGGTTAAACCTCTCTGAACAGTAAAACTGTGTTAAATTTTTTTTTTTTTAACTTGCAGCAAACTTTCTACCATAGCCTCCAACAGCAGATGAAACCACACGTTTAACTGCACCTTTATTGCAATCACCAGCTAAACTGGAACATATTGCAGAGTTTATACACTGCCACTGAGCTTAAACTGCTTTAAATGTCAAGATGACAACTACAGAGCTACAAGGAACCAGGATTTTGAGTATATTAAGTAAACAAAACCAAAGTATACTTGGGGCCAAATGCCCAGTCCTTTTCAAGAATGAGCAGTGCATATTTAAAATGACAGCAATGGTGTGCCTAACCTTTGAAAATATGAAGTTGCTGGGGAAGGGGAAAGGCTAAAAGATTCAACTGTTCCAGAAGTCATTCAGCATCCCCAGGGCTATCTAGGCCACCCTCCCACGAACTCTAAGAAACCACTTTCAATCACTGACATTACTTAATGCTCTCACACAAAAACTCCAATGCTTCTTTTGGTTGTGCAAATCGGGGGTAGGGGGAGGGATAAAAAGCAAAACCAAAAACAACGAAAACCTCAAAACCAACCAACAAAAAAAAAAAACCAAAACCAAAACAAATCAGTAATTCTATCTACCTTTTGCACAGATTAAGACCAAATTGTTTTTACCTGAAGAACCAGCAATTTCAATTTGGTCATACTGTGGTAAATCCAGTAAGCTCCACCTAGTTACTAACCACTCCTGCAGAAAGTATCAAAGATAAAGGTTCTGTAAAAAACTTATCCTGAATCTCCATGTAATGACAATTATGTTATCACCATATTGAAAAACAAAAACCAAAAGGACCTGTGGTTTATGGAGTGCTTTACTGGTGTTTAAATGCTTATTCTAGCATGTGCTAAACCACTATCAGAATAGATTAAATAAAAACAACAACAATAAAGCAGGATTTGGATTAATTCCTGCTACTGGCAACTGTAATATTTAAAAAGGAAACACCCATTCACTGAGTGTTCGACCCTGACAGTATTACAGATAGATATGATGCAGAGCCTGAAATAGATCAGGCTACCAGTGTTTTACTTCTTCCCTGAACATTAACAAGCTCCTTCACTAATATGGATATTTGGGCAGACTACTGAGGTTGTAACGTTTGAGATCACCATTTTGTGGGCGCTTTTTTTGCCCTTCTTTTTTTCTTCTTTTGTAATATCACAGTAGTTTCTTATACAAATCCCCCTTCCCCAGATTAGAGTCATTTAAACTAGTTGTTGGAACCACATAGTTTAGTAAACTCAGAATCAAGTCTGTAAAAGCGTAAAGGTCACAAAGAACCATAGTTCTGTTATAATGAGGCATACCCTAATACATCATTTAGTGTACCCTGACTGCTCCTGACTGTGAGAAGCTTGTCTTCCATGAGATAAGGCTACATCCTCAAGCAGGTGAGTCTAAATATCACCCTTCAAATATCAAACAAAGTTACAGCGAAGGTAGTGTTACAAATAATTAACCAACATATTCTGAAGGTAGTGTATGTAAGTTTTCCCTCCCCTCCCCTCCGGGTGAGCACTAAGCAGACAATGAATGGTAAGTATGTTTCAGTTAGAAAGAAAATAGTGGAGAGCCTAATTAGACTCAATTGATTATCGATCTAATAAACAAATCTGAGTTCAAGAGGTACCATTCCTAAACAACTTGATTTAGCTTAAACTCTTTCAATCAACTGGATCAAAGAAAAGGAAGGGGGAAAAGATTTCTGAAACATTTTGAAGAATGAGAGTCTGACTCTGATTTGAAAAACATCTAGTTTCAGGAGAGTATCAGTTCAACAAAGTGGACTTATTTCTATAAAGGCAGACATGAAAAATCCAACACTAGAAGTTCAGGCAGACTCTATAGGCAAGATGTTCACTTCCACGGATCTGCATTCTTTGTGAGGTAACTCAACTCTATATCACAGAGAAACATGCAAAAGGCAAAAGAAAAAAAAAAAAACAAACAAAAAAAGGGGCAGTGGGCAGGTGAAGGAAGGAAACTGCGCCATACCAGGCTAGAAAAATTTACAGATGTGACATTCAGAGTGCACCTTTCATCTGTGTCCACACAAGTCTATGCTAACCTGCAAAGGAAAGAGCATTGCAGTAAATAGAATCAGGTGCACTCAGTGGTGGTTGAACTATGCAGTAGTGCTCACCCAGTTTGCAAAGTAATTGGCACTCTACAACATCCCTACTCATCTTTCAACTCATTTGCACTTTGTGCTGCTTCTCCCTGGGGATCTAATTCAATCTTTACTGAAACATCCTGCCCCTCCGACCTCATTAATTTCATTTTTTTCTTTGGAGGGTTTTTCAAAGTGCCCAGCCTCTCTTTAACTTTGTACTCCAGTGTACTGTGGGGGATCCCATAAATACTCTGAGCTTTGGAAACACTCATTTTCCCGCTCATAACCACAGAGATTGCTTCCTCCAGTATCTCGCTGTTATACTGTCTGTATCTCCCTCTTTTCTTCCTAGGTTGCTTGGAGCCAGGATCTCCCTCTTGATCTGAGGTGGGATATGGCTGTCCAGAGGTAGACTGCTCAGCATCTGAGCCCCAGGAATCTGGTCCAGCATCCAGCAAACTTCTCCTGTTTTGTTTTGGAAGGATAGCCCTTAACTTTTTGCTAAGCGCGCTCTCCGTTTGTGAACCCATTACCAAAGAGCTATAGCTGTACTGGTCACCAGTGCGGGACTCCCATGAAAGGTCCATGCCTCGAACTTGTGGTATCTTTAAATCCACAGGAGATGAATGGCTCACGTCCTTTTTCCCATCCTGTTTAGTTTGAAGTGCCATTTTTTGAAAGGCAGAGTTTTCTGTAAGAAAAGGAAGGTCACTGATGTTGCTGAGTGCACCATTTCCCCTGAATTTCATGCGGCTGAAATTGAATTCGTAGTGTGGTTTTGCCCAAGAAGCCTCCCTGGATAATATTAAGTGCTGTCCATGATTCTGTAGTCCAGATGGCCCATGGCTAGCAGCTGTAGAAAACTGGTTTCTGCTCAGCAGTTCTTCACTAATCTGGAGTGATCGAGCCAGCGGTACTTTAAGAGATGTGGAGTGGCCATAACCTTCCCTGGTTCCATCCTGCAAGCTTCTTGGAGGTACCCCATCACCACTCTGTAGTCCCTCCGGATGGTGCTGGCTGGGTCTCCCAGGTCGCCTAATTGGATGGAAGGAAACTGATGTGAGCAGGACTTGCACAGGTAGGGAGGGATGGGTGAGGGGGCCACTCCTTTATTAGAAGGCCTTGCTTGGGTAACATCACTTTTTGTGTTATTTATTTTTCTCTAAATTTTATTTTATTTTTTTATTTTAATTTTTTTATTAAGTCTCAGCATCAGTCAGTTTTAAAACTTCTTCGCAAAAAAAGAGAAGCTTTTTGGGCAAAGAAAAATGAAACCTGTTGGCTGGTCTCTGGTTGGGTTCACAAATTCTCGGAGTAGAAAAGACTTCGCGCAAGCGTCTGAAAATAGCACCTTAATTACAAAGTAGTAATCGATCGCCATAGATCTACACACAACTGTGTTACTGGTGTGACGTTACCACTAAACAAGTACAGTAATAAAAGAGTAAGCCAAAGCCAAAACATATTCAACATGCAAATATGACTGCCACCTACAGTATCTACACATAGATGGAAACCTTGGATGGTGTTTGCTTACATCATATTGAAGACCTGTTGCTCAGGATTAAAAGACAAAAAAAAAAAACACTTAACAAACCTCAAAGGTATTTGCTTGACTTTCATTAACCACCAAATATAAAAGCTAGGATACTGCAGACCAAAGGAAAAGACTGCATTACACTAGACTTACCAAACTGCTCTCCTAACAACAAATTGTATATATACAGGACCCTAATTCTCATTTGATATATAGCATGGCTAGAAAAAAAAAAACCAAAAAGATTCTAGCTCCAACTGTCTTCCAGACTGAGGGTTAATAGCAGAAAAAGCACCATGTATTTTTACCATTTTCCTTTCATTACGAGTGTTCTTTATATGACACAAAGCACTACTACTGCAGATAAACATGTATTGTAATGTTTTGCTTGCTTATCCCCCTGTAGTAACTAAGTCACACTAGTTTCAGAATCCACCTCCATGTTCAACATACAGATTAATGAAGAGACTAGTAAGCGATTCTATTTTAATGCTCTGGGACACTATCCTGGTCTAAAGCAGTCTAAGCTAAGTCAGCGTTATTTAAGGATAGGATACATACTAGTGAAAAGCTACATTATTCTTTTTAGCATCATGCTGGGATTAAAATAGAAAAAGTCTTTAGAGAAAAGACATCCACTGAAAAGACCTGGCATGCAACACACTCAGTGTTTCATATGTATGCTGCTAGCTTCTCTCCAGGATGCAACAGGTCATAGTTGAAGTGGGTAATAAGACCCAACAAGGATTCAGAACAAAATCCAGAGAAATGACTGAAAGTTTGCGACTCCAGAGAACTCTCTCAAGCAATGGGCAGTCTCTGTCCCTTCTACAGCATTTATCAGCATCAGTGTGCAAACCAATGATTCTGCCTTTAAGTAAAGGTCATACTGGCAACTAGCTAGGACAGAGGACACACGATTTCATTCACGCTAAAACAAGTTGCAGTCACCCTCATGTACCACACATCTGTACAAGTAACTACATGTGCCAGCATGCAACATCCTCTGCGGATCCACAGAACTGCAGGACAATACCAGATGCTGGCCCTGTCATCCCTGTGTGTTAGACTGGCCTTTGCTTGATACGCAACATGGGGGGGGGGAAATTAAAAAAAAAAAAAAAATCATCACACACAGCCTTGGTGGTTTCTGCTGCCTTCCTAAGAAAATAAAGCTGGAAATAACCTGTTCAGAACTGAAAAAGAAGAGCTGCTGGGGAAGGCTTATACTAACGAAGTATGAAAAAATATTAGGACTAACTTTTAAACAAGGATTTAATATTTTATTAATAGAAAGATTAAATGGAAAAGTTATCTTGAGGGGAGAAATCTGAGACAGTAATATTTTTCCAAAGAGAAATGGAAAAGTTAATTCATTTGTTAGCAGTACACGGGATTGATCGTGGTGGTAGGTTGTTTCTAGAGTTTTTCGAAGGCTATGGCAAAGCTCAATCCAGCAATTAAATAGCACTTAACACCATATACTCTTTCTGTACTTTACAAAAATAATTACTTGTTCACAGTAGCTTCAAGATAAAATTCTCCTTTCAATACCCAAAATCCCTCGTATTCCCACAGTCAGCCTCTCCAGTACGATTACCTCAATTTTAACTAAGCGTAAAGGGTTGCTATATGTATGTAAATGGTGACCACTACAAATATGAAACCTAAAAAAAGTTTTAATATAAGATTATTTCACATTTCAAACTAATTAAAGCAAGAGTCATACACCATATTTTTAAAAACAAAACCAAAACCTGTTCAGTGCTACAGTACAATCGTAAATCCAAAAACCATACTTAAGTTTTCTAAACTACCAGACTCCCTCCCCCAGCCACTTTTCTTTAAGTTGTGGTTTATGGTAGGAAATATTAACAAAAGAGTATGCAGTTATTCAAATCTAATTCAGCTTGGTTCATCACTCAAAATAATTACTATACCTAGAATAAGCTTTCCTCTTAGCTAACTTTCCCCTAAGTGAAATGGGATCTAAGTTATTTTTAACTGAACTTGCATCTCCATGGACATCATCTATCACTAAACCCAAGAAGCAGGTAATGGAAAGATCTCCAAGTACTAAATTGCCCAAAATAACAGATATTAGAGCTCTTAACTGCAAGTTTAAGTTGTCTCAGTTTGCAACAACTCTTATTTGGCAGGTGAGGTGAAGGTATTTGGCAAAGGTACAAGCTGAAAAACACATTACTCCAAAGGGTTAACACTAAAAGTAAGTTAAAACTTAGAAGAGGTAAGCACACATTTTTAGTTAAAAAGCAAAAACAGTTTTAGAAGGTCATAGTAAGTTGCTTTCCCTTACCCATTTCCTGGAGTACTGGAGCACCCTGGAGAATGACTCAGAGAGGTGCTGCCGGCACAGGGACTCTTCTTAGTGGATAAATCAAGCACACCGTCTGCAGAGACAAAAGACTGACTTCAGCGTTTGAAGAAGCAGGATTAGCCATGTAGTTCCCTGACAAAACAGGTCTTTTGGGCTAAAGTCACACTTAGCTCACAGCATTTTCTATTTTACTTTATTTTTAAGAAACGAAGGCTTGAGTTTGTTTGTAATTTGGCTTACAACTGACTTCAGTGCAGTCCTCAGAAGTAGCAACAAAAACTAGCAAAATTAGAAGTGCATCTGTTACAAGAGCTAGAGAATAAAAGCTGACCTACAAATGACAGTTGAGGATACAACACAGTCCACTGCATAACTAACCCTCAATGGTCCCCAAATGAGCCAATCTTCAAATTCCTGAGATATTCTTCCCTTTAACAGGGGACTTTAGGCCAGTATTTGTTGTTGGTTTTTTGGTTCTGTGTTTGCTTTTGGGTTTGGGGTTTTTTAGTGGTGTTTGTTTGTTTTAAATCCAAATCTCTACAGAATAATTCATGGAGAATTTCATACAGGAAACTCATTTTCAAATGAACACACACAAATCTGAGACTCCTCCTCACCTGGCAGCTAGCTTCATCCTTCTCCATGTCTCCAGTGGGTCCCTACTGGCAAAGCTGCTGCCTTTCCTCTCTCTATTGTGCCATTTTATTCCCTCTTTTTCACATAACAAATGGTTTTTCCTGCTAGACTGCTTCTTCAGTTCTCACTAATGGCACTTCCTCATGCTCACCACCCATGGTCCTCTGCAAGCCCTTGCATAACTCTGCATTTCTAGGCAACAGAAAAGGGAGCACTTTTTGCTAGAAAAGCCTTGCTCCCATTGCATTGAAACAAATTGAAATTCTGGTCATTTTAATACAAACAATATTGTCATAGAAGCAGCACAGCCATCTGAAATTCCTGGAAACTCTGAAATGAGGAATTTATGAGGCAAAGATAAATTAAACCTGTTTGCAAGGTAAACTAGAGACATTTCAGAGGTCCTTACTCATTCCACCTAATCAAGTAAATACCACCCAACTCAAGAACAATGTAAGATGGCTTTCAGATTGCTTAGTATTCTCATTTGACATATGGAGAAAAAACATGATAAACTGTGAACTAGAATTAGCTTACAGAAAGCTGTTCCACCCACTGCATTTGGGAACACACCATAACTCAAACTTAAGCAGGCAGAGAATTCAATCTTTCTTTTAAGCAACACTTACGCAGCCACAAGACACAGACACTGGATCAAGTAATAACCCCTTTTCAAGAGGTGATACTGAACAGCACAGGCTTCTGTCAGAAGCACTTGTACCCCCACTTCCCCTGTCAGAAGGGACATTACAACCTAGGGGTCTCTGAGGGCAAGCAGGGCAGCCTCCTACTCCACGGAGAAGTTTACAACTAGCTGGGTTCCCCTCAGCCCACTAGAGCAGAAATAAAACAATAAGCACCACTTGCATTTTTTTATGACAATCTGTTAAAGCTCATTAACAAGTTTGGCAAAACCTCTTCCCAAGTACATTAAATGTAAATTGGAAAGAAAAACATTACACCAGCAAACATTACTGTGTAAGTTAATATGCACATGTTCTAATTCTGTAACAAGTGTTATGAACATTATCAATTATCTTACAGCTTTTTTATCACATGGCAGCTAAAGAACAGTTCATGTACATGCCTTCTTCTTCACAATACAATCTTCTAATTAAAAATAACCAACCAAATAAGCAAAACTGATTCTTTCTCTCTTTCACCTAAAAGCTTCACAATCAGAACAGTTTAACATTTAAAAACATATATGCAAAAGACACTTGTGAAATACATTTATAAAATCACCTATCAGCTAAATGTACAGGTGTTCACTTCAAGAAAGACACCAAAAAACCTTTCACTGCAGTTTTGTATCTGAAGTGTGGCAACAACTTTCAAGAAGTGCTTTAAGTGCAGCAAGTGTTCATATACCCAGCTACACGTTGGATACATAAAATTAACATTTAACAAAAGGCTTCATAAGCGTAAATTCAAAGAATAAAGGGATATCTACAGTTCTGTACTAGCTAGCAAAAGGCTTTTCCACTTAAGGATGGACAGACTACTTTGAATTTGACAGAATTATTTCAGACACTAACACATTTCTAAAGAAGGGTAAAGAGCCTAATTTTAATCCTAATCAGTATGATACACCTATGATAATCTCTATTCAACAGTTTCAGAAAAAAACCCCATTCATATACTATAATCACTCACAGAATTTGCTTGTTAAAAACATTTTTGGTGGAAAGCAAGGTTTTCAAATTAAAACAAGCTCTGCAACACTGTTACATGTTATTCAATCTGTGCTCTGCAGAACAAGTCTATTTTTAAAGCAGAAAGAGACATTTCTTCCAAATGCATAAACCTGGAAGTTTTGTAGAGTTCATGGGTATAATTTTTTTACAGTCTTCACAAAGCAAATTCTCACAGACTTCTAAAAGGTACTGTTTTCACACTATGACCAGGAAGAAAATAAATCAGTCCTTCAGTTAGATTGTGTACTGATCTTCAGAAAGGTGGCAACATTATAGTATTGTCTTATCAGCAAGTGTACAGTCTATTTTGGCAGACTGTTTCTTGCAGCTCACAGCAGGAACAGCACATTTCTCCCCAAAGTCTGGAGCACGTCCATCCCCTTTGCCCTTCTTCAGAAAGGTCTCTCCTGTCTACGGGCCTGAATTCTTCCAAAAAGTCTCTTTTCTCCCAGCCACATCTAGCTAGTCATTATTTTATTGTAAAAACATCTATTGCTTTTCCACTTCACATTTCATGCAAAAGTGCAAATTGTCTGGTTTTGCAACAAGAGTGCCATAAAATGCAAGATGCTGATAAGAGTCCTACCTTGTTCACTAGGTTCTGACTGAGACTTTCTGACAGTGAGGTCCAGAGGCGAGTCTTGGTCAGCCATGAGAAGTTTGCTGAGCACAGGGTTCTGAGCAGTTGCAGCCGTGGGAGAGGAGGCGACCAGAGATGCTTTCAGCAGGCTTTGGTTCTTTGTGCTATTGGGCTGGCTGGAGTCCTGAGTAGAGCTATTTTTTGAGGTATATTCAGCAGCAAACTGTCGGATCATTCGCTGCATGATCTCACGGGCCACTAGGGGAATATTGGGGTCAGAGACCCTAGGACTGTCTGTAAATATTAGAGATTTTTTTTTTTAAGGAAGCACTGTAAGTAAAACAGCTTTTATATTAAGTAATTGCTTATTTAAAAATAAAAAAAACTAAGGGAAAAAAACATGACAACAAACATAAAATAGTTTCTGCAGAAAATGTACTTTAGTCTTATCAAGTACCTGAACAAAACCCATTGCTGATTCTGATATAATCTTTCCAGAATACCAATTTCCTAAGAGAAATATGCAATCTTTTGTTTTCAAACATAAAAATATTCGACAAGACCTTTAAGAGGTGTGGAAATGTAAAGAAGAGCTAGGCTCATGAAGAAAAGTACCTAGTAATGAAGCTCATTGAATTGAATAGGTTATTCAGTAGAAGTATAGAGAAACTTACCTGCAGCTACAGAAGGGGAGAAGGGGGAATAGAGGTGCACCAGTCCCCTACAAATTTACTGGGAAACAAAGTACTATAATTCCAATTCTTCAAAACAATCCACATAAAGAACAAACATTCAAGTGTCTTCCATCCCATTCTATCTATTCCTTTTGACATTCCTATCATTACAAACAATATAGCAAGAGGCATTACCCAAAAAGCTTTCAGATACACAAAACCCCAAGATGTGTCACATGAAAAGTAACTATTTCTAGAAGAGCTGATAAATCTATTATTAGTAAGAAATGTGAAGTGGAACAGGTAGATATTCCAATTTATATGAAATAGTGCATAGATACAAAATGTATTGCTTGGCAATGTGGGCAACCCAAAAATATATTGGCATAAATCAGTATTTTAGATCAGCAGTAATTTGTGATGTCAAACTAAATCTGTAACTCCTAAATCATAGAAGCTAAGTCCTGACACTTCACCTCAAAACACTGCTTGTGTTCTCTGACCAAATCAAGTTAAAAAAAAAAAAACAAACAACAAAACACAAACCATAAAAAAAACAACCTAAACCCCCAAGTCCAGAAACAGCTCAAAAGGTTTGATTTCCTATTTCCAAAGAAATATTCAGAGAAGATTGTGCAGTAGGAGACCAAACAAATCTTTAACAGCAAAATGGAATAATAGTGAACTGTTTAGTTCCTCTTTAAAAAAAATAGCCCAGGTTGAAAGGCAATCTATTGAGATTAAACTACTAGAAGCATTAGCAAAATTTTCTGTGGTACCTTTCAGCATTAGATTCGCCTTTCACCATCATTTTTGACAAAAATACATCAATCCAACAAACCAGCTGCAGAATATCTTTAAAGGATGACTGACATGAAGGTTTGAGTAGGTAGTTGCCCACAAACTGCAGAGCAGCAATATGCAGCAACTGTGATGAAAAAACATACTGAGCTTTAAATACTTAACAAAGCCCAAATTCCTTCCTCAACATGTGTATTTCTATACTGAAAGGGTTTTAACGGCTGCCCAGGGAGATGATGGAGTCACCGTCCCTGGAGGTGTGAAGCATAGGAGGTTCCATGTGAATACAAGAGAAAATTTTTTCACAGTGAGGGTGACAGAGCACTGGAACAGACTGCCCAGAGAGGTTGTGGAGTCTCCTCTGGAGATATTCAAAATCCATCTGGACACATTCCTGTGTGACCTGGTCTAGGGAATCCTGCTCTGGCAGAGGGGTTGGACTAGATGATCTTTCGAGGTTCCTTCCAGCTCCTGACATTCTGTGATTAGGGACATGGTTTAGTGGTATGTTAGTGTAGGAATGGTTGGACTTTACGTCCTTAGAGGTCTCTTCCAAACTTTGTGATTCTCACAGGAGTGCAGTAGCTGTAAACTTCTGAGGCATTTAGGTAAATACTTAAATCACTTTCTTGTAAAATCTACAGGATGTTTAGTTGTTGAAAAGGACAAGACACTAGGGTTTTAAGAAATCACCAAAAGATGAGGAAAACTTAAATTTAGGTATGTTTATATCCTCACTTTCTTCCCAAATGGTCCACAAGGACATACGCCTCAAGAAGCATGGAGGCTTTTGTCCTGCTATGGTGACATTTCTTCCATTTCCTAAGTTCTCTAATACAACCTACGGAAGGACATGTAAAAGGCTATAGGAAAGCCCAGAGGGACGCAAAATAATGGCATGATCAGACAGATGCCAATTATTTGGCATTATATCTGGCTTGTAGTGTAAACAAGTAGGGCTGGCAGGAATGCAGAACTCTATGGCACCTATGTTTTCTGAAGAATCAGGCCTTTACTGTGCACCTAAGTTCATATGTACAATTCAGCAATGCTTAGAGCTGAATATATTTCTGAATTCAGGGAGAAAATACTAAATACACCTACCATCATGCACCTTTAATCAGCAACTTCAAAGAACCAGCACAGAGTGACTACTGAGAACTTTCTAGTGTTGCTCAAGATAAACTCTCCAATTCAGGACACAAAACTCAATTTTCAACCAGAAGAGTAGTTACCTAGCACATGAAAGGCTTCTTGCTTAATAGAAAGCCTTAATGCTAAGATTAAAACTGTTCAAAAGTGAGTGCAAATTATTTGCTGGTGCCTCTGCAGCATCACTTGAAATCAACCAGACAGTTTGACTCCAAGTACCTAGGTTTTTTTTAAAAAACAAAAACAAAACCCCAAGAACACTAAAAACAACAGCAAAAACCCCCACAACCCCACACAAGAACAAAAACCACCCAAACAAAAAAAAATAACCCTAAAATTCTAAAATTAACAAAAACAGAGGCTGGCAGAGCAGAAAAACACAGCAGATATTTATCAGCTATAAATAGTCTAAAGCAGTACCTCTGAGCTTTAAAACCTTAATACCTTTTGTGTGTTTTATCTATACCGAAATCTTAGAAGGGCAATATCAAACAAAAAAGCTACAATTTCATGAAACCTTCAAAAGGTCCTATCCTGCCACAAGGTAGAGCTAATGGACAACTAGGTACTACCACTCTGCTTTCACTGGCAGGCATAAATGTTTGAAAGAAGCATCACTGAGTCATAGCACCATGGGCACAAAGCACAGAAGTATGTAAGATTAATGGACAGTAAACCTGTTCAGAAAGTTTGCTGATCCTGCTATATACGTTAAATGTATAAGGGTATGTCCTTGACATGCAAAAGGCATCTGTCACAGAACATCTGCATTTTCTCTGATCTGCCTGGGTTACAAAATACCAGTCTCAAATGTTACTGGCAGTGAGGATGGAAAGAAAGAACAAACTAATTGCTGGCATGAAACCAGGAGAGCCAAGCAGCACTGAGCAACGTAGGATTGTCAGAGTTCTGCCATTCTTTGTGTCCTCTCCGGTATGACAGTGCCTGGGAATCTTATGGCAGTGGCATGAGTTAGAATAACTGTCCTGGTTTGGGTTAGAACAGAACTGGTTCTGTTCAGTGATTTTACTTTTTAGCTGAAGCTCCTAAGAAACTGCACTTTCTGAAACTAGCAGCATGTTTTCACAGACACTTGCCAGCTTCTAGCAGTGATAAGGCCTAACTTATGGCAGTGGCATGAGTTAGAATAACCTTTCAAGCAATCTAAATACAGACGAGCTTGACAACGATGGATTAAGGATTCAGAACTGACTTCCTGCCAGGCTTCTTCCCCTCCCTTATTATTCTTACACCAAGAGCAGCTCTGCCACAGGAAGGAAAGCAAGAATGTACTAAAAAAATTCTCAAAGATGATTACACATCTGAAGTGGTTCTTTGTATCTGACCATGGACAGAGGGTTAAAGCCCTCATTAGCATAATACAATATCTGCCAGTAGTTTTCCAACACCTAGGGAAGTATGCATTTCTAGTAAGATGTGCACACTTTGTTAAAATGATGAAGCCTTTAGATAAAGAATTTGGAAGTGAAGAAATTGCATAGTTTTTTTAACTCTCATTGGAAAAGAATAGGGAAAAAAGTGTATTTTCTCTAGATTTTTGTTCTCTTAAATCCCTTCTAGATTTGAGATGGGATAAACCTAAAAAAGCAAAAGAAAACCTTAACCTTAAAACAAAAAAGAACACTGAAAAGGAAGACTCGGAACAAAAGCATTACCCAAACTATCAGTAGTAATGCAATAGCTATCCTTCCTAGCATCCTATGTGTGTCTGTATTTTATGCAATATATCATAAATGAATAAATACAAACTACACATTAAGTCATAAAAGAAAGGCTAAGATACTGTTATCTACTTAAAACACCTTTAAATATTTTGGTTACTGGGAGGAAGGGCAGAGGACTGGCTACAGAAATTTCTCATTTGTTAAACTGAAGCCTTGCATTGTCCCTTAGCAGACAGGTTGGAATTACTGATTTGGCAGATTTTCTCACACATGGGTTAGACTGATAAGTACAATGTACTTTCATTCAAGATGCATTTGGAAGCAACCTCTAGATTGCCATTTCACCAATTGGTAGAAAACAATGAAATTAGTTTTGTGCCTTCCTAAGAGCACAGTTTAACTGACAAGTCTCCAGAAGAGATTTAGAGGTTTTTCTAGCATTGAACTACTGTTATTGTTCTTGGTGTATTCTATAGTACTGATTTTCCAATTCTTTTGCTGATCACGTATTGAATTCTCCATATATCCCCCTTAGCAACATTACAACAACATTTTATACCGTGGATTCCTGGTGGTGGGTAATCACTACGGACCACAGTGAGAAGATCTCTGATCTTTAAGAAAAACTGCATTAGTACGAATCCCCTTAATTTTTTTTTTAATTTAAAAAAAAAACAAACCAAACACAAACCAAACAAATTAAAAACAAAAACATCACAACCAAAAACCAACCAACCAATCAAAACCAAAACCAACCAAACAAACAAACCCCACACAACAACAACCACCACACCACAAAACCCAAAAGACCATACACCCACTGCCACTTGTCTCTCCTTCCAAACAGCCTGCTCACCTAGACCCTGGTTTCACTGCTGGGTAAGAACTGACTCATTCGTCCACCAGTGCAAAACACTGGTGTCCTCATAGAGAGATTTCTTTTACAGTTAAATATGTTACACTCTTCCTCTGCCCCAAGCCCACACTTTTGTATTGCTACATTATTTGAGAGTCAACTTCTGATAAAAATACATTACTGAAAAATATTAACTACAGAATGACAACTTGAACATCAGATCTTTGATCAATGCATGCAAACTGCCAGTGATAGATACCACTTTTCCCCACGTTAAAACCAACCTTTTCTGTAAAAGACTGCATTGAGGAACTCTTCCGCTTGCCTTTCAAAACGAATGATTTTTGCTTGCTCTTGTCTAAGCAGAGCTTCTTGTCCAGCTTCCGAGGCTGGCTCATCCAGACTGACTAAGTGTTCCTGCAAAGATATTTAATATTTGTAAGATCTTCCTGACTCCAAAATGAATAAAGTTTCTTAGGCATTAAATATTTTACTAAATTCAAAATTTTGTTAGGTACTCAGCACAGGGTTGAACCTACTGAAATCACAACTTGATTTTTGACTTCTCCAGAACATTGCACTTTGTCCTGTTTTCTTGTTGTAAATGCAGCAGTAAGTCTCTAAGACTTCATATCACTAAGACTTGATAGCACTATGTGAAATAAAACCCCACTAATAAAGAAGATTAATATTTAGATACTTCACAACATTTGACTGCAAATCTCCTATCTAGCACTTGTTCTTTAGCTATTACTTTTAGTTCCAATATATAACTGCTGAAGGCAAAGCACAGTAAGTTCTCCTTAATTTTCACAGCATTCATGCAAACAGAGCAATAAAGGAACAAGCATTAGCAAAAAAACAGGTACTTTCATGAAAGGCTCAGTAGTAGTTACTTTTAAGTGAACAAGTTATCTGTTTACAACATCTGCAATTAATTAAATTTCATTCTACCTCTCACAGTTGGAAGGAACCAAGTTATCTCAAGAATACTTCAAAACAAGTGTTTTAACCAGGATAACGAAAGTGTGCAAGATGCCATAATAAATTACTCATTTTAAATACAACTGAAGAAACTAGAAGACAACAGTTGGAAAAATAATGAAATATCGAAATATGAATATGCTTGGATTCCACCCCCAAGGCACATACCACTTCTCTCACTTCTTTCACTTTAATGCCTTGCTCCTGCTTAAGAGAACAATCTCTTTCCTGGCCATCTCCCTCCACTTTCATTTAAGCTATACTAAAGTTACCTGTATTTACTTACTGCAGGAATGCATACACAACCACTCTTTGGGTTTAGGGAGTGTTTTGTTTTGTTAACCTTTACAAAGTATCAGTTACCATAACATTTAGGCTACATCTGGGTTTTTTTAGACTCTACTATACAAGTTCATTTCAGGTTCAGACCCTCATGGGACTAGAAGGGAAGGAAAGAACCGGCAATTCATTTATAATTCACAACAAATGAAAATAAGTCATTCTTAAGTTTGTACACTTTCAACATCAGGAAGTTTAATGAAGCAAGGTTATGTAACCAGCCCACAGTAAATTAACATACACAGTCACATGAACTACGTGCAAAGGGCAATAATATGAAACACTGCGGACTCTGGCCTGAACAACACAGGCTCTCGCCTTCAGATTTGTAATTTAACAGCTTCCAAAAGTTCTCTGTCAAAAGTAAAAGGAGATACTATCTCAGACAGCGTATAGAGACAAGGCAGCATTTTATGCTAAATCAAAAGATGAGGAGCATGCAATGACAAGAGATGGCAGGCAAGTAAAACAACACGTTTGCTGTCAAGGCAGAGGTCAAGATCTCACAAAGTGACCAACGCTTTTTTTACATATCATCCCAGGCTTGCTCTCAAACCTGCTGGCTGTCACAGCAAAGATTACTGGTTTTGAGACAGTCTTAGAGAATAAATTCGAACCAATAGGTTAACTATAATAAAAGCATTCACCTCTATGCTTGGTAGTTCTGTACCAGTAACTGGTAGCAGTGCCCCCCCAGTTCACTGGCATTTTATGAATACATTCAAAATATAGTTGTACTTTTTCTGGTATTTAAAACATGTGAGGTATCTGTACAGGACTTCACAATAAAAATGTGTGTTGAATAATTCCACTATTTTTGTAAGCGTTACTCTTCAGGTGAGACTTCATAAAATATACTTATATACTCTTTTTGAAACTGTGTTTCTGCATCTGTCCTAGTTATTGACAGCCATTCTCAGTCAAGCTCCATCATCCTTTAGGCATTATTAGGATAACTGTAAACTCATCTTACAAATTTATGTAAAAAATAGGCATTTATGCAAATTAACTGCTAGAAGTAATCTAGACACATAGAAGTGTTAGAACAATCACTGGAATATCTAAGCATTTACAGACAAATTGCTTTAAATTCTACTTTAAAGGGAATCTCTGCAAACTGATGCACAAAAATTTGGCTGTATAAGATCCATTAGAGTTAATCTTCATGCTCTGGCTGAAGTCCCACAAGCCACTGCAAAACACTTTCTTTTTAATTAAAAGGACAAACAGAATTCAAAATTGAAGGAAACATTACCTCTTCAACCTGATCCAATTCTCTGACCTTTGACAAATTATAGCTCTAGAAGAAGCCTAAAAGAAAAATAACCCTTGCCTACCACAATGCATTTCAAACCTTCCTAATACTCTATGCAACTAAGATAATACACAGCAAGCAGTAGCTTAGCAACTTGGTGGAAACTGAGTTTAGCAGCAGCATGCCTCACCATAAACAAGTGTACTTTACATTATTCATATAAAGGTAACATATGAAGAGTAAAATTTAATCTACCTAGGCTAACTAAAGCTGTACATTTTCTACATAAAGAAGGA
This sequence comes from Galbula dea, assembly GCA_013399015.1. NCBI lineage: Eukaryota > Metazoa > Chordata > Aves > Piciformes > Galbulidae > Galbula > Galbula dea. The sequence goes on from VWZX01005818.1 coordinate 1,588,361, forward strand.
ATGAAGACAGAAGAGCCAAGAAAAAAAGAAAGTGGCTTACAGCGGTGAATGGATGAATAAAGGATCATTTGGTCTGCATCCATGAGAAGAGGGAAATAGCAAGGCAATGGCAGTTCTTACTCCTCAAATGAAGGAGTATGCATCTCTTCACACGTATGATTTTTAGCAATGTTCATGCTAAGACATCAAAATGTGAAGAAACACAGTTATATAAAAGAGTCAGGTATCACCTTGTGTACAGAAAAATCTTCAGCTATTTTCTGACATTTGCAGTACAGCACTGACTACATGAGATAAAAGAAAATATACTGGAAAGATTTCTCTCTACTGCTTCTTTTTTATTATTTTCAATTGTGTCACAATTATCTCAGCAATCTTTGTAGCTGGTTCACCCTTGGAAGGAAACTCAAGTTTCCATGTTAAACATTTGATTATGATTGTTATTCAAAGTCGACTTCCAGAAGTGCAGGGCTTCCTTGCAGGAGGGGGTGTTTCATTGGTTGGGTTTTGTCACCCCCTGCCCCCCCCACACACACTTTTTTAAAACCATCTGCTTTCCAGCATTTGCTCTCGTTAACCATTATTTGGATCCACTATCTTCAGTTTTAGCCTTTCACCCTACAGTCCTCAATCATATTAAGGTTTTCAGTACCAAGATGCAGGTAACTAGAAAGAATAAAAATCTATTCATATTTAGATAGCATTGTCATTGGTTACAAATAACCTAGAAAAACCCCAACCAGTTACTTCTACATATTATTTATAAACACAGCATTCATTCTATTCTCTGTGCTTCTCTTGAGGTGAGAACTATGCCCCCGAGTATCCCTGGAATCCTATCAGTGAACATGCAGTACCACTATATTGAACAATATAGCTTCAGGAAAAGATATTTGGAGTGCTTTGCACATGCTCCCAAAGGGCTAAAGCTCTTTTTGTATGTTAAGATATACATATTAACTATGTAAATCAAAGAGCCTTAAAAATACAGGGCTCAGGTTTTCAAAATGCAAGGTCAATGTGTGACCTTGAGAGACCACCTAATCCAGGACAAACTGGCCTTGTCAGCACTAGCGCTGGATCTTAATTGAGACCCTCCTTGTAGGAAACGTTGATACAGCAATTCTAAATGCTAAACTGCTGGCATGAAGAGAAAGGTATCATGCAGGCTGTTTTGTATAGATATTGCAACAGCAGCTTCATGTTTAAGCCACAAGAAGATGGAGCAGGAAGCAGCCACAAGCTAGGATAGCATGAAGTAACTCCTATTGATCTCTGCGGGGAAAACAGGGAGGCTGCTCACAGACCACTCCCATCTGACCAGTCAATCCACAGACCCTTGGGATACAATCCAGTCTCCCATCCCACACGAAGATCAGGGACAGCGAGTAAGGAAGGAACATTTCAGCATCCCTAAGTTGTTTTCTCCAACACTTCATTCTTCTTAAGACTGTACATTCTTATTTTAACTCTTAGGCAATGCAAAGGAGAACAATCTACTATTTTCTGTAGACAAACCTTAAGGGCACCAGAGACCGTCTTCTTTCCTTCTGCCTTTGAGATCAAGTAATTCTTATTGTTTTAATTTCAATTTGTTTATTCACTTCATTTATATCTCTCTTAAAATGCTATACCCCATCTGAGGCTTCACCAGCATTTGAGTTTTCAGATATTGATACAAATGCTTCTTTTAATATAGAGTCAAAAATAGTTTACCACTTTTACAATGCTATCACTTTTCAGGCATCTGTAACTTGTAACTTGATACAAGTCTGTCTATCCCATTTCTCAAACTGATCACTTTCAATTCTGAGCATGTCCTTTAAAGGACCTGCAACTGCAGCTTGCCATCACCTGAAAATTCAGATGGTTTAATTTTAAGACATCTCTCACTTGCTGAACTTACATACTTTTACAATAAGGAAATTATACTTTCTTTACTAAGATGACTGATGTCAGATTTATAAAATTCAAAACAAATTTAACTTGGCTGATCCATAGCTATTGAATATAATTTTTCTTCTCTCTCCTTACTATAGATAATAAAAAAATCAGTGAAAATACAATACACTTACACTGACATTTATGCACAAGCAAAACTGTAACCTTACATTACTACTAAACACATCTGGAGCAGATGATCACAAACAGCCTCTTCAGGTTTTAGCCTCCATATCAAATTATTTTAAAGCCATCCAATACAAAATTGACAGTCTAAATGCTCAAGTTTTTAAAGTGATGAAATCCATTAAAAATGTTTTAGAGCAACTTCCAGTGCACTTAGGATCTCTGTACACAGTTTAAATTCATTCTAAAGCCATCTAAAGCAATCAAAAATCCTAAGAGTTCCACAACTTCAACTCATTTTCAGATATTTTCTTTGCTATATTCAATTATCCTACGAGTTAACACTTTCAATGATAGCAGTAGCTTCTCTTCAGAATTATTCAGACACTCACTATAGTTTACTCTTAACGTTTCTATTCCTCTATAATGAAAGGACACCAGATTCAGAGGCTATTATTATGACTAATCATAATTAAATAGTGGCATATTACATTTTAGATGTTTACGTAAAGCAATTACTTAAAACCTTTCAAAAATACCCAAAACATATCAGAGTAACTTTGAATTTTAAAATTACTCCTTGGCACGCTGTACCCTACCACATTTCTTCACAACTGAAACAATCACTAGCTGTCCTTACACTGAAGCACAGGTATTTTATGGTACTTTGAAGACCAGACTCAGCCTTCTGCCATCAACACCATGAGGCCCCTGAATATGCTCCTAGAAATAATTTTCTCTCTTGCTATTTTTGTAGTTTAAATATATCTATAAAATAGTTAATGTGCTTAGGAGTATTATCCTTCTTGCTCTGCTCTCACCAACTAATGAGATTAGTTGTGGGTGTGTTGTGTGCCCCTGTCCTTTTTTTCTTAATACATATGTATTGTTTTATGTAGTTTATACAATAGTATTTTCTTTTCTAAATGAATATTCTCAACTGAATCCCCCATATGGATTCTTTTTATAATTTCCCCTTTTATTATTGGTGCTTTCTTCTGGCCTTATCTATCTGCATCTTATTTAAAAATAAAAAATACAAAACTTAAACTAGGCTTGAGCTCCAACTATGAGCAAATGACAGCAGAGGCTACCTCGTTTGACACAAATATTCTATATGGAGCCACATATTTCTTCTGCAGTGATAGCTCTCTGTTTGTTTAAACAAGCCACACTGAAAAAGAATCATAATTCAAAAGACATAAATACACTTAAAATTCAATTAATCTTAGTTGGTGCGTCTTTTCTGTACCACAACCTTTTAGAAGGTGAAACTTCATAAAGAAACAAAAAAACCTTTCAAACTCCATCTTAAATCTTCCCCGGGAAGGATAAAGCCCACAAGGAATTGCGAACTACCACTTTTGCAGATTATCCAAGTAGGAATTTACCAGGTTTGGTCCCATAGGACCCAATCTGCTTCCTCTCACTATGAGTAGGCAGCTAGAGCTGCTAACTTTGCCTTTCTTGTCTTTCACACCCATCAGTGTACTCATGCATTTCCACACACAGGCACCCAAATTAATAACCTGGTAGCAGCTCCTTAGGTAACTAGTTATTCTCTGATCATACCATACTGAAACAATTGTGTATTCTGTATTCTGCATTATATGATGAGAGAAAAATCCAATTACTAAAAGCTTTACATTATTGCACATAACCCTTTGGATTTGGGAAGAAAAAAAAACCCCAAAACTCTGGGAAGATTTTAGCTCCCTACTTCGTCTGTATTTTATTATCCCTTTCACACGAAGACACATCCATTTATCTATCAAAAACTGTCTTGTATTCTGACTGCCAAAAAAATCCATGCATTTGCAAGTAGAACTACAAATAAATTAATCTTTTCAGAATACTTCAGCAGATGGTTTTCCATGCTTTGAAGAATTTATGTAATTGAATCTGACTGCTTGTAAAAGCAAGAACAAACATGGCTGAAATGGGTTTTTTTTTTCCCCTTAAACAGCTCTGTCAAACTAATGTTGGCCTACAACTCTCATCCTGCAGTTCAGAACTCAATTCTCCTTAAACACAACTCCTGGTCTCCTAAGTTTCAGGGAATTCTTAAGAGACAAGGAAATCCAGAAAAACCACCCTAAGATTTTTAATGGTTTTGAACTTGTCAGACCAAGTACCTTTGTGTCACTCAAGGTTAAAAAATCAAGTACACCAATTGATTATTCCACTAATCCAAGAGGGGTTGTTGGCAGAGATGTACTCATTAGAAAAAAGGCCAGCCACAGCAACATATTGTTGTAATATGTGGTTTACAGCTATCTTGCTCCCAGCTACACCATCAATCACGCATCCTTTAATTCTGTAACTCAGCAGTATACAAGCACAAACCCAAATCATCCCACTGCAGTTCTTTCCCTAAAAGGTAAAAGGATATATATGAACAATAAAAATAGCAGAATAAAGGATGCTGCAAAGAAAGCACAACTCCTACCACTTTATGTACAGGCACAGACAAGTTCTAACAATTACCAGAAGACTGAGCCTGCAGCTCCCTAACAAGAAAGGTTAAAGATATCAGTACAGATGCTGAATGGAATAGGTTTCAAATAAACTAGCAGTACCATTTGTAATTTAGTTCAGTCCAATAACTGAAGACCACTCACAGCATTTGGCTAAATACCAAAAGAAGTTACAAACTTTTTTGTAACAATTAAGTCTCTGATGCTTTAACTCAAATTATGATAATGTTAAATCCATACTATAAGGCTCCAAATAAAAGTATCATATTTAAGTCTGCATTGCAAGCTAATGACATCAGCAATGGCCAGCAGTGCAGCAATTTGGTGTACCCAGAGAAGAAAGGAAGCACTCCCGCCCTGCCATCTCTCTCAGCTGACACACAGGAAATCAGTAGATCTAAAAAGGAGCCATATTCTTGCCTCAAAAGCAAACAAGAAAAGAAACCCAAACAACAAACAAGAAAACAGAATCAAACACACCTCCCCCAAAAAACCCAAACAAACACACACCAAAAAAAATACCAAACCCACAACCAAAAAAACCCCCACACCCCAAAACCCCAAACCCAACAGAACTGATACAAAGCTGGAGGCCAGAAAGAAGACAAATAAAAAAAACCCCACATATGACAACCTGCAAATATAAAAGAACCCTACATACTCCAAAGAAGCCCCGTGCCAAGCATGAGGAGAATCAGCAGGATTAACAGAGAAGTCACAAATCCGATTTGAATGGACTGGTTCACCCTCCTTCCCCAGTCCTCCAGCTAGTGATCCCTAGCCATGTAGCAAACAAGCTCGTGTACAAAGCTCTCTTTGCTGTCCCTGTTTATCAATCAGCTGTAAGGAAAGTGGTTTAAAGCTGTATTTTTGGCTACCGAAATGTAAAGCGACAAAACCTGCTGGGGGTTTTTTTGATAAAAATGATTCTCCTTGAGCTCACAGTGGTTGACTGACACTATTACAACCTTTCTGAACTCACATTTCTCTCCAGTCTACTCAGACTTTATAACCTACTTGCCCTTCACCTAGCGATGCTTCACACCCCTGCAGCTTTCTGTGTCAATCTGTACACAACCCTAAAATCTCTTTAGGCCCCTGATGCCAAAACACCATGGAGCACACGAGGTGTGACCATATCTGCATCTTTTCTTCCATCCATTTAGAAGCCATCACACAGTACAACAGTTCAAACCATGTGAGGAACCTTAACATAACTGCTAACTACCACCAGCACACAGAATACACTGCCAGTTTTGCAGATACTCAAAATCATGGGCTGCACCTTACTGTATGAAACTAGAAAGAAAAGCCTAGCAAAGTACATGAAAATGTAAGTAGTTATATCTCAGCTTCTAACTAAAGGTTTTGTAGAAGCTTGAAAAAGACAAGACTACTATGCCTAATCAGCACATTATATGGTGGACATTCATGTTTTTAGTTTTTGACTTTACCTAACTACCATCGATTTTCAGGAGCTTTACTTATTGTAGGCCTATGAGGACAACTGAGAAGTAAAGAGTCTTTTTGAAGATCTATTCATACACTGTCACACTCTCCCAGGTGATGACCAGTCTGACTGCACCACAAAATAAATTTCTGAATCAATTCAATGGCTTAACTAGAACTGTGCTAAACACTAAATTGTCTTTTTATGAGATTACATGTTAAGCAAGACAGAACTCCTTACAGCACAAGCATACATACAGCTTACCCCTGCTGCTAACCAAAATGAAAGTATCGTCTCAGATCTGTTCTAACTGTAAGCATTCCTAACCCTCCTCCCCATGTCTTAACAAAAACAAGCATAAATTGGCAATATGACAAGTATCAGTGTCAACAAAGTACTTCCTTTATGAACAATCCATGCAGCCACACATTAGCTACTGCAGAGGAAAGGGTGCTTTTGTTTCATTCCTAAATTGATAGAAATCCACTCTGTGTGTTATTAAACATTGTGCAGGAAGAAGTAGTAGTTACGAGTTCCAGCAAATGATGTTTTGCCAAGACAGATGAGTCTTCCTTCCTATGCTATAGAACAATCATTATTTCAACAAATGGGCTGAGCAACAATCTCATATAGCATGGTATCCCTTTGTTTCATACACTGCTATAATGTCATTAAGAAAACAAACTGCAAGTTTATTATGTTGGCAAAGCTAACTTGTCCATGTTTATGCTCTGAATTGGTTATAAACAAGAACAGTACAAAATATACCTTACATATGAGCCCTTTGTAATAAAAGCATACGGCAGAATAAGAGATTACAAAACACAGAACAAGACTCTAGGTTGTTAAAATCAAGCACATTTCCATACTGCAGATAAGCCAGCATCTGCTTGTCATAAACATGCACAAGGCACAGTTTAGTTCTCCTGGGAAGGGTTTCATGATCCCAGCAAGATTTCTTATGAAGAAATAAAACCAACCAAAATAAAAAACATCAAACAAAAAGAGCCATTACACAGGAGAAAAAAAGATCTGCATCACATACTACAAAGAAAAAGTTTTAGAGAAGAGGCAAGTCTGTTCATTAACTTGCATTATTTTAATTCAGAAAGCCTTTTTCTGAAGGAGGAGGAAGGGGTAGAAGGTTGCAGATTTTCTGTATTCAGTTAACTAGGAATAGCAAACTCCCTCCCCTTTGTCCCTCCCCTACAACTACTAGCTTCACACATCTGCATTGTTACCTTCACTTTTTCTCTTCTCAGGCAGCAGAAAAGACAATTTTCATCAAAAGACCAATCAGAAACACCTTCAGGCTCACAGTCTGTAAATCAGAGGAATAGCAAATTACTTCATATTCATAAAATGCGACACAACTGGAGCCAAGAGAAATGCCAAATTCAGTACCTGTTTCACAACATTCTTTCCTGCATTCTGAGGATGCAGGCTTCACTTCGGCCATTTTTCTAAATCCCCAGATTACCAAACCGAATACATTTTATCTATGCACAACAAATCTGCTTTTCCAAGCACTGCCAAATACACTTCCAGCTACATAAAGATGAACGCACACTCATTAGTAATTTTAGCCAATATGAAACTAACTGTGAGCACTGCCTGGGGGAGGGGGAAAGAAAGCACAAATCACCACGGTAACACACATTTTCTAGAGGCAGAGCTGGGGCTGCTTCTGTCATTAGACATGCAGAACAAGATACAAACATAGAGATTGAATATACCTTTAAACAAACTGAGATCTTTTAATAATCCAGGTCCAAACAGGCCTTCTAGAATACTTTCAAACCCTAAAAGCAAATAAAAGAATTGTTAGCTTTCTAGATTAAGTACGTCACTACAAGAATATTCACAATAGCAGTTCTATATTTATCTGTTCCAAGAACAGAGCTCAACGTGTTTTCTCTAAGTATTATTACAAGATGCATGGGTCAATTGTGATGACTGAACTACTGACAAATCACAGCACAATCTTGAGTCCACTGACTCCTGTACTTTTGTAAACAGCTGGGTTAAAAACAAAGAACATTATAACATTTTCTGAAAAGAAAATAGAAAGTTGTAGGTTCTACAACATGACCAGGTAGTTTCTATAAAAAAAAAAAAATTCTCTTCCTTAAGTCTTCAAACTGAAACAAGGTACATTTTCCCAATTAAAAAAAAAAAATACATTCTTCCATCTGAGTGGCATTCAGTTACTTTTCTGAGTTTCACCAAATGTCAGAATCAGTGTTTCCAGAAGATTTACAGGTTTGAGGGGAGAAAATTTATGGGTGTGCTATGCCACAAAGGAACCAAACTCCAATCACAAATCCACATCCAAGATACGAATGCTGATTTACTTCAATGCCATGATTTATGACTCACTTAAAATTAAACTAACCAATTTTAGTTTATTCCAAAAGAGGAAATGCCTTTACCAAAATTACTGCCATTATTTGGAAATGTTAAATCAATATTACACTAATCCACTGCTAGCAGTAAAATCCACAGTTATTAACTACCTAGTACTGTGAGAAGACAGGTTAACACAGCGAATATGAAAAGTACAAAGACTGCTTCAGGAGGGAGAGACAAATTGCATACGCTTATAAAAATATATTTCAAATATATCCAAAAAAATCAAGACTACAACTTACTGACTTACTGTATTTCTTTCCCCCCCAATTAATTTTTTTGCTTTGTAGGCTTAATAAGGGTTTGCATATAGCTAGGGGTAACTTCTCCTACTTGCCTGAATCTTTGAGAGGCAGAAGAAAAAAATTTAAAAAAAATAAGACAACAAAAATATGGTTTTAAATTTACTGAAACTTGCCTAGGTGAATCAGGGACAGATAAACTATCTGAAATAGCCCTTTTAAGAAACCAGGTGAAATCTAAATGATCACTAGCTATGTAGGAAATCTATTACATTGCCAAAGAGCAGCAATTCTAAAATATTGAACAGATTTAATATCAAAGTTATCTTTTAGATAGCAATCTTGAAAAGGCAAGGACAAGTAGCTTTACATCCCTCTGCGGGTCAGCAAGAGTGCCAGTGCGCTAACATCTTTAGATATCACATGCAGGACCCTACAGAATTTGCAGCCTGCAACATGATGTAGATGGTCAAAGCATTGCTGGGGTAAAACACCATGTTTGACCTAACACCTCTCAGAGGCTGATGACAGAAATCCAATCTCAGAAAGCACCGAGTGGAAAACAAAAAAAACAAAGGTGAAAGAGTGATGTGGAATAACAGTCAAGAGCAAAGAGAAACGGGAGAGATCAGAAAACAAGGTGAAAGAGGAGAAACAGGAAGAACACCCCATGGAACAGCACCTTGTCAGGCAGAGAAGTAGCACTGCCTCCAAAAAAAGCCAATTCAGGCTTCAGGAAGTGGCAGGAACAGTGGGAAAGGGCCGACCAACCTGACCTAGAAGAAAAATAGGAGAATCAGGGTATTGACCCATAGACTTTTAACGCTGACGCTTTTATGGGTAGTGACCTCTCAGAATTTGCATCCGAAATGAAACCTTAAGGAAAAAAACAGCTAACCAACTTCATTCTCTCTTTTTGTTTCAAAAGTTATATACATGTAAATATCAGAAAAATTCAGAAATTTTACTCAAACTCACCACTCTTAAAATAGTAACTGCCAGTGACTCATACTCCACAGTTTGCCATGCATGCAGTTGCACACTGAAGTCTCTGCCAAGTTTTACAGCTTGGCTATAGTACAATCATAGTTTGCTAGCCCCCTGTTCTCAGCGATGCTAATACCACTCGGGTTTTATTAATATTAAATATTGGATTTAGCAGTTGCATAGCAACAGCAGAACATCTTATGTGCAACGCTTGACATTAAAAAAGGCAAATAAAAGAAGCATGAATGTATTCAAAAATTATACTAAAGACTGGCAAAACTGCCATGAAGCTGAGCCCTACTCCCCCCAAAAGCAAAGTGCAACAAAGTAAAGAAATATAAGCCCTGCAATGTAGTATTCAGTCATTCAGGACTCCAGAAGAGCAACTCTGTACAGTTAATCATGCATAATACTCGAAAACAATCTTGAAAAAGGAGCTGCCTACTTTTTAATAGGTTTTTTTCCTCTCCATTGTCACTTCTCTTAGAAGCTTGAAAACAACATTTCTTTTCCCACCAATTTTCCTTTTCCATTTTGCAGATGATATTTTCCTGCATTTCAAATGGAACAGAAGTTAACACAGCTGCCTCTATTAAATTCTGGTTTCTATATTTTCATCATCTATATTTCAGTGTCTAACAGTTCACAGCAGCTGAAGAGCAGGGGCAGTGGAAAAGTTGCAGGAATAAAAGAATTAGAAGATAGGAAAAGGGTTGAAGATTCCAATATTTCAGAGCTTTCTCTTAGATATGTTCCCTACAATTAAGGCAGCCATACATTTAACCCTTACAACCCCTCAGTGGTGACCGACACAAGTAAAAATATCTTCTGTCTGTTAGTGTAAGAATTTAGAATAAAGTTGGAATTTTTTCTATTCTTTAAATACAGCATTTACAAAGTGTAAAACTTCTCTATCTCAGAAGGCTCTCCAGCAAGTGCAGAATTAGCAAAAAACAAAAAATAAAAAAAAAATCTCAGAAAGAACAAAGAAAACCCTTAGCACTGGAGCAAGGATGGAGTAACTTTTTTAATGCAGAGGTTGTTACACAGTCACTACTATTTCACAAACTGTTAGCTCTAAAGGCAAAGCAGTATTTAACAAACATTTACTCTAAGGTGCCCTCTCACAAAAATCAGAATATGAATGTGCCTTTTTTTTTTCCAAAGAGTAACAAGCACAGAAATTAAAACTAAAATCAAACAAACAAAACCACCCCACACCAACAAACCAACAGCCATCATCCAACCAAAGAGTTTATTATACAGTTTTCAGCATGGTCAAATTTTTACTTTTCTCTCTGTACCTAAAACAGTTCGGCATTTTCTTCCTCTCTTCTGTAACCAAATATTTTAAGCCATAAATTTAAAGTGTAACTATAGTTTGTTGATTAACACTTTAGGAAAACAGTTTACAACCAGTCTGACTTCAAGCTTTGGGGAAAAAAAAAAAAAAATCCAGTTAGATACTCATGCCATGTTTTGCCTTGAAACTGAGAGCACTTGTAACAGTTGAGCACCTACCAAGCTCCTTGAGATAACACTATTAGAGAAGTTGATAGTCCAAGAGAGGACTTTACTGGCTGATAACTAGCAATGTGGATTAGCCAAAGACACATTCTCCCCTTTAAAACCAGGAATGCAAGATCTACAGAAGGAGACAGGGATGCATTTCTAGACTGCCACTGACACAGAGCCTAGCATTTCAAAAACTGCTTTTCCCCCCTAGTCCCCTTCAACAGCACAGCTCAAACATACCCTTTAGTACTCACTACATAATTCAGACCTATACATTTATCTAGTCAAAGCAGTAAAGCATGTACCACTAACTAGAATTAAAATAGTTTTGAGGGTAGTAAAGAAAAGAAAGGCCACAATTAACCTTTACTGTTACAGAAATTTTTGAAGAACTCAAAAGATAAACCAAAGAAAAAAAAGCCCCACAAACCACAACAAGGGCTCTCAAGGGCAGAAATAAACCAACAAACAGAGTTATCAACTCTTTAGCCCTAGTCTGTGAATATTAACTTGTAAACTAGATGTCAATAGACTAAGTAAGTACTGGCCAGGGCAGCAGTTAGGTATAGTAGATACTACATACCAAGTGCAATAGAAAATGAGAAAATCGATTCATCAGCATTTATAAAAAACAATCAGCCTAACACATAGTGATTTGCACTTTAAAAGGACAACTTCAAAAAGCTGGAAATTGAGTCAAATCAATTTAGGTAAGAGTTGTCTACATCTTTTGTTTATAATTCTAAACTATTTAAGAACTTTTTACTAGAAAGCCTCAAAACAGTATCATGGGGGGAAAAAATCTGACCCATTAATTAAAAAATAACTAACTAATAAACCCCAAAACCACCAAAGCCACAATACAACTAAGAGTGAAAGCACAAAGATGAGATAAGAGGTTGGAAGAGCGGCAAGGCCATTCTGAGCAGAGAATATAAATCAAAATTCAGAAATGTTACAAAGGCCAGAGCAAAGAGACACCCAGAGCTTTAAAGTAAGCAAAGATAAAATAAGAGGCAGCACAGATGCATCTTACCTAAAAAAAACCCTATAAAAATATCATAGTATATGATATTGTCTGCTAACAGACATTTAATAGAATGACATATGATCATTCAATAAAATCTGCTGAAGTGATACTATTAACATTTTTAAGTTAACAATCTTAAGATGCTATGGAGATGATTCCCCCCCACCCCGGTAAGTCACTCAAAGGAGTGTTTGATTCCATAGGCTAGGAATATTGAGAAAGTTCCAAGGGGCTTGGAAAAAAAAATAAATTATCCATTTGAAATGTCAAAATATTAAGCAGATTAGTACTTTGTTTTCAACTTGGTAAAGGTTTTTAAAGCAAGGAACAGCTCAAAGGACTACTGAAGAATTAATAGCAAAAATTGTGTCAATCAACATGGGCTTACAAAAAACTATCTTAATTTGACTTTTATAAAACTAAAAATTTGATTAACAAAGTAACAGATTTGATAGACTATTTTTAGATTTATGTAACATTTTTGGGTTGGTACAACACATTTGGACTAAAACCAGTCTGAAGAAAATAAAATGCCCACCAAAACCAAAGACAACAGAAATCAACCAAGTAAATATAAAATAGATTAAAAAGCAATTAAATGACAGCTCCTGGGACATTCCTGTCAATGGGAAACCACTGCTAGTGAAGTCCACCAGGTATTAGTGCTTGGGCCTGTGCCACTGAACTTTTTAGTCGTGACTTGGAAGAATGCAAGCTAAATTTGCAGGAGATACAAAGACAGGAAGAACAGTAAATAACAAAATGCCCAGGTCACAGAGGCTGCTTTCCCAAGCAAATACAATTAAACACTACTTTGAAATGGGAGGTGGAAGAGAACATAGAAAGCCACAAAATACACATCTAAGAACAGGAAAAACAGCTTCTCAAAACACATACCCAGATCCAGCAGCTGAAATTGGAAGCTGATCAAACTCAGAAAGCTGTAAGACACTCTTAATTTTACAAAGGCCCAACTGAAAGTCTGAGACCTACACTCCCAGACCAGACCAATGCTTTCCCTACCCTAGGATTCTGGAGGTATTATTTAGGAAGTGTGGGCTGACCACTAAGATCTATTCCCGTTGTTCTGTCCCCCAGCACTTACATTCATCATGTTAGGACTCTCATTAACTAGTAGGAAGCAAGAGCCATCACCATCACATCAGGTTTTTATTGGATGTCTCATGCCTAGATTTTCTGGTCAAGATTGGATATATTTATCCACTGCTGTGGGATTTGAAGCAGGAATTAATTCAAAAAAATCCTACAGTCTATGTGTAACACGGGAATTCTGTCTCTTTCAGGACAGAAATCTATTAAACTTAAATGTTTCCGTCACAGGCATCTTAATAGAAAAAGCAAAACCAAGCAACAAGGGGGGGGAAAGGTCACAGGACAGTTATTAATATGCACCAAGTCTCAGGACATGCATATAATTAAAAAGTTGTGAATATTCTTTTATTCATGCAACAAAATAAAGGAACCTCCCAACTAGTTATGATGAGAGATCTCATTATGTGAATGGAGCCCTATTATGTACTCCAACTGCAAGTTAAAATTTGCCTGAGCTTCCTGAGGAACAAAGGAAAAGGTGTGCATCTGCTGCAATTTTTCAAAGTCCATGCTTCCATATTCTTGTTAAAGAAACTGCACTGCTCAGGGACCTACTGCAGACACCCCTGCTCCAGAGGCAACAGAGGCTTTAGTAAATCCAAGGACTTTCCAGGGACCTTAAATACCAATAATCTTGTTCTGGAAGACCAACACAGACACATGCATACAGCAGAAAAGAACTAAGGACGCTAAGATAGGTACCTTTTTTTTTTAAAAAAAGGGGGCATCACAAAGTCCTCCACAGCAATGTGTAGCCCTTCTATAGCTTTTTTCACCAGAACACTTTGTGTTCCCAAGACAAAATACATGGTAACCCCTGCTGAGGTCCCTAAACAGGCCCCTGGAGCTGGAGGGGGAAAAAAGATACTTTGGCCTTAAACTAATACTTTATTAGCTTTAGAACAGCTTCTCCAGTAAAGAATTTTCCTTTGAAGCCAACAAGGTACACTTCCTGTCCATCATTTCACTGTTACAGTAACCTACCACAGCAATAAGCCAAGACATCAAAAAAGGGACAAAACCATCTCCTACAGCAGCAAACACTGTTGACAGTGCTCCTGACCACCCATCCCGCAAGACTTCATTAAAATTCCACTATGGGTCTGTAATTTTAATGGAGAAGCAGCTGCAGCAGGCCATCCTCAATCTTTTCTCCAAGCATCCCTCTAAACCAGCCAACTGCTTCTCCTGCAAGAATCAAGTCTAAGCACATTTTCGCTGATGTAGTATCAAAACAGCAAGACATTGAAAAGTTCATGAGCTAAGTATGACAGAAAAGCAGCTACGTTTCTGAACTACAGTGCTGCAATGCACTTGCCTTCACAACAGAAAAAAGCCCCACCAAGTCCTCTAAAAGAGGGTAGATCTCTGCCTCTCTATTCTCCCCTGTAGTAGGGAGAGACAGCATTGTTATCATGCCGTTTTGAGGTGCAAGAAATGGAGACAGGTCTCCCTCCATCCTATTTCAGCACTCTAATGGGCAGATTATCTGACTGTTTACAACTGAAAAGTCACCCCCAAAAAATAGAAGTGACAAGTTAAAAAGCTCGTTGCCAGAGTACAGCATGTCAAAAGGCATATGATGGACCATCTCCTGTCCCCCTCCCATAAGGAGTATTGTTGAAGAGTATGACACAAAGACATGCAACCACGTTACCGCTAACAAAAAACCTCAGCAGCATAATTCAAGAAAAGCCAAGGAGACTCTGCAATGGCCGTCTCAAGATCACCTGAAGAGACAGCAACTGCTCTGGCAGACTGAGCCATAATCTTCATGTGGATTTGCGGGGGTGGGAAGATCCTCTGATTTGTGGATACTGCATCACTAATCTGGTTAGTTGTTCAAGTCAGGAGGTTTGGGCTTTTGTTATACATTTTAAACTCAAGATCAGGAGGTTTATTGTATGACTATCTGGTTTTCTTCACAGCCAATCACCACTGGTGTAGGACTTGGCTGGAATCTTCTCATGTAAATACTTGCATTTTATTGCTTTAGAAAACAAACCAGAAAACTCACACACCAGAAAATGGCAAAGAATGACAGTAGAAGAGTTTCAATAACTACCAGCTTTCTATGAATCCTTAAAAAGGTAGTTTTTACTTAATGGTAGATTAAGATTTAAATTAAAATCAAACAAAAAATGGCACAAACAAAACAGAACACTTAAACCCAAACAACAAATTTTAACACCAAAAACTGAAGTGGTATTTGCCTTTCAGTACCTAAATTCAAAGACAGTCATCTTATTTGTTCAACCCTCAGGTGTGGAGTTCCAGCAAGCAGCCAGGTACAGCTTTCACCAAGAAGAAACTATACCAACCAGCTGAAAGTTTTCAAACAGATCAGAAGCCAAATTAGCCCAAGAACGAGTGTTCAACAGCACAAAACATCACGGACCAGAAGTTTTTGTACAGAGACCCAAACATTTCTCAAGGTTGAGGCATTTTTTTTCCACACATCCAACAGTGTTTCATTATTTATCACAGCAAAATAAAAGCCTCAAAACTTCTTTCCTGGTGGGGACAACCTGTTAATGCTTCAATGACAAGCAAAGTTAAGATGACATTCATTAACTACCAGTGTTTATCCCCACACCCTTGCTCCCCCAGCACAAGCTTAATAACAGCCTTGCAGTAGTCTGCCTGGAAAATGCTTCCCACAGAAGAGACAGGATTCCCAGCATCATCAATTCACTGCTCCACTTTATTTCACGGCCACAGTAACACTCATACCACAGATCAGCCAGAGTCAGATATGCTGTCAGGAACAACTTGTCATAAGTATGCATAGCAGAGGCCCAAATCAGTTTAAACCATGGAAGAACCTTCCCTTTACCCAAAAAGTTGTATATGAGGAAGCACAGAACACAAGTGATTTCCACCCCAGCCTCAAAAAATACATATTGGCATAGCGCAGAAGTGCATGAGGGGTATGTGTTAAACTGGCTGAGATATTAGCTATATTCCACACTCCGTAGCAGTCCTATTTGAAGAGGGTTGCCTTCCCCAGAAAACCAGTCAAGCCCTGCATAATTCGCTGTCCACATCATGCATCCACCTACTGAAACCAGACTATCTGAAACAATTCAGCTAAAAAACAGCCCAGAAAGGGTAGGTAAAAGCTGATGAATCCATTCAAACAAGGACTGCCAGCAGAAAAAGCATCTGCCAAACCACAGCTTTGATCTAGCAACCCTTGGAGTGTGACTCAATTTCACCTCCTTTATCACAGGATGTCAGATATATCATCACTCTTTACTGAATTAACTCAATACATTATTCTCTTCTTTTTGGGTCTCAAGTTATAAATACCCCTTCTGCCATCTCTACAGAGACTTTCAAATCTATATAGGAGTCTGCAAAAAGGGGAATGACAATGCTACATAGTTGTATCACCCATCACTGAAAATCTGATGATCTTCAGCAAATAGCATAGACCTACAAAAGTTTATTGAACATTCCTTAGTTGAAAGGTGAATATACTGAGCTTATCTGTAAGGTAAAAACTGCCAATAACCTTTTTACTCTATTATTGTGATTGTAAAAGTCTGTCTGATATTAAATAAATGTCCACCATTAGCCATTACATAATTGCCCCAATGAAGAAGTATGCCTTCTGACTCCAGGTAGCTAACAGCATCCTGAAAAAGTCTTATGATATGCAAAGGCACACCACTTTATTAAGATAAGTGATTATTTCACTGGAACACCAGTGAGTATATCTAAATTCTGATTAAGAAGCTAACAAAAGAAGAATCTACATCACAGAAAGAAAGCTGAATCCTACCTACAACGAATATACAGCACACACGATGTTTTGAGGCTTCCCAAAAACCCTGAAAAAGTATTCTTAGACTTTTCAGATGGACTGTTCAATTGTGGCCCAACAGAAAGGACAATCTAGGTGAAATCAGCAGGCGATACAGGCAACTATGCAAAAATGAAAGAGTAACTGAAAGCAGGGCGGGGGGGGAAATTATCCACCTTAAACAAAACCCTCCAAAACAAACAGATCAGTACACTACGAGACCTATCTTAACACCAAAAGACATGAACACAGAAGTCATACTAGCTACAGAGCAGTTTATAGTGACTAATTGTCACCATCAAAGTCACATTTGAGTAATCCCTCAAGTGAGACATTTGTGAGTCGACAAAACAAGGTGTCCTTGCAAAGAGGGCAGAGCGAAGCCTAACAGCCCCCTCCACCTTTATGGTCATTTGCATGACAAGAGTCAAGAGCACAATGGTATAAAATAAGCGTATGACAACTCCTGCATACAGGAAGGAAGATAGTCCTATTAACTCTTGTTACTCTTGTGCCAACAGAACTAAATGCTAGCAGAAATATTCTTACTATCCTCCAATCACACCTGGGGTTATGTCCATGCACTAAGGAAGCTGCAAGCCCTGATATTCCTCCGGAAACAGAAACTTAAGCACAGCTGCTGACAACTTTGTAACAAAAGACTATAGCAACAAAACAATCTGGTGATGAAATAAGCCCGTGGGAACTGAAATTGACAGATGTGATGGAGCCTTCCTCAGTCTACACTAGGAGCAGTGAACCACCTTCAAAAAAATACACACAGATGCAGGAAACTTGCACTAAGCAGCTATAAGATAGCTTGACCTTTGGGGTGTAGTGGAAATTTTCTCAAAGAGCAAGGGACTGATAAATCAACCTCACTTCTGATGTCATATAATGTTTGCCGTCAATTCATGTAGCAACTCTTTGAATCTTATTAATCTTTTAGCTTCCGGTATACATCATTAACTCCATAAGCTATGCCTGGAGCTTCCCAGGAGAAGCACCCAGTTTCTTTAGGTTATTTTATATCCAACTGGGACTGGGGTTACACTGAGCTCTTCTTTTTCCTCTTTGACAGCAACACGGGACAGAAGAAAAGCTGCTTAACATCAGGCATTCCTACTCACTCTTTCCTTCCCACTGGCAATAAAACAACTGTACAGGTAAATACAGAAGACACTGAAAAAAAAAAAATTTTTGCTTGCCTTATTTCTAGACAGGAACAATTTCCTGGTCTAGTCCAATTATGTCAGCAGGAACAAGTGGCAGGACCAGGGACAGCTTAGACAGCAACACTGCTGAAACCAAGACCTATCTGACTTCTTTGTTCACGTTCTCAAGTTGCCTTTCCCTTATTCACATTTCAGACAGTAGGTACTGGATCAGAGCTGAAGATCATAGTCAGAAAAACAGTGGGATTTGGCTGATGCAAAAGTAACATGATAGAGAATACTTCTTTTATGGTAGCCACTCAGGATTTGAGAGTTATGCCCAAGTATCTTTTCTGGCTAGCTATCGTGAATTTGCTGTCTACAAGTATATTTAACAGTTTACAGTCCACTTAACTGAGTTACATAGACAGTAATTTCAGATCCTACTACCATCTTTAAGTCTTCCTCAAGCCAAGCGGTTCTGTGGAGCTTTCTGCCACAGCCTAGTCTTCTGCAATTCATTTACTCCAGACCTTCTGGAATTTCTGAAGCACAGCATTTTATCAGCCTTTTGTAATTAAGAAAGTGAAACATTTAATCCACTGTACTTTGGTTGAGGCCACCCTATTCCCTCACTTTTGTTTTCAGTCTAGTTGAAGTTCTCTGCTTGAAAGAAGAATGTGTAATCTGAACTTGAGAGAAGACCCACACTTTCTGCACACTAAGTTTCTCAGTATCATTGAATCACAGCAGAATCTCAATATGCTCACAGGTAATCAAATAATGGGTTTCTAGTCAAGAACATCAAACTGTTACAAAGACAAACATGGAGAGATTAGCCTCCTAGAAGAGACAGTCTTACTCCAATTTTGCAGTTCTTTGGTGCTAATTGAAGAAAAGCTGAGAGAACACTCAGCCTTCTAAGAAACTGCCTACCACAGGTCCTTTGTTCAAAATCAGAGTTAAATCTACACATAAGGCTTCTCAAGCTTAGCATTTCACATTATGTTGTATTGGTAAATTCACAGGTGACTGACATATCTGTAACAACTTCTATATGAAGAAACAGACATACTTCACAATTTTGAGTGCTGCTTTGCTAGAAAAGCTTCAGCTTTTAAGATGAGGGTTGCTGTCCACTAATATCCAAAGCAGCTCTTTTTTAACTTTTGAACAGCCCTTTCATACCAAAATCTGACTCAGAAGTCAACTTCCTAATCCACAGCTAGGAACTGCCAGCAGTACAGTCATATAAACAGTGAATGAATTTGGTACAAGCTGCACTTCTGTGGGCTACATGCTAATCATCTGACCTTAAGGTATTAGAAGTCTAGAGTAGCACTAACAGACTCAAAAGTTCCAAAACAGGTTGACGCCTATGAGACTTTGTAAGTATCTTCCCTCAAGGTCATTCTTTGCCTAGAGAATTCTTTTGTAAGTTTTCTTAAGAGTATCATGCAGTGAACAAAGCATGGCATAGAAAGTGAACAGTAACTTGCAGAAGACAACATGTGCAAAAATCATTAACAACAATTTCAGGTAAATGCCTTGTTCTCCACTGTTGTTTATACCTTAAATTCTCTGAATCTTATTTCACATATAGTCAACTTCCAAAAAAGTGTTCTTTGCCACCAGAAACATTTCCAGGCTCAAGGAATATTACACTTCTAGAACACACTGCTTCAGCAGATTTGATAAAATAAACAAAAGTTCTCAGTAAGTCTCAAACTCCCTTGAAAAGCTTGTAAACAACCATAAACGCTTGCTTTCCTGTAAAACTACAGGAATAACACCAGAAAGAGTAAGGCCACTCAAACAAGATGCAGCCAGATACTAGAACAAGTGTTGCAAAACACTGCACTTTCTTAGCACTAGTTCTTCTGAGAACATCTGCTAAAGTAGCCAAGCCAAAGAAGAACTGCAATCTTTCCTTAATTTATTACCCACGTACAGAGCTGGACAGTACAAATGAAAATCAAAGCAGAGAAACTGTAACTGACTACTTTAAAAATGTTAGTCAATAAGATCAGCAACAGTTTTAATAGAAGACATTCAAACCACATGAAGAGAAGGCTCCTTTCATTTACATGGGGAAAAGAACAGAAGCACACTAGAAAACTAAGGTTGCAGAGGAACCTGCAAACCCCACAGCTACACAATGAACATTGCATTCAGCATCAAATTCACTGCACTAATTTAAAATAGTTGCTTATAGTAGTGTTTCAGTAATTCAATTAAATACAGTAGTAGTTGAATACACAAGACACCTTAAGAGTTGGCTAAGTCAAAAATACATTTTTTTAAAATAGCATTAGTTTAATGCTGACTTCTTTACCTCTGAACTGCTAACTACTGCCAACCACTTACATAACAGAAAACATGCAATCTCATTTTGCAATAACTACACAATCACAAAACACATTTTAAAGGAAGCTGCATTATCAAATCTACAAAATAGTTTAGCACACAGTTTACTCTTCCAGATAACTGGTTCCCCACAAGTACCAGAATAATGTGACCTGTGATGAAGGGATTCAAAAGACTTCAGTGTGCAATTTTTTGTTGTTCTTAACATTTATTTGATGTAAATATTTCTACAGATATCTGACTATTTCAAGTATTTAAAAATCTTTGCTAGGGCCTGTATTCATGCATTCAGAAGTCTGAAGTGGTCTTTCATAAATATCTTGAACAGTCTAAAGATTTTATATACTCTTGGATTAACCTACAGTTAATCTTATTAGATAAAGAGCCAAGATTTTCAAGAATGAGTGTTATAGCTTTAACACTAAATTAGCCTGGCTCATTTAAAAAAGCAACCTTGAAATTCTTCTTACTTCTGCACCCATTTTAAAGTCACCAATAAGTACTAGTCAGACTGCAGAAAAAATGTTTCTACCAGCAGGCTTCTGAATATGCATAATGCCAATAAAGCTAATTACATTTCAAAAAATAATAATCTGTGTGCAATTAAGATACTTGCAATATTTTAATGCAAAAAAAATTGTTTAAATATACTAACATCCTAGTCTTGGGACATCCAGTCAAGCTATGCAAAGAGATGTATTTGTCCCTTGCATACTCCCAAATGTGGAAGTAGGATCAGAAACTGGATCTGGAAGAAAGGGTAAACAGCATGTTAGTCAAATTCACAGAGGATATTATATTTGGAGATGCTGCAAACATTAGTGAAGACAAATACATATATGACCAAGACAGAAAATGAAATTAATTTGGAAACAAAAATGTCTCATTAAAAATAACTTAAAATACTCCATGTAGAGGAAACATGAGGATAGGGAAGAAAAAGTAAAATGAAAGAAACATAGAAGCAGCAACAGTGGATGGTCAGCTGAATATTTGCATTGAAAAACAGTTTGGAGTTGTAGAGGCATCAAACAGAGCAGGGAAATTAAAGTTCCCTCCACAGTCTTTGAGGCAGTAACAATAGCCATCTCCTTGCACAATTGCCAGGGACTGAAAAATTCCCCTTCACTCCCAGCAAGTGGAAAGCTCTTCTCAATGGCAAATCAAGTTCTGCAGGAGGTAGGGTTTAATTTTTTTTCAGCAAAGTTAACATACGGTTAGCATAAGCCTACGCAGCAGGTTCTTCCAGTACTTCTGCTGCTCATGGTTTTGTGCAGAACAGGAGGAAGCCAACAAAATGAATCCATTTTTACAGGTGCAACTCAACCACGTATTGTTCAGATTTATTCATGTGGTCTTTAAAAAGAAAACAGCTACTTCAACTACTGAGAAATGAAAAAATAAGAAGAAAAAAAACCACTTCATCCTTTACTTTTTCCTTAAGTTACTTTCCTGAGAATGACACCCACTCTTCCCTCACAGTAGATGTCTGCACTATCCAGCTCTAAAGGAAAAGGCAGTAGGAGGAAAGCACTGACTCTACCTTTAGAAAGGCTACACAAGGATCCTCTTCCGTGGCAGCCACATAGATGCAGAAGTTTAAGTAACCAGCACACATTTTCAAGGACTGTCAAGCCTTTGTCCTTCAGAAATACTTCCACACACAAAACTAAGAAGTATTTATTCTGCTTCATCTCCAAATCAACAAAATGGACTGATTTTGCAGGATTTGTTACTCTCAGTAACAAAGCTTCCGTGAGGCAACCACAGAGATGCTTTATACTCAGGACAGTCCACAGACTGGGGGGGAACCCACCAAAAAAACGCCCAAAACCCCCACCAAACTAACAAAACCAAAAAGCTTTTAACAGAGGTCATCTTTCTGCATCTGATGCTGCTTAATCTTAGGACAGGCTCCAGCATGGAGGCTTGTGCTTCAGTTTATGCATACCATCATCACACCATCAGACTGAAACAGGAGACTGATGGCCTTGACAACCGCTAAGCTATGTGATTTCTGAAATAAGCTATCCTAAGAACATCCTAAGAGCTTCTGCTTGTGGTGTTATGTCAAGAACAAAGAAACATTCCTACTAGTCCACTTCATCTTTGACAGAGGCTGGTTAGTCCTGCATATTTCAATGGAGAATCAAACAACAATCAGGAAGAATGTGTATTCCTATTTTATATCATGTATGCATATGATTCATCAAAAATGCAAAATGTAAGTACTGTGTCCAGCTCTGGAGTCCTCAGGACAGGAAAGACATCGACCTGTTGGAGCAGGTCTGGAGGAGGACCAGAAAAATGTTCAGGATGGAACACCTCTACTGTGAAGACAGGCTGAGAGAGTTGGATTTGTTCACCCTGGAACAGAGAAAGCTTTGGGGAGCTCTTATTGCAGCCTTTAAGGGCATTGCAGTACCATTTTAAAGTAGTTCAAACTATAGGGATAGCAAAGAACTAAGAAATACTACATCTCACAGAAGAACTCGATACTTTTTAGGAAGATGTAAGGCTTTGGATATGACAAAAACAAGCTATTTTGCCCCCTCCTTTTTTTAAATAAAACTAGTAATTTCTGCAAGTCCACCTTGCATAAGAATGGCTGTTGAAGGTTAAGACAAAAGTTTAACTAGTCCAGAATCCCAATTCCAATAAGGGCAAAAGTGCAAGTGGTCACACAAGGGGTTGCCTTAACGTCATGACAGAAAGCATGCCACAGCACATCTGTTTAGGAACTAGAAGTGTAGCTACTGCTTACAAGACTGCTTAAGCACAGAGCATACACTTACATGCTGCTTACATGTTAGATGTGTAACCTGGACTCCTTGTAAGTGAAAAACATGTGAGAAGGAGCTGGAGTCAACAATACTATGTGGTGCATAGGTTTTTGCATAGTGTGCTGCTGAGAACAGATGAGACAGAGAACCAGGCTAGATTCATGCTCCTATCAGAGAGATCACCACACAAATCACAAAGTTCCAACGGAAGACAAAGGGATCTACTGCTGAATGAGCAAATGGTTGCATTCTTATTCCAGTTCCATCTCCTTAACACTATGCTGATCTGACAGAGCCCTGTTGTGCTCCTTGGTCAACAGTCAAAACTGCTGGCTGACAAATCTCAGCAGATGAATTCAGCACGAATCCTGAACCGTCCTCAGCTCTACCTGGTTTTTGTTTGGGTTTGTTTGCTTGGTTTTGGTAGTTTTCGTTGGTTGGTTTTTTTCCCCCTGGTGACTCTTGTTTGGAAGCAAGCCCTATGTCAACACTGAACCTTGTTTAAACACAAAATCCCTAAACCAACAGCCATGATGAATAATGCATCCTGACTGACTGGCCACATAGAAAGCCCAGTTCAGACCTGCTCAGTGTGTTGTGACCAACTCACATATTCTCTGTGGTAGAGGTTGTTTCTCAGTGAAAAGGGAAGATACTGAAGAATGCTTCACAATGGTGTGGCGTAATGAGGGGTTGACTACCCTCAGGAAGTTCCCATGGCTAGAAATCCACTGCCTCTGCCATATCAGAGAGCACTGTCCCATTTCTCCCATCAACATCCTAAACCTAAAGATGTATGGTGCCTGAGTAGGGATTGTTGTGATTTCCTTAAAGCCCAAATACACAGATCACCCAAACAGGTGAAGAGAAACCCTTCCTTTAGGCTAACATTCAAAAGCGTGCCAACTGTAATCTAAAAGGAGAAAAATTAAGACAACCATTATGCTGTAGGAGTCAGAACCAAGAAATACCCATGAAAACCACTACTAGGGGATACAAAGATAAATTCAGCTGTTTTGATCTCTGGAAACTACCTTTTGCTGACAGCAATTAGTGATGATCCTAATGTCTCCATTACGGCAGCAGTTTCTCCAGAATCTTCTGTTAATTTTATGAAGAACAAACACACTGGATATTTGATTTTTATATACTCACTGGAGACATACTGCAGCTTGAAGCAGATTCACTAGCATGGAAGTACCAAGAGCAGATTGAGGCTTGCCTGACTCAAACGCTTTAAAGAAGGGGAAAAATTAAAAAGGCAGTAAAATGCATGTGCACATAGAATGTATGATTGCAAATTACACTGTGTAAATTAAACTGTTAATTAGAAGAAGCAGAGTAAAAAGACTCAAAATTCCACAACTCACTTATTCCAAGTTACCAGAATACAAATTACTGCAAACAGAATCACGGAATCACAGAATGTTAGGAGTTGGAAGGGAACTCAAAAGATCACCTAGTCCAACCTGGTGAGGCCGCATCTGGAATATTGTGTCCAGTTCTGGGCCCCTCAGTTGAAGAAGGATAGGGAACTGCTGGAAAGAGTCCAGCATAGAGCTACAACGATGATGAAGAGGCTGGAACATCTTCCTTATGAGGAAAGGCTGAGGGAGCTGGTCTCTTTAGCTTGGAGAAGAGGAGACTAAGGGGTGACCTCATCTATGCTTTTAAGTATGTGAAGGGTGTGTGTCAGGAGGATGGGGTCAGGCTCTTCTCAGTAAGGACCAGTGACAGGACAAGAGGCAATGGCTGTAAGCTGAAGCATAGGAGATTCCATGTGAATACACGTAGAAATTTTTTCACAGTGAGGGTGATGGAGGGTGACTGGAACAGACTGCCCAGAGAGGTTGTAGAGTCTCCTTCTACGGAGATATTCAAAACCCATCTGGACGCGCTTCTGCATGACCTGGTCTAGGGAATCTTGCTGTGGCAGGGGAGTTGGACTAGATGATCTTTCAAGGTCCCTTACAACTCCTAACATTCTGTGATTCCCTAGACCAGGTCACACAGAAGCATGTCCAGATGGGTTTTGAGCATCTCCAGAGAAGGAGACTCCACAAACTCTATGGGCAGTCTGTTCCAGTGCTCTGGCACCAGAACTGGGAAAACACTTTTTCTTGTATTCATATGGAACTTCCTATGCTTCAGCTTACAAGCATGACTGAAGGTTACTGTTGAGGGAAGTCCACTCTGCAGCTTGTCTTCAATGTTTTGAAGCTATGATTACCAATTACCTGGCACTTTAATCCATCTCTCCACTGCCAGGGCTGATACCATTCATCCTCCCTACCCCCAAGATGCTCACTCCATCTAGCATTTGCATGGTAACAAGACAGGATGGTTCAGGGATCAGTTTCCTGATCCAACCCACCATATAACTACACAATGTGAGGGCACTAGTAAAAAGATGGTTGCAGTATTTTTTACCTACACTAGATTAAAAGCTATGGTCTAACCATGAATTGCACTTTTATAAGAAAATCCACTTCTACTACTATGCATCTCCTGAATGTGCATTCCATTTTCCTGTGGTGGAACCAAGACCTTTCCTGAAGCATCTTCTATACCAGACAGCATAAAAAAAACATGTACTTTCCCACAGTGCTCATTTAGGTTAAATGATGTAAAATTGTGATTTCTCAGAAACTTCCGAAGTTACTGCCCAAATCCAAATCTACTATAAATGCAATGCAAATTCACAGTTTGGCAAGGTCTGTAGACACAGTTGCAGTTTCTTCAAAGTCAGGGTGAACTGCTTTATTACAGTTGCTGTAATATAACCTTTAAAAGGGTAGAAAAAGATCTCAATGTTTTCTGTAGCATCTTCTACAAACACTAGACATTAAGCTTAGAATAGATAAACCAATACATTTGAGTATTTTCCACTAAAATAGTGATTTTGCACTAAAAATAATTTCATGCCTTTTCAGAAATCTGACCCTCAAACTTGCTTACATTACTGTGATGCAATATAGTTTAAAAAAATAGATTGCATAATGTTTTAACTTTATTCTGGAAAAAGAATAACTCATGGCTTATAAACCAACAATTGGTCTATAAATTGAGGACCATTTTCTGGTGTTGATTTCCTTAAAAAAAGAAAAAGGTCCTCTGACGAATCTATCTAGGTAAATCTCCATGCTGACCTAGCCCTTAACTCACTAACTGAAATCAACAAGCTTTTAAGAATAACTTTTTCTAGAAAACCAAAAACACCAGACACAAAAAACCCAAACAAGCCACAGAACATGCCTGTGTTCTCCATCAGCATCTCCCCAAATACTATCCCCCAAATTTTACACTGCAACTTTAATAAGCAAAGGCATCACATTAATACATTTTTCTCTCTCTCATGGGAAGATGATAGGTAACTACCTGAAACTGTTTTTCCACTAGAGTGAGAAATATTTTGTCCACTTCCCAAAAATGCTTGAAGATGTATTTGGGAGATATCAGAGTTTAGTTTG
The DNA here is from genome assembly GCA_013399015.1 of Galbula dea. Taxonomy (NCBI): domain Eukaryota; kingdom Metazoa; phylum Chordata; class Aves; order Piciformes; family Galbulidae; genus Galbula; species Galbula dea. The sequence continues at coordinate 1,615,233 of VWZX01005818.1, forward strand.
TAGTTCCAGTACATCAAAACTAAATAGCTATGATTTCATTATTTTCCTTCAGACAGATCTATCAGTTGTGCTTACCCGAATCCCATTAAAAAAACCAAAACCAACAACAAACCCCCCAAGAAAACTTCAAAACAACAAGACCAAAACCCCAATCACCACACCACCAAACCCATCTACTTAAGACTGTACCTTTATGAAAATTTATTTCATTGCTGATTGACCTTCCATGTTTCTTGTTTGAGGATTTCGCAGAAACATTCTCAACTACACTAAATATACCATTTGGTATGACACTCACAGTTACTTAATCCAGAGGTAGAACAACAAAATTTTTTAATTCCTTGCATTAGATGCACCTTTATATTCCTTCAGTGGATTCAAACAAAGCAAGTAATTACAGAGTTATAAAAGTTTACCACCTCGTCTTCTAAAAGCCCTCTGTGAAGTTTGACCCTCATTTATGCTAAAACTGGATTTTCAACCTAGATATGAAGAGATATTCATTTTCCCCTCACTGGTTATGAGAGGAAAGACTCCTGGGATATTTCAAGACTGCGATATCCTGATAGATCATATTCAGCTCTATCTTGTCTACCTTCCCTCAGACTGAACTAACAGGGAGGATCCACCCGAGTAAAAGAACGTATTACCAAGGAGATTGAAAGCCTGTAGACAACTATTTTTCATGCCATTTTGAAAATCAGACTAAGCTTATAACCTTCTGAGACGCCACTTGAAACAAAAGATTGTATTCCCAAGACCATCTGACTCATTCTGCTTTAACCCCCAACCCTACACTGCGTGTGGACTGACAACAGAGTGTGGTCATCATTGCACCAACAGCCAAAGCCTATTTGCGTGCTGGCTCCCACATCCACAGAAAGCAGGAACTTGTCTGCAGGAGAGCCTCCTTGTCACACCTAACCACCAGCTGCTCCAGCAGGCACTAATGTCCATTCACAGACACTGCAAACTGAGGGTTTGTAATTCAGAGGCACAGGATACCACTTGCAGGGGCTCCTCCACATACCCACACCCAGGGCTTGCATTCTGTCCCACTCACAGCTAAGGTCTCATGCCCCCTGCTGAGCCTAACCTAACGATTTCTCAAGGATTATCAAACCTTGACTTCAGGACCCTGCTTACCAACAGACTCCGATACAGTTGCATTGGCGAAACTATGGGGCAGCAAACCAGTGTTCAGAGCATTTTTTTTTTTTTCTACTACCAACAGAATCTCAATACTACACAATACATTCAGCACGCAACACTGTAAATCTGCCAGTACAAAACAGCTCTGAAATGAGCTCTGTCTGCTGCTTACAGGCAGAATCAAGAAAAACCCTTCTCCTAGGCAGCACTATGGCATGTTGAGAGCAAAGCTCTATCTGCCTTGAGATCAGAGAATCACTCATCTCTCTTGCCCCAAAACTGAAAATAAAAACTATTCCCCTTCTCTGACAGCAACAGTAAGCCCTCCAAGTTCCAGATACTAGAAGGACATGCAGGAAAGAACAGCAAGCAGGATGTAGTGTTAGGATGCTGAAATGTTCATAAGCATGATAAGCAGAAGGTGCTGGTTTCTTGGGAACTAGTGTTTTTGCATATTTTTTTTTAAAGTAGGTTTAGTAGTTTTGGTCCTGAAAAAAAAAAAAAAAGTTTCCAAAAATAACTGCTTACTTTCTTATGTTTGTGAGGTGTCATCACAAGCACATGTAGCTGCTAAGTTCACCAACATGCCAGTAAGTATAGACCAAAGCAGCTGTGATTGACTTCTCCCTACATGCCTTGCCCTCCACCATTTCCCATTATATATGAAGCTGCATAGTACATTTCTTACCCTAGGGGCAGGAACAGATCCTGGACTACAAAGGGTTGATAAATTTAAAGCCCTATCTGCTGTTCTTATTTGGAGCACAAAATTAGTTCAAAGTACAAGCTGCAGGAAGATACGAATTCAAGATTAGTCACAGGCAAACAGATGATTTAGGAACAAAACCAATCTGTTTGTTACAGACAAGGAGTGCACCCTCCATGGCAAACACGACTACAGTTCTGCAACATCTTTAACTTAAAAAGTCAATTTTTAAACTAATTTAAAACTGAGTAACTGGTTGAGAAGAGTAACCTCTGAACTCTGTATATTCAATACTGTACACTTAGTGTGATCAGTCTGTGACCTCAGCTATGGTTCTAGTAAAACGGTGAGCTGAAAAGAGTGGTCTGGAGGGAGACCATTTGGGCTTTGATACCCACAACAGCAGTGCACCTAGTGATTACCAAACAGCTGCTTATCTATCTCATACTTCAAATACCCTGAAATAATAGGTAAACTGCCTTTCTGATCTCAAGAGAACATGGATTTATCTATTTTAATGACTAGAAGGTATCTGCCAATGCACAACACAGAGACTACATCAGTTTACACTCACATGCATTCAAAGTTCCCTTTGCAACCACGTAAGAGAGGAATGCTAATGAAATCCTTAGATCCATCACAAACTCGGTAGCAGGAGTTAGGCCTTCACAGCAAGGTTCTTGGAAGGGAAAACACAGAAACCCTGAGTTATAGAGAGTGCAGCACTTAAAGAAGGCCTACTTAACACCACTCTAAACTTTTTCAAGAAGTTAGCTTTCAAGTTTTCCAGTGTTAGTCTCCTCCATTATATCCATTTTTGGAAAAAATATACTTTGGATAAAATAGGTATGAGAGGAGAAGGAGAAGGTAAAACTCAATCCTGATCTAATAGATGACTAAGCATCAGCTCATAGTCCTTTACACCTCCAGCCACTCTAGAAAGGAAAAACAGCCCTTGTTTACAAATCATTTAGAGCAGTAATTTTCAAACTGTGGGCTCCTGAATAGCATAAAGACCACACACACAATTTAAACTATTGGCAATAGCCTTGTTTTTCCACAGCTGCTTCCTGCTAACTCCAGGTTGAAAACCACTTATTACAGAGACCCCTGGCAAACAGTTGTCTCAACACTTTAGACTTATTCCAGAGACAAATACGGCATTCCTGCTGAATTCAAAAGATCACACACAAAATGGATCTCTGCATGGTCTATCCCAACTGTTCACTGAAGCCATTCACTCCCAAATCACTGCACATCACTAGAGAAAAACTGCAAAGGCAAGACCAAGGGATTAGATTTTGTGAAGTCTACAAAAATAATCCTGTAAAATATGAAAACTAGGTTCCAGAAAATATGAAAACCCTACAGATCCAGAGGATGACATTTTTATTACTTTGTATGAATGCACAGGATGACAAGGAGGACAGAAAAGTATAAAAAAAAAATCAAGAGAAATGTGCAGGCAGTAGCTAAGGATTTAACCACAAATACCAAAATTATTGTTATACTTGCTATAGTTTTGTCCTCCAAGTGTAATCGAGAATAACATAAAGAGGAAACACTTCAGGGAAAAAGTTACTTTTTCCCCCCTCCAAGAGACTTTGGCACTAGATTTTTACAAAGGTTCAGTACACTTGTCTTACACAACACATTTTGAACTATGGATACTCATCTAAACTTACACATAACCAACATTTCACACTTTTTACCCCCTCACACTTCTCTATCCTTCACTCAATCTCATAATATTTTGAAAGACAGTAAGCTATAGTATGCAGATAAATGATAACCACTAATGTCACCGAAACATTCCACTTAACAACTTACAGTTGAACAGGAATACAACTTTTCTATTTCCAAAGGATATTTAAAACCATCAATGGGCACTCTGCTTACTTCGCAGTGAGGTCAGTTAGATCAAGAAACAATCATGGAAACAAAAGTGCAGAAGTTTTTTTTCTAAGAGGAGTTTTCCTTACTGCCTGGTTTAGAAGTAGAGACTATCAGATGGCTGGTTTTTTCCAGAAGAAGTAAGTAACACTTCTTGTGAGAAACTCCAGAAAAGAGATTATAGTATCATATAAATTTAGGTTTCACTAATCACTTCAAAATATGAAAGAAAAAGCTAGGGATAAGGCAGCTATGCTCCTCCTTTTCTAAAGGATGTAAATGGAATCACTGCTTTAAGGAGGTGGCTTTTAAGTTTTCTTAGGTCAGAAAAGGAAATGACCTCCTTGCTTTCCTACTCTCTTGCTTTTGCAGAGCAAAATGGAAGCTCTGCAAGAAGTTTTCTTCACACAAAGGATACAATGGCATGTTCTCATGTTTCTAGAGATCATAATAAAGCATCACTTAGAAAGCAGCTTTCATCATTTTTGCCACAATTACAAATCTTAACCCAGGAGATGACCAAACTTGAGACAAGGTCTGCTACAACACTAGCTTATCTTCAACTCGTTCATGAAAAGGACAAAATAACTGCCAAAGAAGCCAAGAGCCAGTTTGCTATGAGTGTTGAAACAGAGCCAGGCCATTCTGTGTATTCCAATATATTTATTTATTTCTTAGGAAGCTCAAAACTGCAGGACATAAGGCACAGGCTGCCTGAGCTCTAGTGTCCAAAAGACTCCTTGGCTGAAGTGTTCAAGCACATTGCTCCAAATAATCTGTGGCTAACCCATGATGAAGTTTCAAAACTGACCAACATGTTTGCCCACACAATAAGCACAGGCAGAGTAGGTAAGAGCTTTGGGTATATGAACTGCTATCCACAGTTTAACAGCTGCAGGAACAGCCTGGCCCTAGAAGGCAGAAGCCTAAATCCGAAGCCTGTTACACAGGTAAGGTAGCCAGCTGCTGCCTGTCACATATACACAGTAGCAAAGAGAGCCAAACAGCACATTGCCGCAGACTACTGACTGACAATGCTACGTGCCCAGGAGAACAGGGTGAAGAGCATTTGCAGAATGCAGCGGCTTGGAAGTATCAGAGTGGAGGACTGCAGGTTGTGGGCAGAAACTTTCACACTCTTCTGTTAGTGTAACTAACCAAAAAAAAAAAAAAATTAAAAATCAAGAAATGAAGAACTGCAGGTTGGCTACCTGGTCCTCTTCCCACTATTGTCAGTTACTCCAGTTCTGAAACACGACCACCATCCTAACTAGTAACAGCAGAGGAAAGGGAAAGACTCCATCAGACAGACTCATCTATGGAATTCTCTCCAGGTATATATTGAAACATCTGTACTATAAGCCTATGCAGAATGTTCAAAGAGAATCAGGAAATTTTTCATTAGTAAACACAACTCAAGATTTCCTTGTGTTCTCTGATGTCTTTCCACACCGCTGGATCCAGCTTTTGAAAGCTTCCTTTGTTAATGAATACTAGGCTCTTGTCCAGTCCTCTTTTCTCCCTCCCCTCTCCTCTCCCTCCCCTAAAATATCATGGTCCTCAGGGCATAAGGAGCATCCTTTGTCTCCCTGCAAGTCTTCCCTCTGCAGCCACTTTGCTGCCACTTCTGGAAAATGCAACAGGATTACCGTATTTTCTCTTCTCTGTAAGAGGAGTGGAAAAAACAGGTGAAGACATTGTCTAATAGCAATTTTACTACGAAGGAAGTATTGTCCTGCAGAAATATCAAAACATCATAACCTCCACTTCATCTTTCATCTGCCAGCAGTGTTGATGTGCAACTTTAATCTCCCGTTCAGCTTTGAGAGATTAATTTTTTGTCAACCCACCATAAAAGAACAAACAGAATCACAGAATTATTAAGGTTGGAAGAGACTTCTAAGATAATCAAGTCCAACTGTCAACCTATCACTACCACGTCCACTAAAACATGTCACTAATACCACATCTGTATGTTTTTTTAACACTTCCATGGATGGTGACTCCCCCCACTTGCCTGGGCAGCCTGTTCCAACGATTAAATACATGATACCACAGAGCATATAAGGCAAAGTTGTAAAAGGTAAATCACTCAGAGATGTCTATAGAAGTAACAGTACAGCATTCTCCAAGAGAAACAGAAAGAAACTGAAGCTCTCATCTCCCAAAAGAAGCTGAGGCTTTACTGGTGAGAACGAAGGAACCCCAAAGGCCTGCAGAGACATTTGGGAGAGGTGGCGTAAAGCCATAACTTACGAACGGAGATACTGTACAAGAGCATCCAACATGGCTGGGAAAGCAATGCTGCCAGTCCACTATCAGAGAGAGCAAGCACGGTATAACCCATGGCACTTTGAAGAGGGAGAACAAAGCAATCTTCCTACCACTGTAAGTGAATACGATGCATGCAGGAATTAGCACTTATTCAGCAAAATACAACTTGGATTTGTGCATGTGTGACAATACCAGTTGAGCAGCCTCAACTCTTCATTCTCTGCCTCTCCATCCTCTGCAGATGTTCCAGAAAAAAAAAGATACTGTTGTCCACTCAGGGAACTGATTCACCAAGCTGCCACACATCGTTGTGCCAGCACAGAGGGGACTATTTAAGCCAGCTTAGACAGCACTGCTGTCAAACATAACCACAGTCTGTAGCACAGTTACAAGACAGAAGATGTAAACTAGAGAACTCATTGCCTTTGGAGGAAGCTATTCTGTTCACTTCTCTTCTCCCCTTCCCTTTACTCCACAGATGTGGCCCTATCCAGTGCTTCAGATGCCCTCTCCTGCTCATCTCACTCCTACATCGGATGACTCTGGTTACTAAGCAAAACCAGAAGATTAGCTGGTTTTGCAGAGTCTTCTCTCAGATTAGTAAAAACAAGCACTACTACCTCTTTTTGGCCAGAGATCGGCTCAGCTCATCCTGTCCAACCCTGCCCTCAGAAAATCCCAAAAGTTTCGTTATTTCTCAGAGAATTAGAAGGATCCATCCCAGTAACTTTCAAGAACCAAAGCTTCGTCCTCTTAAGGGTGAAAACATACCTACATACATAGGAGGGTGAGGAAGAGGAGTGGAAAATAGTCTGTAAATGGTGCAGTAGTGTTCCCTCTGCTCCCACCAGTATGACAGGGCTACCTTTCTTTAACACTATCAAATGCCTGAGTTTCCTCAAATCTTACCTAAAATGACTTCTACGAAGTACTCTCATTGTTATCTTACATTAGCCATGAAGAAACACAAGTTCTCAAATACAAGAAAAAAAAAAGAAAAACACAGAAAATCCCACAAAACCAACCAACCAAAAAACCAACACACAAACATGACTAGATGTAAGAGAGCCTAAGATGGGAGAGAATTAAGCCATTTAAGCACTATGCAATACGGATCGAGACAACCAAGAACAGGAATCGGGATTTTGTATCATTCATTCTTAAGTGCCATTATTATATTTCTGTACGTAACAGTATCTGGATTATCATCAATATATGGCACAAACTGTCAAAAAACAGCTTAAAAATTTAGAACAGTCCTTCAGGTACTCTTTAAATGATGCCATACCACAAAGCTGTAAATCTGGAGTATATATATATATCAATATAAATACTTCAAAGATTTTATCTAGGTGAACTCGGACTATTTCCTGCATGCACAGAATGGATTACTGTGATTTACTCTGAGAAGTTCTTTTAAAAGTGGATGAACTCTGAATGTCATTAGTTCTTAGTTAAAAATTAAGTCAAAAACCCTACACTTCCTGAAGGACAAACATGTTCCAAAAACGAAAGCTCCCACTTTGCAGCAGTATTTATTACTTCACACATATTAAAACATATTTTTGTTGAAATGCAAAATAAAATAAGTGGCCTAGTCCAAATTTTCATGTCACAGCCACCAGAAGAACTCAAGATGGTATAATAAAAAAATATCATCAAGACTTTTTTAGGTGTGCTTTTGTTTGGTTGACATTGTCCCTTTCAGGGAGGAAGCTATTCTGCATTTGCAGATAGAGAAACAAGGGCAAATCTGAAGTGATTAATGGAGAATCCAAAGAGAGATTTGAAACAGATCTAGATTCAGCACCTGCAGTTCAACTTCTACTCTTCTTCAGATGCATACCACTTGTCCGTGCACACTTAAAGTAAAGCTAAATATCAAGCTGTAAATTTCACTCCTTGCAACTAAAAATTTTTGGTTTTAAATGACAGCTACCTCATTTTTTTTCCTGGCATAACTTTGTCATAAAAGGGTAATTCTCCCTCCCTGTATCCATCCTGCCAACAGGCAAAAATGTTTGTATGCAGACCAGATCTTCTTGAACAAGCCTTCAGCTACTATACTATAAAGCTTCTGTACAATGGATTTATATTAACAAAAAAGCCACAACTGCATCTACATTACATGCAGGATGAAATAAGGCAAACTGTAACACTGTAGCACATTTACTGGAGACATGGCTAGGACTGTATCTAAACCAGATACCAGTGGAGAACAGCCCTACCTTTAAACTTTTACTTTGGCACTTGCTTTAACTTGCTTTTTACTATTATTTTTTGTCAACATCAGGGTTAGAAGAAGCTTTCTCATTTTGGAACAAAGAAATACAATCTGCCCTTTGAACTAGAGCTACATTAAACACTTGGAGACTCAAGCCTACATCCAAACCAATGAGATAACACAGATAACTGTCTGGGAGCAACAGCTAATTCATATCACATACAGGCTGGAACCATTCCCAAGCAATAATCAAGTTAGGAAAGTGTAATAAAGATTTCCGAATTATTCAACTGTTATACACCTTCTCTTGATTAACATTAGATTCTAATACTTCCTGATGTATCATATTTCTTCCACAGAATCCAGACTTTAGTCCAAAGTATTGAAGGTCAAGAAGACCACCACGATTCTACAAGTTAGTACACAGAAACAGATCAGGTACTTTGAAGTCACAGTATTTCACCAGCAACAAAAATTTAAGAGAAAAAAAAAAAGGAAATTAATTGAGCTTATTTTAACAGCTACCGAGTAAAATCATCACAATGAAACACCAACAGAGCCCAAGATGATTGGAAATCTTATGTGAGTATTACAGGCTTCCCCTTTAAATTGTGTTATTTTGCTCCCCACACCAAAATCACTGCTGAAGAGAACAAACATGTTCCTTCCCTGCCCCCATCCCATCAACACAGGCTGTAATTCAGCCATGGAGTCTCTAAGAGTACAGCTAATATTTAATGAACAGCCAATCATCAACAGCTAGTAGAAATGCATGCGACCAACTCAAACTATCACTCTAGTAACCACAAAGCACTGCAACGCTATTACTGCCTGTATAAAAGGCGTCAGGAGGATTTCAGGGATCTGTGGGTTCTTTCCTCCCTCAAACTCCCGATTCCTTAGATGATGGTTATCTCACCAACCATTTCCAATTCAGCAAGTGTCTGAACAGCAGGTGACTTGAGGCGGAGAGGGTGGGAGTGTTACCAAAAATCAAGTATATTTGTCTCTAGGTATCTGCTTTTGGCCACTGAGAAAGATGCTAACACTTAAGACCAGTATGCAGAACACATATGTCAGCATCAAATAGTTATCACCTGGCATATTGTGTCTCCAGAAACAAAGTCCTACCAGGACATCAAGAGACTGACCACTGCTCCTGGCTATCCTCCCACACTGTGGTGCAACTCACAATGCATCTCTGCTAAGAGAGCTTAGACCCCTTCTCCATGCTTCCCTCCACCCTCTGGGTCACAACATGCTGCTCCCTCAACTGCATCACTGCATCAACAGAACTGCCCACAGACCTGTCCCCCACCAGCAGCACTGCCTCCTTCCTCCAGAAAAAAATAAATGGACTTGAAATGCATGACAAAGAAGGAAGATTTCAGCCAGATCAGTTCCTTGAGCTATTTACCACAAAAAGCTGTGCTGGCACAACTGAAGGTGCAACTTTGACAGTTTGAGATGATCTATCTCTCTGCTGCTGCATTCTCATTCTTTTCCTTTCCACCACCTATGCATTCTCACCCTCTTCCTTGTGCTAGCACTAGTATTTGCTTGACCTGACAGTGGGTCAGGTTCAGGGAGCTATACTAGCAGAAAATTATATTACTCCCTCTGAAAGATGGATGTTTCCTGCTAGCATAGCTCCCCCGAATTGGCTGCTATGGGCAAAAGTAGTCTTTGTCCTCCTGAGTTTTTGCTCCCCTTGAGAGCACAAGCTTAGTTTGACAAACTGCCATGAAGCCACAGTCCAAAAGAGTGGCCTATTGCAGAAGCAAGAAACAAGAGGGGAAAGTTAATTACTTAAGCCATTTTTATTGCCAAAGGCACTAGTTCAAACCACAGACTTTTTTTCTGACTACCACACTATGTGCTATTAGAGTGACTTTTCAGGGAACAATGCTAACAGAGGGAATCCCACACACCTCAGATTTACTTTCAGAACTAAATATGAATGGGTATTTCTGAAGTAACAAGAAGGATTTTCCCATGCTCTGCTTCCCCATATTTATTTATCAGTTTTTATTACAAGAACAATGTCTCAATGACCTTTACAAATAGCCAAGGTGAAACAGAACATCATTTAACACGTCAACTACCAAATTTCAAGGAACACTGTCAAAAACTCACTTAAGAAAACAACAGAGATGTATTTGAGGCAAGGGGTTAAGATCACAGCATAATTTCAGCTAGACATCCTGGGCTAGTGCAATAAACTTTTATAATTCCATTAAAAAATATCAAAACCAAAAAGGTAACAATTAACACATTTACATGACCCAACTGCTCACGCAAGATTCATACTAGGAACAGGGCACGTCCTGAGGTCTCATAAAGCTGATCAATTTGAGGTTGAAACTATTTATGACATAGTGTCATCAAGATAAAAGTCACATAGCACTGTTACACTTTGGACTTTTTTTTTTTAAATAGTTTTGTACTTTACCTCCAAAAACCCCAATCTTAAGCTCTGTGCTTAACAGTGCTCACAGTATCTTTTGTTAAGCACACAGAGGGACTTTCACAGAGGGCAACCTTATGGAGGAACAAAATGTATATCAAATTTAAGCATGAGGAAAAAGATATGGAAGGGATAGAGAAGAAAGCACCTTCTTCAGCAGCTGCTCATTTAAACGGCTTTAGGGAAGTGGAACAGGGTGTGTATAAACAGGGGGTGGTGGTGTTTGTTCTAAGTTTTAGCACTTAAGGTTGCTAAGACATTTAATAATGCAGGGTTTTCCTTGCATCTGTAGATAACACAAACTTCTTCAGCTATCCCAGATTTTCCCAAAGCGCAGCATAACAAACATGCAATTCCTGCATTTCACCCTTACACAAGAGCTTCAACAGCTTTGAAACTGTCCTTTTTTTTTTTTTGCCCCCTCCCACATTTACTCCTCACAGCTATCTGGTTAAACTCTAGCAGCAGGACAGCTCCACTGGAAGACTCAAGGACCCAACAACAAAGCAGCAGGGATGGAGAGGATGACAAGATGACATGCTGCATGTAGGTAGTTTAGAAAGGACTAGAACAAGTGATCCCAAGCAGCTGAGGTAAGAGGAGATGAGAAAAGGCGATTCAAGTAAAATAAATCCGGTTTCAAGCAGAGATGGAAGCCAACAAGATGTTCCTAACGTGGCAAAGCTAGAATCAAAATAAAACTCCAGCAACTGTATCTAGAAGCATTAATAATTGGTCGGAAAGAGAACCCAGCGCTTTTTCACAGAGGTTGAGTTTCTCAGCAGCGTACTGCTCACGAATTGCTTTATGCTTAAAACAAGTTAATTACTCCTATTAATCTGAAGTTACAAGCATCTAGCACACACTTTTATATTACAGAAGTGTAAATATTTAGATGAAGCAAAAAATGTACATGGCAGCAATTCCAAGTGGTGTAACCAAAAACGGCATTTCAAATCCCTGATAATGAACTAGGATGCTGAGCTAACTGGCAATAAGAGGTTTAACTCCGCACACAAGGAACTAAAGTGAATCTGTGTCTATGCTTAGCAGTCACTGGCAGATTATGGCCATATTTGCATATTTAAAAATAAAATTAGGATTTGTGCTCAATTAAAAGAAGGAGGCCAAACAAGAGCAGACATACCACTGTTCTGGAAGACTACACTGGAAGTTCATAGTCTACTGTTGTCAGACCTATTTCACTAATTTTGAAGACACCCACCGAATTCTTGGCCTAGAGCTGACGTTTGTGTGTGTTTTGGGACCCGCAGAAAAGGCCTCGATTTCTCACTAGGAAAAGAGAAAAGGACGAAATCTGTATTTTGAATGCAGAAAGTTACTCGAGATGAAAGGGCGTGGGGGACTTCTTTTCAAAAACCCCAAATATTCGATTGCAAGGAGCCTGCATAACAACAAACGCGCACAAGAGAGGAGGGGGAAAAATGGGGGGGAAAGGAAGAAGAGAAAAGCAACCACACATCCTCCTGACCCGCGCGGCTCTGCTCTGGATTCACGGCGTCAAGCCGTCACCCCAATCCACAACTTTCCGCCGGCCCCGCCACCGCGCAGTCCCCCTCCCCGAACCTCCCCCCGCCGCTTCTGCCGGGACGCGGGGGGAGCGCGCCGCCGCCGCCACCGGCTCCGCAGCCTCTCACCAGCCTTCCTCTCCCTCCCTCCCTCCCTCCCACCTCGCCTCACGGCGGCCGGCCGGACCGGGCCAGGCCCCC